>MU825401.1:2075872-2157968 GCA_029204205.1 Desmophyllum pertusum
GAAAGGACAAGTACAGTTTAGAGTCATCAACATAGCAGGCCGATTTGCAGTGTATAGGGACAGACAACAGGTCATTTACATAGATAGTAAATAGGACTGGACCCAATATTGATCCCTGAGGGACCCCATATTTCAATGGAAGTGCATCAGAGGTAGTATCTTGGATGCGTACTCTTTGACTGCGGCCAACAAGGTAGCTATGGAACCAATCGAGACTTTGGGAGGAGACACCTAGTATTTGTAGTTTCTGTAATAAAATATCGTGTCTAATGCTATCAAAGGCTTTTGACATGTCAAGTAACACCAGAGCAGATATCTTTTTATCATCAATTGCCTGCAACAGCTCATCTGTAACATAAAGAAGGGCGGTTTCAGTTGAATGAAGCTTGCGGTTGCCACTTTGAGTTTTAGCCAACTTTTGTTTGCTGTTAGATAGTCTACAAACTGTACATGAGCCAAACGCTCTGACACCTTTGATAGTATAGGCAGGAGAGAAATTGGTCGATTGTTGCACGGATTTTCAGGATCACCTGATTTTAGGATAGGAGTCACCTCAGCGATTTTCCATGCCCTTGCAAAGGTTCCAGTATAGAAAGAATTATTCATAACACTTGTGATTGATGGAAGAATTACAGGTAAGCTGTCCTTGAGTACTCGTGCGGTGACTTTGTCATAGCCAGGTGCTTTATTTGAAGGGAAGCCCTTGATAACACGCTCAACATCCTTATCTAACACTGTGTGAAACTGGAAAGCTTCAGAACACTGATCAGGTGTGGTTTCCACTGTTGACATAGTAGGATGAATATCAAAATTATGCTCAATAGCAAGGTCACGAGCTTTCTGGGCAGTCACACTCCCCACTGATGTAAAGTATTCGTTGAATTGATTGACCAGAGCAGTTGGATCTTCAGTTTTAAAGGGGCTTTTTCGGCTCTTCCTTGGCATACAGTTGTTGATAATCTTCCAAATTGCGTTGGTGTTTCCTTTACTATTATGCAGTTCAGTTCGCACATGAGCTTTTTCTGCGAATCTCAACTCACGCTTAACTTCCTGTCTAAAGCATCTATATATGCGTTCCAGTGAAGGCGATCATTTGACCTAATAGCTCTTCTATGCCATAGATCACGGGTCTTCATTAGTTGGCGTATTTCTTCTGTAACAAATGGGTTTGGTCGACACTTTATCTTAATTCTCTTAATTGGGGCGTGATCATCTAAAACATTTGTAAATAAGGCGTTGAATGTGTCCACCTGGTCGTCGAAATCGTCGGTGGTATGTCGGCCGACACGGTTGGCCAACGCGTTGATTGGATCGGATTCGTTACCTTACCCCAGTTTCCTTAGCTTGCGAATACAGCCGCCTTCCATCGCGCGCCGCTAAGCGGCTGTATTCGCAGGCAACAGTTTCTTTAGAAACTAATCACTTATCCGATGGCTTGGTGGGACTTGCGTGACTATGCACTATGACAATTGCGACCAGTTGAATACTGATATAGCCGCAACAGGAATCCAAGTTATAAGGTGCCTCGTAGACTGGTGTGCGCCTGGAGTGTGCCAAGCAGGTAACTACCCTAAAATCATCCCGATTATAAGGAGCACTGGGGTTGTGGGTCGGTATCTCCGGGGGGCTACGGGAACGGCGGAAACATTAAAAATACGTAATGTTAAAGAAACATTTCATGCTACAGAAAACAGGGATAAGCTCAGACAGACTTTACCTTTTTATCTGTGTACATCCGTCATGAATGTGCTACATGGCCACGCTATTCGCAATTCAGCAAAGGAAGGATTCAACGCAGTTAGCGACCGAAGAGTAGCCTGCGTGCGGGAAAAAGGGGACGTCTGCATGCAGGCTACCGAAAGAGATGATTCTAAAGTGAGAATACGTTTCATGGCCAATCAAGAGACTGACTGCGGTTCAGGCGACTCCACAATCGGGTTTGGTGCATTGAGATATGTTAGAGCTTATTTAAGTGCTCACAGTCACGATGTAGGAATCAATTGTTTGGCTCAGCTGTCACTTATTGAAAATTTGTTTCATAACGGGATATGAAAGTGATGATATTACCCTCGATCCAGCCTGCGCGTGGAGGTCTCCTGTTTCCTTGCTGTGCCCATCCCACTCCCCCCCCCCCCCCCAGAGGCTTCGTTACCTTTAATTTTTGGCGAGTGCGGAATGACCCTCGTTTGGATTTTTTCCTGATGGTTCCCAAATGATGACCTGTGGCCAAATGACATACCGTAGACGAGGATTTGTCATAGTGAGGCCAAATGGGACGTTCTTTACTTTACCGGCTCTGTCCCGTGCGGTCGTATAATACTCTTTGAACACTTTAATAGGCCAGTCCCTGAACTCTCTCTTACCCGCCCTATATAGGGTCTGAACCTATGGGCGGGGCCGAGAGAGTTCCGGGGACTGGACTAGAATTCACTGTTTTCCGCAAAAAGAGACATACGGGTTCTAACAAAGTTCTAAACTGACTCAGAGGCAAAAGCCCGGGCCAAACGAGACCGAGAGTTAACGAATCTCAAACTCTCACCCCGCAGCACCCCAGGACTCTAAGGGACTGTGCAATAATTACCAGGAGGGGGCATAAAGTAAAATCAAAGCAAGGAGAGGGGGGGCGGGGGGGGGGGGGGCTCTAGGTAAAATAAGTCACTCAAGAGAGGGGGGGCTTAACATTTTATTTCAAGTACATATTACATTGGCGAATCCATACCAAGAGAATTCTCTTGTCCATACCTATTTATAAGGTGGGGACCGAAAAATTTTCCGGCCTAGCTGGCCTTCACCAGACCTGAAAATAACACACATGCTCTTTTGATGTTTGTTCCAGATGTCCAACAATTAAACATGTAGTAGGTTGACTCGTCAGGAGCTAGCTCTTCTTTCTGTTATAAGATTTTAATCCACAGGGGTAGAGAAAATGCAGGGTACTTGTATAAAGGTGTGTGTATACTGTGAGGGGAGGGGGGGGGGGACGTCGTACATAATTTCTGACTGATTAGAGGGGGGGGGGGGCAATAACTAAATTCACTCCTTCAGGAGGGGGGGTATTACCTAATATTTTCCTACATGAAGCCCATTTTCCAACCCCCCCCCCTCCTGATAATTATTGCACAGTCCCTAACGCGCTCTCGGGGCCGGGGATCGGCGACTGCAGTTTTAATAGTTGTGCGCTCAGTCATCGAATATGAATCTGGCCAAATATTTCTTGGGAGTCGATTGTGGAGAGTTTTCTCTCGTTTGGCTGGAGCTGATGAGAGTTGAATAAAATTCTCGTGTTAGCCTGCGTAGCATTGGAGACGAGCGCGAACTGTTTTAGGGGCTAGTCTGAAGTGTCAGCCGTCTCCTCGCTCTAACCCCCCCGTGGGCAGGCGAGAAGAACGTCTGAAGGCCGAGCGTTATAATGTCGTCCGGTGACGTCACGTACTCTTGCGGAAATGGTAGGTAGATTTTGATTGGTGTCCTATCTAATTGGTTCCCGATAATATAGATGGCCATTACTTATTGGTCACAAAAGGCAAAAGCTGTCAAAGTATGCCGGCGGGAGGTGTGAACGTGGTGCGAGGAAAAATTGTAATAAGCACGTACGCCGAACTCAGAAGTGATGTATCCGGTTTCCCGGTGCGTTAAAAATATTTTTTCTTCGGTTTTCTCAAGCTTGATGTATATCACTAAAGAATGACATGTACATTTTCTCAAAGTCGAACTATTTCAAGGTCAAGGCAAGCCAAATAACTCAGTTAAGTCTTACCGCGGCCGTCCACTGTGTTTATCTGCAAGAGCATCTGATCTAGCGTTTGTCCGTCGTCATGTGTAAGTCGTGTAATGTCTTCATAATTTTCCCTTCTTATTTCACTCCGCGTTCCATGGACCGATTCCTAAGCTTTATATCTCATCGATTGCGGGTGAAAGAACGAGAATAAAACCATATCCAGGCATATCGTGTATGGGAATTTGTAACTGGCAAGCCGCGATGTGTGTATAATATACAAACATGTTTTCAATGAAATTTTAAAATGCAACATTGTCATAAATTAGAGCGTGACGTCACCGGACGACATTATAACGCTCGGCCTTCAGACGTTCTTCTCGCCTGCCCACGGGGGGGGGTTAGAGCGAGGAGACGGCTGACACTTCAGACTATTTTAGGGGCGCGCGAGAAAGTCGTCTCGCGCGTCTACCTCTTTCGCGCGCTCCTCGGTCAAAGGGCCTGGAAACGACATGTTGACGCGAGCTGAGCTGCACGATTTGTAAAATATTCTGCGAGATTCTGCGAGAAAATGAGCTCCGAAGATGCGGATAAAGTAAAAGAAAGTGTAAAGGACTACTATGGGAAAATACTAAAGTCTTCCGATGATCTTCAGACGAACGCTTGCAAGCTCGGTGACAAACGAATGACTCCAGAAGTGAAGAGCGCTTTGAAACTCATACACGAGGAGGTATCCAGCAAGTAAGAGAACTGCATCCTTGTTTAGCTATGTACGTTAGTGTTTTATACGACTTATAAATCAGTTTGGTGCAATCAATTTGCAGTTTACATGGTAGCTTGTTCTAAACATTACATGTACGTATACACATGTGTACACCCGACGTTACTATTAAATCGAACCAAATCGAACGTTCGATTATTAAATCGAACTCAATCGAACCCCATCGCGTGATTGGGTTCGACTGGGATCGGTAATCGAACGCAATCGAACTCTCGCACAAATTTCGTTTGAACGGTTTGATTAGTAACGTCAGTATGTACATAGCCTGCGTAGCAAGCGTTCCTGTACGAACGAAGAGCTTTTTCCGCGATCGAAGAGCTTTTTCTGCATTTTGGCCGCGCGAAAATTGGGGCGAGAGCAAAAAAGTCGCTCGGGTGGGTGGGGGAGGGGGTGGGGGTTGGCGCTGAGGGAACGCTTGCAAGCGAACCCCATGATTCTCAAAAACGCCCACCGATTTTTCACGGTTGATTTCATTCGTTGATTGACAGCTTGTCAACAAATTAGCCAATAACAGATTACGGATGTAAAATTACACCCTTCAAAATAAAATGTCTGGAAAAATGCTCCAGGTCGGGAAGTCCGCGATGTCCGCGATGTCGGAGCCGCGACAGTTGGAACTCTAAGCGATATCGATCGCTGCAGAGTTTGTCGGTGTCATTTCAAAGTAAAATTTGGAACTGCATCTCAGCCAGGAAAACCTGGTTCAGAAAATATTTTCAAACCATCGAAAAGAAAAGGAGAAATCCTTGCCGATACTGAAGTTGTGTTGACTGTGTTTAAAAACACAAAATAATCGTTGCGCTCGCAAAATTAGAAATTTAAATTTGGGGACACTACGAACTCGCACATAGTTCGATAGGTAGCCAGGCTGCTGCTTGCAAAACTCCTCCGAAGCAGAGCATCATCATAACGTCTCCAAGCGGCTGCTCGAAACGCCACCGGCGGGCAGCAGTCTTTGTCGCAAAACTGTTCGGCAACCACAGAACAGTCACAGCAAATGCCCAAAATGATTGTGTTGAATCGAAATTGAACATCGACGATTAACCAACTGATGGGACACTAAAGTAGTGTAGATGATTCTACCGGCACAGTGACAACAAGAATTCCTCACGAGGAGGAAATATTGGCAAGCGGCCGCAAATTGCAACAAAAAAACGTGACTTCTAAAACCCATTCAAATGGCGCTGAACTTCTGCAGACAGACATACTAGTATTAAAACGAGACCAGGTTTCATGTTATCTACTTTATTAAAATATTGTAGTATCACAACTTACTACTATCAGGCTACTATCAATAGTATAAATTCACAGAGCAATTCACAGGGCAAACCATATTTAGTTTTAAATACAATGTTAAACAGCGGCGAACAAGCTTACCTCAGCCCCGTCCAGGTTTACACGGTATGAAGGCTTTCATCTACAATATACGCAGCCAAATTTTTGTTAAATGAGGAATCTTGAATTGATAAAACGCTTATCCATGGCGGCTTCCAACTGACGCGTAAACAATGTTGAATTTCCCTTGGTGTAATCGTCCAAACAGTCCCGTTTTTCATTTAAATCGCACGCCGTCATCCCCATAGAATTGATGATCACGGATGATGCTTTGTAATGGAGAAATAACAATTATACTCGCGAAGCCCGTTCCACCTTTCCTTTTACTTCGCACTCCGCACATTAAAACAAACAACTGAAAAATTAGACTCTTGCCGAATCCTGTTGGCAATACGGCCATTACATCTTTACCGTTAAACAGATGACGCAGTGCCCTTTCTTGTTCGGTTTTCAGAGTAAAAGCGAGCCCCGCTGCGTTCAGCTCTGAAAGAACTTCGCTCAAGCACGATTCGAAATCTACAACATCCGACATTTTGATCTTTTACTTTGATCTCAAGTCATGCTCGAACCTTTTTGCGCGAACATTTGACATTTGACAACTACTTGTCAAACTTGTCAATCAACGTGACCACGCCGCACCAATCAGAAACCCCGTTCGCCCACGAACGGGTTTTTGAGAATCATGGGGTTCGCTTGCAAGCGTTCCCTCAGCGCCAACCCCTTCCCTACCCCCTCGCCCCCTTCCGTCTTTTTTGCTCTCGCCCCAATTTTCGCGCGGCCAAAATGCAGAAAAAGTTCTTCGATCGCGGAAAAAGCTTTTCGTTCGTACAGGAACGCTTGCTACGCAGGCTAGTATGTACAATGTAGCTAACTTACATACTACTAACTTACTTATTCTCCCTCCTCCCCCAAACCCCCCCCCCCGGTAACCCCTCCGGCATTTGAACTTTTGAAGTTGGGGTAAAGTTGTTCAAATCCCATTCCCCGGGCCAAAATGGTGATCAAATGCCCCACCTTAAGGTCATATTAGGCGATCAAATACATGCCCTGTAACTTGAAATGAAGGCAAGTTGTCCCACCCCTCCCATATGGTGTCACATTTTCCAGTGACTTTACTCCATGCAGTCTGTCTCACCATGGTGAAAGTGATTAGTTTCTAATGAAACTGTGGTGCTGCGTCGGCGGGCAAAGTCACCTCTGAGGATGAGGAACTCACTCCCACCCTAGAGAATTTCATTGTCCTCACCTGGCTTAAGGTGACTCCGGAGAAATGTCGGGCGCACTCGACTATGACAAACTTTAGGTCATAACATTTTCGGCTTTAATGCGATTGCCATAAAACTTTTGGAAAGATTGCAGCTATTATTTAGAAATAGTATTATATAATTCGATTTAACTAGGGGGAAATATTTCTAGCGATATTAGCGCTTAAGTGGACAGCTCTTTTTGAACAAAATCGCACCCAGTGAAAATTTTGCTGACAGATTTGTGTTAAATTTCTAGAATGAGCTTATATTGACTTAATGCATACCTTCACAGAGTTTCAGCAAAATCGTTGGAGCAGAAGTACGGAGGTAATAAGGCCATCTAAATTTAGCCCTGAAATTATCTTGAAATTTTCTATACCTGATGCTCTTTGGTAAAACAAGCCACGAACCCGAATTTTCTGGAGAAGCCTTCCAATGCTTGCTAAATCGGAGTGCCGAGACGATTTCCAATCGTGCAAACCATTAAAAAGTATTCACTAGTTCTGTAAACATTATAAAATGCTCGAAGACCTGCTCAAATATACAAAGTTGCGTCTTCCAACATTATTCAAAAATTATCCAACAGTTTTGTGTCAAACTCCTTCCACATGAATTTCAAGGTACTGCAATATTTTGGCATCAATTTTGCGGCTGTTCCTGGTTTCAAATTGGAGAAATTGCTGTTGGATTATAAGCTACTCCCCATCTGAGCGCAGTACGAAGCTGACGAGCAGTTTTGTTTATGAATACGAAATGAGCACGTTGCGGCATTATTCGAAGAATTCGCACCCTAAAAAGGGGGGCCGAAGTTATGTGCGTGCCGGCGACCCCAGGAGGGGAGGGAAGATGTACGCTCCATTAGAGGTTTTGATGGGTGGCAATGTACATCTTCCCTCCCCTCCCGGGTTCGCTGGCGCACATATTACTTCGGCCCCCCTTTTTTAGGGTGCGAATTCTTCGAATAAATGCCGCACATGCTCATTTCGTAATCATAAACAAAACTGCTCGTTAGGCTTCGCCTGCGACTCAGATGCGGAGTAGCTTGAATCCAGCAGCAATTTCTCCAATTTAAAGCCGGGAACAGCTGCAAAAATTGATGCAAAAAATATTACAGTACTTTGAAATTCACGTGGAAGGTGGTATGACACAAAAACTGTTGGATCATTTTCGAAAAAGATTGGAAAACGCAACTTTGGAGATTTGAGCAGGTCTTTGAGCATTTTATAATGTTTACAAGAACTAGTGAATACTTTTTAAATGGTTCGTACGATTGGCAATCGTCTCGGCACTCCGATTTAGCAAGGCATTGGGAAGGGTTCTCCCAGAAAATTCGGGTTCGTGGCTTGTTTTGACAAAGAGTATCAGGTATAGAAAAGTTCAAGATAATTTCAGGGCTAAATTTAGATGGCCTTATTACCTCCGCACTTCTGCTCCAACGATTTTGCTGAAACTCGGTTAAGGTATGTATTAAGTCAATATAAGCTGATTACAGAAATTTAACACAAATCTATCAGCAAATGTTTCACTGGGTGCGATTTTGTTCAAAACGTGCTGTCCACTTAAGCGCTAATATCGCTAAAAATATTTTCTCCTAGTTAAATCGATTTTATATCATATTATTTCTGAATGATAGCTTTACTTTTTGCCAACGTTTTATGGCCATCGCATTAAAGCCGAAAAAGTTATAACCCAAAGTTTGTCATAGTCGAGTGCGCCCGACATTTCTCCGGAGTCACCTTAACTGATTCACCCTGAGTTACCATGCTACATGTAGTAAGCTAGTGAAGCAGAGGTACGGAACTGAGTTAAAATCACGGACCCTAGCCTCAATGAAACTGAAAATATCTCAGAACCTTACCCTCTGCCGATGATGCCAAGATCATGTGCACAGATGTTACATGTAATAGCTATCATAAGCTAATAGCTATTGTAAGCCTATCGGCACCAGAGCTCCATACAAGGCAAGCACATGACCCAATAGCCTGCGAACGCAGATGTATTTCCGGCTCGAGTTTCCCGCCGGTAATGACCCAACTGCCCAGCTAGTAAGTCCTGTCCACTCTGGAAACAGGCAGACTGACCTGACAGCAGCCAGTGCACCTTGACCTGTAGATGACCTACTTCCCTGTGATATCAGGGCAAAGTTCACTCCACTCTTGGATGAATATGACCATGTCTTTGGGGTACAATGGCTCAGAAAGTCCATTCGAAGCCAGGGTCAGCATGGGACCTGTGGAATTCTCCCCCCCCCCCCCCCCTCCAGTAGAAAGGCTGCCTACTGCAGTATGCCCGTAACCAGCTACTGCAAGTCCAGCAGAAGTTTGATGAGCTTGGAAGTGTTGGGTGTCTTTAGACGCCCAAAGACATTGACATTGCAGTCGAGTACCTGAACCCGTCATTTCTCATAAAAAACCTAGTAGCAGCTCCGCCTACAGCTGTACTGTAGTTACCCATTCGCAGATGTCAGTCACTGCAGTAAGCCTCAGCCTTCACTGATGCCAGATGTCAACTGTACCTTACGTCATATCACCCAGTGGAAGTACACTGTTGCAACAGATTTGACCATAGGTTGCTACACCATTTTGGGGAGTGAGTGCCACGTGCTAGGCCACCTTTTAGAAGAGGGCATCATCGCCAAAATTGTGGATAACCTACAGTTGTATACTGTGGAGGAAACACCCCACACAAACTCCTCTAGAACTGGAAGAAAGTCTTACAAGCATTCCATACATGTATGTGTGATCTCTGCCTTTCTGCGTCAAATACCTGCATCAAAGACCATCATCAATCCTCATTCCAAAACAATACTAGGCTGGGTTGGAATTCTGGCCCTTAAGAGCAAGTCCACACCACATTGCCACCTCACCTCATGCCCTGAGCCTGACACTGGGGGTCACACTGTGGGTTCAAGGTGCTCTCCCACGTCATCCCAGGATGTTCAACACTCGATCCTGAGCTCACACAAATTGACAACACCATAGCTGGTCGTGAATCTAAAGAATCGATCCGGTGGACATGCAGATGACCTCTGTACTTCGTTCCATAACAATTAGACAGCTGTCTCCGCTGCTCACCCAATCTCACTACCCAAACCCAACCACCAGTTGTGGATTGTGACTGACAGAGCCCTCTGTAAGCTGGAATAGGTGCCACAGTGACACTATATGTTGCTCATGATGGCAAGCTACATCTGGCACGGTTCTTTAGCACAAAACTATGAGGCTCACAGACATTGCCTTGCAAGGTGGAGGTCCTAGCCATCGCCATTGTCACCAAACACGTCAGCTCAATCTCATCACAAGCCTGCATCTGACCGACAACAAGCCCTGCATGTAGGCATATGAAAAGGGGTACCATGGGGAGTTTCATCCAGTCCCGTGTCTCTACCTTTCTGTCAACCATGAGCCAATATCAGGCCTCACAGACATGTGTCCAGATCCGCAATTCTGCCTTCAGATTTCGCCAGCCACAACGCAACTCTGTGTGAGGACCAAGCCTCCAGGTCTGCGCCTTCACGAAGCTCGCCCAGGTGTCCATCATCAGACACGCATCGATACAAGACAAACAAGTCTAAGTGGTGACGGCGCCTTCCCTAATCACCAGCTGCACTGCTGGTTGGCCATACAGACCAAATGTGCTGATCTATGGTGTACTTGTGCACACCTACAACAAGGGACACTCCCATCGAAAAAGCTGACCAATATAAGAGATGTTAATAGCTACCTTCATGCCGCCACCATCGCAAAATATGGCTTACTTGTCATGAATCAAGTGTGACTAGCCGCCCCTCATCCTCAGCCACAAGTGCATTATCGTCCCTCGACAGGTACTAGAAGGGCTAGTAACAGCTTTACACATCCATCTCAGAAAAATCATTGATGACATCAGAGTAGTAGAGGCCAAACCTCCCTTATTAACCAGCATTGTGTTGTCTAGAAATTTTCATGTGAACTGTGTGATACAGATTATGTTGGTTACACATCCCGACACCTTTTCAAACGCATTGCGGAACATAAATATTCTGCAATTGGTAAACACTTGAAAGAATACCACAAGCTGCGTGCAACTAATTTACAAGACCATATACTAACTGTCCCCTTCATGTCATGCCTAAAAAGTCGCACTCTATTTTAGTCAGCGCCTGCTATGCAGGCGGTTATACAAACACTGTCAGTTTTGCATTTGAAGGCTTGTGTGCGCCTAACAGAACAAAATCAGTTAATAAATTTGTTCAAATGTGTTGAAATTGCTGACGAGACAAGCTCTTTTGTGTTTGATATATTATTACGTAAAACAGCATTTTGATATATTATAGTGCTCAACTGCAGAAAAATATATCATTCACTGGTCATAATCACTGTTAAAATTCCAGCTGTAATTGACCAGTCACAAGCCTCCAGCATGTTTTTTTACAATAATTGTAAAAAAACATGCTGGAGGCTTGTGACTGGGTCAATTACAGCTGGAATTTTAACAGTGATTATGTATTTCTTCACGTTTACTACCTGTGTGCGATTAATCTTTTAAATGGAACTGACTACTAGGGAGTCTACCTCTTAGTTGACATTTCCTTTTCTTTGTTATATCCACAGCAAAGGGTTCACAAAATGTACCATCTGTGAGCACATAAAATATGAACTAGGCAAAGCCAACCTAGATGGCCAAATGAGGAGGCAGTTTGGTTTCATGCGAAAAATACACTTAACTCAACAACTGTAAGTGATACATATTTTACACTCCAATTCTCCTTTTCTTTTGCTTGCTATTGCAGGTGTGAGAAAATTTTGAGACCTTCTTCAACAATAATCCCTTTTTATTTGATAAATTTTCCGACTGTTATTTGTAGTCCACTCTTCCACCTATTGTAACCTGAGTATCAGGCAAATTTTTCCGCGCTCTCTTTTACTCTTCGTCTTTACGTGGTCGCGCTGAAATTACGCCTGATACAATTCCTCAATGAGATGCCTTCCGCCCCCTTTTCATGATGAATTGACATTGATTGACATAAACTACTAAATAGCCAATCAAAATTACTTCCGATATGCGACACTCGCGCGAACGCCGGAATTCCACGCGTGGAACGAAACAGCTTTGGACACCATTTTTGTTGTGAATGTTTCAAGAGGAAACGTTTGAAATCAAATCTTTCAATTTTCCCGGTATTTATATCTACATGGGAGATTTTGCCATTGAAAGAACTAGGAAGGACTATTAGATATTATGTGAGTAAACAGCACGGCAAGCGAAGGAATAGTAATAAATAAGCTTATCTTTGATCGATCGATCGATCGATCGAACCTACTCTGTGGCTGTTGCGATCGACTACAATGCGATGTCATGCGCTTCATTTTCTTTAGCAACTAATAGATAGATTGATGTGATTTTATTGTTAGATCATTGACTTGTACTGAATGGACAAACTATTTTGCGCCCGGATTTTGCGATAGATAATTTGTAAAGCAATCATGGAAAGCATTTTAAAACATAATATTTTAAAATAATAATATTATTATTATTAACCCATTGACTACTGGGCTTTTTCCAAAAAAACGTCAATCTAACATCCCAGATGCCTATTTCTGGCCATTATCTCAACAGTTTAATGTCAAACTGTCTAAAAACTTGGTTTAAAACACGGCAACTAACATCCCCTTTTACGTAGAAGCGACGAATTCAATATTTTTCTCGGGCATGCGCAGAAATCAAAATTTGGACATAGTTTTTGGGTTTGAAAAACTAACCTGACTTTAGGCTTTTCTTTTCCTTTTATTTTTTTTGCCGTTCTTGCTCTCCTTTTTCTCTCATTTTATTTTGTGGTTTTGTTGGCCTTTCAGTCGTCTTTGTTCACGTTGAAAAAGTTTTAGCCTAAACGTTGGGAAAAGGGAATTTTTTGACAAAGAGTGCCAATGGTAGTGAAGGTCGCGTTTTTTGGTGATTTTGGAGGAAAAAATCCAAGTTGTTTCGTGTGTATCTCAGGTCCAATTTAATGTTTCGTGCTCGTTTAGGCATGCTTTGTTAGACATTTGCCAACTCTATCCGTTGATTATCAAAGACATCCTCTGGCGTGAACAGTGATGACGTCACAAGTGGTACAAGTCTGTGGTCTCTTCTTGGCCGTTTATGGCCGCTTTAGTAGTCAATGTGTTAATCAAAACTCCTGAAATCCATTTTTGTGGTCTATTCAACCCATTTCAGCTTTCTTTTGATAGATCAATCAAAGTTATGTAAAAAAGAGCCATTTCTGGGAAAACAAGGTTCTTTGCTTAACCCATTGACTACTGGGCTTTTTCCAAAAAACGTCAATCTAACATCCCAGATGCCTATTTCTGGCCATTATCTCAACAGTTTAATGTCAAACTGTCTAAAACTTGGTTTAAAAACACGGCAACTAACATCCCCTTTTACGTAGAAGCGACGAATTCAATATTTTTCCTCGGGCATGCGCAGAAATCAAAATTTGGACATAGTTTTTGGGTTTGAAAAACTAACCTGACTTTAGGCTTTTCTTTTCCTTTTATTTTTTTTGCCGTTCTTGCTCTCCTTTTTCTCTCATTTTATTTTGTGGTTTTGTTGGCCTTTCAGTCGTCTTTGTTCACGTTGAAAAAGTTTTAGCCTAAACGTTGGGAAAAGGGAATTTTTTTGACAAAGAGTGCCAATGGTAGTGAAGGTCGCGTTTTTTGGTGATTTTGGAGGAAAAAATCCAAGTTGTTTCGTGTGTATCTCCGGTCCAATTTAATGTTTCGTGCTCGTTTAGGCATGCTTTGTTAGACATTTGCCAACTCTATCCGTTGATTATCAAAGACATCCTCTGGCGTGAAACAGTGATGACGTCACAAGTGGTACAAGTCTGTGGTCTCTTCTTGGCCGTTTATGGCCGCTTTAGTAGTCAATGTGTTAAATGTTATGCCACTTTGGATCAAGGAATGTGATTTCTTGGAATATCCTTTTCCTAATCCCATTATTTTATTTGAAACACATACCTTTCTTGGCCACACAGTGGATTTTAGGGAATTTTAGCCAAGTATCAGAAAATTTGTGTGTAATAATAATTATTGCACAGAAATTTCTTGTCAAATTTCTTGTCTGACATAATTTTTAAAACCAGAGGCATGAACTTTATGGATGAGGGTTGACAGGATCGGACACTGCTAATGATTTAAAACAAAACTAACTTAATATGCAGTTGTAGAGCTACTACTCTTGCATGGTTGCTTCAGGTCGGGAAAAAGCCAGCAATTTTTTTTTCATGGTATCAGGGAAAATTCGGAGAATTTTTAAATATCTGGTCAGAGAATTCTTAATTCTCAGGTAGGTAGACAGGAGGTTGCTACATGTTTTGATGATGAGTATTGTTGATGCAGAAGACTGTCTTATTATGGTCAAAAAAATGTTTTGTGGAAAAAGAAATGAAAGCAAATTGCACATGTCATCAGCTTGCCCCAGGGGTTGTATACCCCCAGGGTATACCCCCGGGACAACCAGGGGAATTGTAAACTTAGTTAATCTTGACCCAGTGGTAGGGGAATCCGGATTGGATGTTTCTCAACAAAAATTCCCCCTGATATCCACCTATATATAAGGGGTAATAGAGAGGGATTTGTCTCAGTGATTCATGACCAGGCGATAGTCTGGGAAAATTTTGAAATTAAATTTGTAAATCAAACAGAATAACATCTCGAGACAGCTGATTTACATTGATATGTCATCACTATTTCAGTGAAAGTCATAGTAAGGTTTTTCATCTAATATATACCGGTAATATGTCCCGGATCACAGACTCGTTGTTGTCCATGATTTTACAAACTTGTGAATTCCCCACCCTATTCATTGAACTTAAAACATGGACACTTTCCATTCAACCCAAAATTCCAGAAAAAAGTTGCAGAAATGCTTGTCCGAACGTTCAGGAATTTCAAACTGGAAATTTTTGGTCAAATGGAATGCACCCAATTACAATAAGTATTATAGTATTTTCCCCAACCCAGGGGCAATCAATCAAATCCATCTCCTTCTATTCCCCAACAAATCTAGCTTGTTACAGGCATTCGGATAATGGGGAGCGGCGAGGGGCTTGGCCCCACTCTTCACGTTCTTGCGCCTTCTCGTACCGCCTCTCACTATCTGAATGCCTGGAACAGGCTACAACATATCCTGCTGGTTGTCCCGGGGGTTGACCCCAGTGCCTAGCCGATGAATTTATAATTTCATATTGAAATTTATTACATTGGTTATTTTCATCTGATCTTAATAATAGTCAGTGAAAAGTCCAGCAACCCCGTTTTGATAAATTTCAGGTCGTTTAATAATTCAGTTTATACAATAATAATTATTATTTATACAACACCACTGTCAACAAATAAGGATTTTTCAAGGCAGTATAGCCATAACTTTGTGCAACTTGATAAATATAGTTTTTTTTTATTTTATTCAATTTTGCTATATAAGGCGTTCTACACAGCTTAATAAGCTTACATACATTCAATGAAAAATTTTACATAAGCAAGCTTAATTGTCTTTGAATACTACTATATTAAACATGCAGAAACAAATAAGCTTATTACAATATTCTCGTACTGCTTACTGTCCTTTGTCCTAAGTAGCGGCTTCCATCCACGAAACAAGGGTCAAATACAGAGGCTGTCATGTACATGTAAAGCATCCAAACCAAATGAGCAACTTGTGAATGATATTGATGACAATAATGCATAAACTAGAAATTTCTAATAGAAAGTCAAGTGCTGCAGGTGGAAATTGATTAACAAGTCAAATAAGAATCATACAGCTGCCTGATCCCCTTACAATCAAGTGACTGCAACCTACATGACTTGTATACTGTGTTAAATTGTTCACTAAATTACTCCATGTAGATGTATTATATTGTTGTTTATATTTTTTGAATACATGCCACTCTTCATTTACTGGTCTTGAAATCAGTACCCCACACATCCCAGTGACCTTTGGTTTTTAGCTCAGGATGAGCTGATCGTTTATGGTTGGGAAGGAGAATGCACACACACTGAGTCAATTGTACATGTATAAGTAGTGTTCCAAAATTATTTTATCTATCGTCCAGTTCAGTTCCAACAAAATTAAGATGGCTCCATAGTTTTGCTTAAAGATTCGCTATTGTTGAAATGTTCCATGGTTAAAAAGTTCCAAATAAACTTTTCCAGACCTATCCCCCAGTCCGGGTTCAAAGCCATAAAATCCAATGTTTTAATCGATTTAATTACTCCCATCGTACACTGTACATTACACACTTACGCCCTAAGCATGAAAGCGAGTCCTAAGGGCCACAAGATTTCCCACGAACTATAAAAGAGTGGACACTATGATAGCTGAAGAAACAACATCGAGTGATTTAGAGGTTGTAAAATTAACCTGGAAGTTGTTATTGAAGACTTCATTGGCCTTTTCGTCAATAATTCAGGAAAATCCAGTTGTGTACATTTCAGCCAAAACTTTGCTTTTATTTTCTATAAATGCTCCAGGAATATCTTCCGGGGTTAATTTTACAACCTCTAAATCACCCAATGTTATTTCTACAGCCATGTTTCCACTCTTTTAAAGTTCGCGGGAATCTTGTGGCCCTTATAGGCCTCACTTTCATGCTTAGGGCATAAGCGTGTTATTAATATGCATTTTATGCATAAATTTATGTCTACAGAACCAAGCGAGTGAGTGAAAATTTGCATATTTGTCTTCACAGCTATACTTGTTTCATTGCATTCATAAGTAAAAGGAAAATCTATAAGGCATACTGATAAAACAAAATCAGATACCTACCTACATGTACCTGTAGCTAAAATCACTGTACATGTATATACATGTAGGTTGACTACATATATAGTGGAACGGACTATTGTAATAAATTATTGTTAACTTACATGTAATATCAAGTCATTATTTGCGTCTTTGTATTCTTAACCCGGCAGGGTCGAAAGAAAAAATACTACAAGCATGGCTTGAAAGCCAAAGCAGAGCCTGACAAGCATCTGTCAGTAACTGTGGACGGCATGGATCAAGGCAAGCACAACCTGCCACACTTTACCACCACCACTAAGGTAAATTAAATTTGCAAACACGTTTTCGATAAACTGGATAAACAAAATTAATATAAGAAACATTCACCATTATTTCTTTCTACACAAATTGTTTACTTACGGATAAGTACATGGAGAATCTTTATTCCTTTAAATCTATGCCGGAAGTGTATTCATCTATGTTGTACTCGACTTATCTTTTAAGTTTGACAATCATGCTTGGAAACTGAAAAACGCATATGACCGGGCGTTGGCCAATAATTTATTATCATTCAAAGGGAGCAGCCTTCATAGACTGCTGCCAGTGGCCACATGACAGCAATTTGACCATTGACATCTTATTACACATTTTGCTGTGGATACAATCAACGGTAAGAAATTAATAATATAATTACACACTATGTATGTGTTTCTTTTCAATGAGGTATTTAATAGCAGGTATACTATTTTGAAACATTAATGGTAATGCATAAGAAAAAATTGGGCCAAGTCAAACACAGTCGAACCTCCGCTAATGGACACTTCAGTCCCCTATAGGCAGACACCTCTCAGCGGACACTTGGTCATGTTCCCAGCTACATACAAGTCATTTGTGTGTTACAGTCGAACCTCTACATATAAGTTGTCTATTTCAGTAGTACATATATACATACTTTTATTCAAGATACAAATGAAAAATACTATTAAATAAATACAAATTAAATATGATATCGATCTTGAAAAGGAAGTTTAGAGGTCAACCCCATGTAAAAACTCCCTAACTCTGTACGAATTCTCACTGTTTACTTTTGTTTACTAAAAAAGACTTCTCAGTTGCATGCCTAATAATTTCACTGTGTTTTAAGGAGTAATAACTGTTTCAATCTTTTGTTTATACAGTTTGGTAGACTCCTACCCATGATAGATATCTCCAGATGGAAAACTGTTGGTGGGAAAATAAAAACAAATTTGTCTTGTGTTTCCTAGCTTTACTGCTAGATCTAGAGCTAGGTAAGAAGATTTGTGTTTTAGCTGGAATATGAGAAAGGCATTTCAGTGGCACAGAGAGAGAGAGAAAGAAAGAATGAAACTAATATAGGAAGAAAGAAAGACTGAAAGAACATGATAAAGGAAGAAAGAGTAAACTAGCTAACATAAAATAAAACACAAGAATGCTAAATAAATTCACTCAGTTAATGGAAGCTGCTGAGTGGCACTTTGAACTAATTTGGATTATGGACAAACGTTCTAATTACCATTAGAAAAGGAAACACAATAACAACTGAACAATTGTCACAAATTAACTTGCAACAATAGTTTTTTTAACCTAACTTCAACCAAGTTCTCTGAAAATAATGCTCAATCTATAGTATTGCACAAATGAATGATAAGTCCAATACCCAAAATAGTGTTACGTAGGCCCAATTGGTATTGTCCAAACTGTAAATAAATATATTTGATGTTAACCTACAGATTCAGTAATCAGTGGTGAATTACTGGTACAACAAGATGACCAATGTAAGTATAGAAACCCCTTTAACATGCGGACACCTCATAACACGGCCAACAGACACATTTTGCAATAAATTATTGCTGTGCACCTAATAATAAAGCTTATTTTCTTTGCAATTTCACTGCACATTACAGCCACTAAATCAACAATGGATCACAGATGGATTAAATATTAATAGCAAATCATTGACACAACAAACATGTGACTGTCACTTCACAGAGTAACTACTTTCAATGTTAATAAGTGTAATTAAGAGTTCAATTCTCTTCAGCATCCCTGTGAACGTCTCTACACGAAATTCAACAAACTTCCATGCCATTAATACATACCTGCCTTCGTAATTTCGAAAACCCCTATTACATCCACCCTGTTACAATAGAAAAATAATTTCCTTTCCCATATCAGTCAGTATTAATAGCATTCCATTAATTGTAAACCCTTTATAAGATTATAATTAGAGAACAAAAGTATTCATTATAACACCATCCATTTCAACACAACATTGTCAAACTTTCTCTACAACAGACTCACTATTAACCATAGCCAATGGTAATGTCATCAACCAAGAACCAAGTAAAACTTATTAGTATTAGCCTGCGTCATAGACGGACTCAACCGCCGGTAATGCCCGTCTGCGAATTAGCGCAAAAATCCTTGTTCTAGACCCCAACGACGTACCTGGATCTCAGTACTCATCTGTGATTGGCCTTTACATAAAAGCTAATTGTTCAATTAGCTATGATTTGGTTCTGATTGGCTAAGGGAATTTCCTGCGAGCTAGGACCGGAAGCTAGTGAAAATGCGAGCCTAAAAATAGTATAAAAAATAAATCACTGAAGATAATGGAGTGCAGATTTCGAAGCGGTCAGAGAAAGCTCAGTTTGAATTACATGTAACAGAGCTACTCCCAGAACAATGAGAAGCGATCAAATCTTTCTTCCAGGGGAGAAACGTGTTTATCAATTTACCCACAGGTTTTGGAAAGTCGTTGATCTTTCATCAGTGTCTCCTGATTGTTGCAGTCGCTGATATATTCATGATCAAGTGTTATTGTTGTGATTTCACTTTTGCGATTGCTGATCGATGGAGGACCAAGTTTATATATTTCAACAATATGGGTATACTGGCGATTGCTATCACGGATGTGGAAGTCCCAGAAACTATTCAGCAGGTTTTAAATGGAACTACCTCGTTCGGTTCGCCTGAGTGTTTGTTGTCTAATAAACTAACGTGTTGTATTTTAATATATGTTTGCACGACAGGAGACCAAACGTGACCTCTAAAATTTGCTAGAGTGAACACAGTCAAAGGCTCTATTCTACTTCAAAATCCTCCTGATAATACAACATATCTTGCCCGTTAGAAACACTCTTGAAGCAAAGTAGGTCAGAAGACCGACTTCAATAGAGAACGGCAAATGTCACGAACTTCGAACAGGCCTGTTACGCCTTTTACCATAGCCAATCAGAATAAAAGGGATTTCGAAATGCACTTCCGGTATTTCCTTACGTTGTTGGGGGTCTAGAACAAGGATTTTTGCGCTAATTCGCAGACAGACATTACCGGTGGTTGAGTCCGTCTGCGACGCAGGCTAATTAGTATCTGAGCCATATGAAATTTCAAAATTCCTGTAATATTTTAGATAGCTACATGTACTTTCAATGAAATAGATATATCTCAATCTCCTCATGATCGAGATACATAACAATAATAAATTATTATTACAGAATATCTACCTTATTATAGGAAATTAACGCTCCATGAAATTAACACAAATTTTAAAAATTCGCGTTAATTTAAGTCGCGTTAATTTTTGTGAGCGTTAATTTCCCGCGACATTAATTAAGTGGAGCGTTATTTTCCGCGACCTTATAATTTCCATTATTATAACCACAAATTCTGGATCCTTTTCCAGACATATTTGACACTTAGGAAACAATAGCTTTCTCTCTTCTGCACACTGTATGTCAATCTTTTACAATGTAAAAGCCTAAAAAGCAATAAAACAATATTTCCTGTTCACCCTCGCTTTCAGAAGAGCAGTTCTCGACATCTGAGCTCTTGTATTTCGCCCAAAATATTTTTGTTTCTTTGAGTTAATCGCGTTAATTTCCTTCATTTGAAATTTTACCACCTCTTTCGCGTTAATTTCCCTTATTAGGAATTAATTTTCCTTCCAATTCGCGTTAATTTAAGTCGCGTTAATTTCAAATACCTTAATTAACACGAGCGTTAATTTCCTATAATAAGGTATTCCAATAATTAGAACTTGTCTTTTATCTGCCCATTTCAACTTTTTGCAGAATTTTGTTCAACTTCCACTTTCACAGTTATTTTCAATACAGTACAGTCTATACATACTAGTCACATGGTTTAATGAACCTTGTCTGCAATAAGTAGCTAACCCACAGAAGCACTCAGTCTATCAAAAATGGTATAAACTTTCATAATCAATTCATTCATATTAATCAAATAACTTGTGTGGGACATACATACAAATGCGTGCACAAGGCATTCTACTCTCTCCCACCACCCCTTGAGTATCTAAGATAACAAATTTCATAAATATACACTGCACATAAAAACACATCAGATGCAAAAACATTTCAATAAAAATTATATTCCCCAATCCCAATCCCTTTCCTCCCCTAGCAAAGTGAGTCACCGGCCTTCTGATTGAGCTCCATACAAAATATTCAACACCCTTTTCAAATCTTACTTAAACCTTGAAAAGAACTAAATGTTTATAGAAATAAAATAAATAAATTTTTTTAGACCCAAATGAACAGACAACAATTCAACAAGAAGGTAAATTTATATCCATTTTTTAACAAATCAAAACATGGAACATTTCTATCGAAATTCAGTTAGTGTTAGTACAAATAACTAGCTAGGAGTCTCATTGGAATTTCAGAAACTATCATCAGCATTTTAAACAATCATCTTACAATTCAACTCTGATACAATATTATTCTCTATTTAACAAATAAAAAACCTTCAACTCTGATGTGCTCTCTCATAAAGAATGCAACAAGTGGCACAAGTATAAAAGAAGTGTAGGGAGAAACACAAGCTGACAGGCAAATGTTTCTCCCTACTAATCTTCAGTGCTCAAACCACTTCCTCAGCACTTTATAACAGAACAAAGCACAGTTGAGGTCTTTTATTTCTTTTTATCATAAAAATCTATAATTTTCTTTACAAATTTAACAAATAGATTATATTTGGCTGTGCGTCTGTACTATAATAGAGTACAGATGACGTCAAAACGTGACAAGAACAACTAAAGTGGCCCACGGGATGCAGTGGAGTTGGTCACTGTTGTTCTGACTTGTCACGTTTTGACATCTTCTGTACTCTATTAGAGTACAGACCCACGGCCAAATAGAATCTATTCGTTTTATATAATTTTGCAGACGATTCGCTTCAGATTTTCACTTGGATGTACACTAGTGAAACTGCCAAATAAGCCAATAAAAATTATATCAACAGCTTTAAGGCCACAGTGTTTTCATGCACCCAAACAAAACTCTGTGACAACTAAACGGCTTAAAATAAACTACAGCTCAACTCAGCGAATGTTTCAAAATACAAATATTTAGAAACTGACCTTTATTCCTCAATCTGAATTATTTTTACTGCAAGTCGCTTCACGGTGAACGATAATCACACTCTAATTTCTCAGATTCTGTTCACAATGAACAGAAATAAGTCCATCATATTTGCCTCCAAGTTCTAGCCAAGCTTGAACAGCCAATTTAAAATTTATATTAATTGATCTACAGAATATTTCCAGTTTGATGAAAACTTTTCTCTGTTTTGAGATGACGATGCAAAGGATTTGTTGGAGTAGGGCGCCCACGCGTCTTTTCTCACCATTCGTGATGTCATTTGTCCGTCTGTACTCTAATAGAGGACAGTTCTAAACCAATCACAGCACAAGTTTTACACAACAAATTATATAATTGCCTTTATTTTCAAAACAAACGTCAGCTGACAGATAGCGCAAGCATTTTTGAGCTCCGTGCTTTGTACTCACATAAAGCACACATGTGCATACTATTTAAACCAATCACAGTATGTGTTATATATTAGCACTTTATTATAAATTTGTATTTAAAGTAACACAACAATATTCAACTTCTCTTTTAGTACAACAGGTCATCCAACCAGAGAATCTACACAACTGGGTCCAGGTTTACACCTGGATGTTACAACACCTTAATCTTTTTAACAATCACATGGAATTTATCGACGGCGTCAAGCCAAATATCAACACAGGGAACACGGTAAACAGAACACTTATTCAGTTGACTGAAAAATCATCAAAGCAGACAAAAAGAAAATCAGCAATGGCTTAAACAAAACACGATGCTTTGTAAACTCTCGAATAGTTCGAGATTTAGAAATTGCTTTTTGGAAGGAAAATGTAGCTAAACTTGTCTAGATATTAGTGTCAATTCAATGAAGCCTGAAAAAAAAATTATTTCTTGAAGTTATACAGGAATCTTAAGATCAATTTTGAAACCCACAATAATTCAATGCAGAATATTTCCACAATTTCACAATAATTAAACAACTCACCCTAGAGGTTTGAAGACAACAATAATTTTGTAAACGTCAAAGACAATGTCCTAATATTCTAGACTATAACATGGGCACATTTAGACAATGTCATATATTAAGACTATAAATGCAACAGTTTAACTGCTTTCTTATCAGGATTATTATTTTTTCTAATAAAATAATGATTATCTCTCTGTCTATTAAGTATCTTCAAGCAAATAAAAGAAGTATTAATTTTATTATATTTTACATATAGAGCCCTGCACACCAGAAGGCAATGGCAACTCTGATACAATAATATTAGTTTTATAATGATAAAAAAAAAATCGATATTGAAAGAAAATCTCCCGGCTTTAGCCTTAGCCTGTTCCCAAAGCATCGCAAACTACGGAGGTTGTCAAACTAACAGGGCGAAAGGCCGACAGGAAACCAACATGACCTCTTGTGCACATTTGAAGGTTCTATTCAACTTGAAGTTCTTCCAATAACGTATATTTCCCGTTAGAAACACACTTGAAACAAAGTTGGTTTGAAAACTGAACTTTAAAGACCTGCACGAATCAATCTTACTCCACGGGGTTGCTGTCATTTGTGAACTGAAACCAAGCGAATTGAATGTTTACGTTACATGAGCTGAACTTTTAGATGCGATTTTCATCGCGCCCTCCAAGGCAACTTTTTTTGGCGCTCGAGCCTCGCGATGGAAATCGCAAAAGCAAACTAGAAGCGATTTGATCTGAACTTTAAAGACCAAAAATGTTAGCAACCACGTGGTAAGGTTAAGGGTAAATTGAGCTAACATTAACTCCAGTTTATGCTCAAGCAGAAACAGCCATAAAAGTACTCTTTGATATTTCAAAATGTTGTGTAGTAGTAGGCAGCATCATGATAAGGTTTGAGTCTTCTAATATGTCAAGAACTGCTTGTTGTTCTTGTAGGTGAATGTGTCTCAGGAGCCTTACACTGGAAGGAGCTGGTTGAACTCTGTAAGGATGTAGGATTCTGTGGACCTTATCTGGTGACTGCGAGACCATTTGTAGTTTGAACCGAAACTAAGAAGACTATTGGGTAAGGGCAGCAAAATGTTTTATTTTTATATCAAACTTGGTGATAAGAGATTCACTTCTAGTACAGCTAATAAAATTATTAAACCCAGGGGCATTAACTTGTTTTCAGAGGTTAAGGCATGGTACCTCCGAGGTACAGGAGAATAAATGCATCACAAACCATTACAATAATGATATGGACTGAGTGCTAACAAATATGCTTGTTATTTCTAAAGGTTATTATGAGTTCCCTTAAACCCTTTTGACCAGTTTACGTATAAAAGTGGGTTTGATTCCACTCTAGCCGCAGCAAGTGTTGGACTGAACAGCACTGACCTTGTATTTGCATGGAGCTCTCACTAAATGAACTGCAAGACAGTTCCTTATCTCTCAGTTCTTAGCCCACGGATCTTTCTGTTTCATCTTTGGACACACGAGCTTGATTCACTGAATTTTGTGCAAATACAGGGATTCTTCTTCAGTTTAACAAATACACACAAATAGTAAATTATCTTTAATTGGCAATTTTCTAGGTGATGCACAGTTTTGTGTCTGCTACGTATCGTCTGTTCAAGTTCCCCAAGACAGCAAGACAGATGGGTCCAGAGTGACATACAAAGGTATCAGATGACAAGCCAATCATACGAGGGGAATTGGAGAGATTTAACATGTCAGAGGGAAGGGGAAGGGAAGAAGAGAGTAAACAAAGTGTCCCTACCCCTCCCCACCTATGCCTTTTGGCCTCGCTCCAGTTTAAATTTGGAAGACGCGGTGGCCTAATGGTTAGCGCACTGGACTCTGGACCAAGCGGTCCGTGTCGAGCCCTGGCCGGGGTCATTGTGTTGTGTTCTTGGGCAAGATACATAACTCTCATTGTGCCTCTCTCCACCCAGGAGTACAAATGGTTAGCAACGACAAAATGCTGGGGGTAACCTGCGATGGACTAGCTTCCCATCCAGGGAGTAGCAATACTCCTAGTCGCTTCATACTACAGAAACCGAGATAAGCTCCGGCAGTTGTGGGCCACGTACTAGGTTCGTGAAGACTTTACCTACCAGTTTAAATATACACTGGTTCCTTTTGCATAATTTATATTTCGCATAGGGGAAGATTGACAAAATTTTGAAATTCACAAGCATTGTTTTCACAATGTTAAAAAGTTATTTTTACAATAATTTCTCCTAAACGCACTTAAATTCCATGGAAACCACTCTTACGAAAGCTTTTCCAATGATTGAGCGAAACATCTGGGAAAAGTTTGAAATATTCTGATTAGTTTTTTTCCAGTTCTTAGGATAAAGTACATTGGAAATAATATTGATGTTGTCCATACTGCAACAAGTTGTTCATTGTTAACCAATGTAGCCCGCTTTCCTGTTTTTAGGAGGATTACTATACATCAGGAGCATATCACCCCGGAGCCTCTAATCTGTGCTGATTAATGACAACAGCGTAGTTTACACCACGTTCGGCTATTTTTAGAATCGTTCTTCCGCGAAATGATTTTCCGTGAAAGTCCGCGGACAATATGATAATTCGTAGTAACGACATTCCACCGTTCTAGTTTTTATTCCACGTTTCCTCTCGTCCATTCCTCGTTTTATTTTTAATCTGAAACATGAATGACAATCTTGTCCTCGTGCTCGCAACGGGTGATTTTCGCGGCAAAAGTAATTCTAAAAATAGCTCAAGGTGTAACTACGCCGTTGTCATAGGGCAGGCTCCAGGGTGATATGCTCCTGCTATACATGTATATGTGTCACTGATTTCTTTGGAATACAAGGGAAAAGGTCTTGAATTTTTGGTTAATTTTTTCAAAAACATAGTTTTAGTTTTTAATTGATTACAAAAACTGAAAACTCATGTTACTATTTCCAGTGGAAGTTGAAACACATTGCCTGTGAAATTTACATTTCAAAGAAATGAACATCGCCTGTTTCATTTCGGAGTTGGAGGAAATCATTTGAATTACAAATTAATTTTACATCAATATTCATTTATTCGTCTTTTCAAGCAGTTTTTTGCACGTGGGAAGAGCGGGCGAACGACGATAAACTTGAACATCGTTTTGCAGTTACTCTGGGGCAAAGAAGTACTGCCAGCTCAACGTTGTTACCTTGAAAATCGTCCACATCGTCATGACCGTCATGATAGACGTACGAGGCCTGCACAAGAGAGGGTGGAGTTATTCCTTACAAGAACGTTGCCTTGATTGGACATCCAATGTCGAAGAAGTTTGTTTCCATAACGGCTCTTCTTGAGAGGTAACCAACATATGCATTGTTTTATTTCTTGTAGCTGTCCTCTAAATTTAATCCTAAACATATCTAAGAAAAGGTATTTTACTTTAATACAGAGATCTTTATTATTATTACGCATAAAATAGAACGTATTCACAATGGTCGAAATAGTCGCCATGTTGGTTTATATAATTATCATAATGTAAATAAATCACGTGATTTCTGAAGGGGCAAAGCCAGTTTCTTATTACTTATTAGAAGTTGATTATTTTTTACAGCTACTTCATGTAAACTACTCTCTAAATAATTATCTACTACAATACTGCAGTGACAGATGAACAAACAAATAATTAAATGAATGCATAATTACCAAGTCAGAATATAGAGTGACCATTTTTGAACTATCAAATTGCGATTACGAAAATTCCTGTCCCCCTGAGAGACCGCGAGGCTTATTTGCATTTACATGTATATGAAACCATGTTGGTAGGCAGCAGTATCAAGAGTGAAGACAAACAATTTACTTAACATCACTCAAGTCTTTTATAACCTAATCTGTCTGGGGGACCCCATATAAAATTGACGGTGGTCGATGATCGTTGGAAATTTTGAAAGAAACCCCTAAAAGGTACCATAATCTCGTTTTGTGGGCGTGGTTCGAATCCATTTTCACCCTTGAAGAGGCTTGAAGAGGAACCGATTCATTTTCTGACAAATATTTCCTGTCATATTTTTCCTGGACAATACCCTATAAGGTACAAGGATTTTAACGGTAGTCATTTTAGATTTAAAACACCTTAAGCGGTACGAAAGTCACATATTTAATCCCTAAAAGGTACGACGATCACCCCAATCACTTTTATATTGCAGTCCCCGCCAAACACTGATATTTTTTAAGTTGTATACATCGCCACAGACAGGCACGTTACTGAGCATCATGTATTCACATAGTATTTATCTCTCTCTCTCTAGGCCAATATACTGAGAGAAGAAAGCAACCTAGGGATGCAATACTTAAGAAGGTAAGTTGATTTGTATAACGGTCAAAGCTGTAGAACATCCGAAGGCTATACAGCCTATGGTACGATAGCGCGTATATTAGTTTGCGAACTGAAGAAGAAGAAGTATATGTAATAAACAGTTATGTCAGCTTTATCTAACCATCACGTTATATTTATCTTATCAAGGCAAAAGTGATTACACGATGTAATACGACTGAAGAAAGTTCTCTTGATTGACATGGACACACACACACACACACTAGGATAATGGTGTTCCTCAAACAACAGGTTAGTGTCAATATAATCAACTTTCCCATCCATCTTTGTGAGCTAGTTTTATATGTAGATGTAGCCTGATCTGTAGACTGCAAAACAGTCGTATTTTTTGCGTTGGTCTGTCAAACAAATGCGCGGGGTCTTTGAACGAAAGGTCTGGAGCGAGTGTGAAAACGGAGAGTGGAACTGGGGAGAGACGCTGAAAAAGGTGTGTGAGGCTCGCGCGCTTCGCACGCGAGGATCCACGCTTTAGGCGCTTCGTGCCTTGCGACCAGCCATTTAGAGAAAAAAACTACTGTTTTGCAGTCTACCTGATCTGAAAAGGGATTCATAACACCTTGAAAATGTTTTACAAAATTCTCGTTCCACACGAGACGTTTTGCTGGCTGGGAGGAATTGAAATTTTCTTTGCTGGGAACTGAAGAGACCATTATCGTGCTTCACGGCATTAACCTGATGTCAGTTATATCTGCCCGAAAGATACAGGACGAAAACTGTTCATCAGTTCTAGTTATTTGCCTGACCAGTGAACTTCCTTGATTAATTATGACAAATGTTTCGTTGGATGCACCTAACTTAAACGCGTTATGTGAGGAGACTGGAGACTACCCTATCCTCAGTTTGATCAAAGAATATCCCTAACGGACACGGAAACGAATCTCTTCTTTAAAGCTACTACAGAAGCTATGGGGCAGGAAGGAGGAGAGGTGTCAAGTTAACTTGTCCTTCCACTCTCCCACTTTCTTGGGGAAATTCTTGGCATTGCTTGGGAAAACTATGAGGAAGTACGAGTATTAGTTATATATAATAAACAGCTAGTCAGCCTTACCTAAGCATCGCATTATATTTTTTTCTTATCAAGGCAAAACTGGTCACACGATGTCATACGACTGGAGAAAATACTCGTGAATGACATGGACAGACAGTTGAATACTGAGTGGTGTTCCTCAAACCACAGGTTAGTGTTGTGTGATCAATATTCTCATCTTTGCGAGTCAGTTGTAGATGCAGATGTAAGCCTGGTCTGAAAAGGGACAACGCCTTGAAGATTGGCCTCAATTTAAAATACTCATCATACCGAACGGGACGTGTTTCTGGCAGGGAAATTATACCATTCTCGTGTTTGTATTGACACTAGCTTGCAACCAGATTGTATAGAACAAATACCGACGAAAAAAAGACATTTGTGTAGTCATTTGCCTGACCAGGAAATTATCACCCCCTCCCTCTCCACTTTTAACCTATTGAGACCAGTCAAGAGCCCCATACGTCATGAGCCCCATACGTCATGAGCTTCTTGTGTCCAAAATATCACGAGCCGCTTGGATCAACGTACAGCTAGGAGTTTTTAATTATATTACAGTGATGTATTTCATTATTCACATGTCCCACTGAGCAATAGGGAAAACGTTTTTTGTACTGAAAGAAGTTCTAGTTTGTTTAATCTGGCACACTTATTCCATGCCTTGATTTATTTACAAATGTTCGTTGGATGTTCCTTAACGACCTTAAATCCATGAAACCGATATTTGTGAGGAGACATAAAATTCTTGAGGCGTAACTCGGGACACTGTTTTTGTATTGATTTAAAAAATAACAGGCACGTTACCCAGCTTGTGTTCACATAATGGCTTATTTCTCTTCAGGAAAATCTCAAGCATAGAATGGGAAAGTTGGAATCTGCGAAATCAACAAGCGCCACAAGGGAGAGGAGGACAACTTCACTCTGGACTGAGTATGACGCCTGATGAGGTTAGTTGGATTAGTTTTCACTACCAGAGGAAATCAATTAATCATAAAGGAAGACGGACAGTTTTTAATTCTTGGAAATCAAGGTCAATGTTGACTGAATATTGCATTGTCAGTCAAATTTGAACAAAGGATAAAATAGTTTTCCTCTGAATAATTGTGCCTTCTTTGGTGCGAAACAGAAGCTGCAAAATATAATCAAAGCTCTGTTGGGCGTTGAATATAAACAAAAGAAAAAGTTCTATGTTGTCATTGCAAAGAAGCTTTTGCAGAGGAATAAATGCTGATAGTTCGCTCACGGATAATTAATTATTTTATTTGTTAGTTTTGATGTATTCCTTTATGGCTTATTTCCATATGATTGCTGGCAAAACACCGTATTTTTGATCGTTTAATTGTTAATTGCAACTTGCCGTACGCCGGCGCGCATCTGGATTAATTTCTAGTTTCTCTTGAAAGCGAACACAACTGGACCAAACGCCGAGTAATATTCAATGAAGGTTTGTTTTTCAATTTACTCAATTGGCATGTCGCGGCCGCCAGCGATCATATTGAAATCAGCGTTTAGTCACGCTGGCTTTTTGTCCCTTCGTAGACATTATTTTGAGTCGTCACACAACGCTTTCAGAAAGGGCAGCTTGTGGGACCGTATATTACAGTAGAACATTAGCACCAACTGATTAAAAAAAGCGACATTGACCGTTGATTGAATTAGTTGAGCACAACATTGGTGTTTATGTGATCGACCACAATTATTTTATTCTCATTTTCGGGTAAAAAACGCATAAAGTCAGTAGAAGCAGTTATGCTGTAGATTGATTGCATTGATTGTTTTTATTATTTTCATACAGGCTGGTTGCCGAGTGCCTTCAAGCCGCCTTCAAGTTCAGAATCAAGCAAGAAACACTATCAAGTGAAAAAACAAGGACAAGTTTAATCAGAGTAGAAAGCAAATTTTACTTCAAGATTGGAGAAGAATCGCAGCTAAGTTTCTTTTTATGAAAACCAAGCAAATTCAGATGAAATTTGAGTCAAGCTCGCATTATTATAATTTTTTTCGTTATTGTTGTTTCCATATTAACATCTGTTTAAAACAAATTAATTTTCCCGCCAAAGACTTAGAAAAATACGGGCGCTTAAAATACGCATGCGCCAACTTTTTTTTAATTATTTACTTCTTGTTAACATCTGTTTGAAATTTTTTAATTTTCCCGCCAAAAGACTTAGAAAAAATACGGGCGCCCAAAATACGCATGCGCCGTTTTTTTTTTTTTCTTGTAATAATTTATTAAGTGTATAAATAAATTTCAATACTACTAAGTCAATAAAAGTTATATATTCAACACAAGTCTGTTATTTGTTGTATTCCTTTATTGTCTTTATTATTTTTTTCTAAGTAAATAAAATATACACAATAAAAAAACACTTCTTGTTATTATTTCATTTTTATTGTCTTTCAATCATTAATTAATTAAGTTAAAAATCAGTTTTATTTAATTAACAATGTGTCCGGAAAAAACTGTACTAAGTCTTTGGCGGGAAAATTTTTTTTTTTTGCACAGCGTTTCCCCTGGCAACATTCTCGTCAAAAAATTCAAATTGGCTTCCCTTACAATTTTCAGCCGGAAATTATTTAATCACCACCTCGTGCAAAAATTGAAAAATAACGGCCATTTCTTTCTTACCCCCTTCTAAAAAGGCGAGAAAAAACATTTTAAGTTCACTTTTTTCTAAATAAAATTTTGAATTGAATACGTATATCCCTCTCCGAAACGTTTTAGACTTTCAAAAAGTTCTTGCACGAAATGGCGTATAAATACGATAAGATCTTTTTCAACCGCTAAGTTTCGTATGTAACACAGGACAAAATAATCTATCCGATATTTGAAATGCGCCTAAGCAATTGTTGTCAACAAGAATGAAAATTGTTGGAGCAAACTCTTTAAATTTGGTTTTAGCTGCAAGAGCTAACAAATATACAATTCAATTGCTCCTTGTTCTTTATTAATTCTAGCGATAACATTCTAGATGAGTTAATCTTTACGATATTTTCAACTGCAAATTCAGCAATTTAAAATCAGCTCAACACAATTCAGTTGAATTTCTTTATTTTCTACTAGCGCTTTGTCCTGTGTTACACCGAGTGCAAGGCGGCACAAAAAGACCTTAACAACTAAATAAACCAAGAGTTTCACAATAAAACCCAATGTCTGGTTCAAGAAGCCGCAAAATAAGCGTTGTTACGGGTCCACACCCTCGACATACAATTCAACCTGTTCAAAGTTTAAAATGCACCGAGAGAACGAAACGAAGCTATATAAACCAGTATAAAGACAACGATACGAAAACAAAAACGCATTTAGTTTGAACACGAAGACGCACTAAAAAACATACGGCGTAACTTTCGACACCATCAAATTTGCATTTTAGTTCTGCACGTGGAAGCTAGAGTTATTGTGTTCTTTTACAATTTTCAAATCAACTCTGAACATAAACAGCATATAATTTCTCGAATATAAAATTTCTCGAATCTCCTCGTTCGTCCGCGCTATATAATACGTGAATTAAAAGTTTTAGGAAATATAATTGGTAAATAAGATACTTCAAATAATAATTAACTTTGAACGAATTTGAAATTCGCGGTTTTCCAGTCAGCGTAAACACGCACGCTAATTTTAATAATATGTTCAAAAAAATTCTGTATTTTGTTTAGCTATGTGTTTCTTACAAACAGAAATATTTCAAAGAATTAATGAAGAAAAGGTTCAAACAGACTGGCAAACCGTCAAGTTTTTTATAAAATCGCCGAAATTATGTAAAACTCGGAATATTTTCTAGCACAAAGCAGTTGTTTGCCACCTCAGTGAAACACGTGCTCAATTTGCATAATGTGAAAATTAACATGGCGGCTATCGTGACACGAAAACAAAATTTCCACAAGATTATCAATTCACAAACAAATACTTTGAACACAAAGACCTGCTTTTATACAAAAATTCCAATTTGAAAGAAAAACCAAGACAATTTGGCAAAATAATGAATACTGATTGTTGCTGATTTGTCCCATTTTCGTCATTATTTTTCTACAAATTTCCGCTTACTGAAAAATGAAATCTCCTGAAAAACATGAATTTGTCTTTTGGTATGTAAAACTTGTACAATCAAAGGTACTTTACTTTGCACAGATCGAGCTGTGTGTTTATATTAAAATTATAATTTCCCTAGCTCAAACCAGAAGTTAATTTGTAAGGATAAACAAAACAATTTTGCAAAATAATGCCAGATTTTCTTGAATAAAATCGTCGATGTTTTGTTCTCTTAAAATCGTAAATTCACCGAACAAAATCGTTCAATAAAAGTTAATTTGCAAGAATAAACAAGACAATTTTGTAAAATAATGCCAACTTTTAATGAATAAAATCATTGCTGATTTGTTCTCAATTTTCTCATTATTTTTCTACAAATTTGCGCTTACTGCAAAAGCAAAACGAAATCTCCTCAGAGATAAAAACGAATTATCGTTGAAAATAGTAAATGTTTACATGAATTCTCTCGTGAATTTGTCTTTTGGCAGATAAAGCTCGTACAATTAAACTAACACAAAACAGGTAGTTTGAACACATCGAGCTGGTTTTTATATAAAAATTATAATTCCTTAAGTTAATTTGCAAGGATAAACAACACAATTTTGCAAAATAATGCCAGATTTTAATGAATAATTAAAATCGTTGATGTTTTGTTATCTTAAAATTGTAAAAGTTTTCACTGAACAGAAACGTCCAAGAAAAGTTAAGACGAAATCCAGTGGACAAAAATCCTGTACTACGACGCCATAAGCTTTCACGCTTAAACTAAACATTCATGAGCCATACCTTAACGGTATTCACCAAATAATATAACTCCACAATCCTTAAATTGCTTTCCGCCTTGAGTTTCCTCCCGTGAATTGGTTGACTCAACCCATTCACGGGAGGAAACTCAAGGCGGAAAGCAATTTAAGGATTGTGGAGTTATATTATTTGGTGAATACCGTTAAGGTATGGCTCATGAATGTTTAGTTTAAGCGTGAAAGCTTATGGCGTCGTAGTACAGGATTTTTGTCCACTGGCCAGAAATATTACTCGATTTTCTAATGGATTTCGTCTTAATTTGCAAGGATAAGACAATTTTCATCGTTGAAAATATCATAAATTATTTCGGAAAGAAGGTGGTTTAAATTTGAACAGATCCAGCTGGGTTTTTTATGTGAAAATCATAATTTACTTTGCAAGGATAAACAAGTCAATTTTTCAAAATAATGCCAAATTTTAATGAGTAAATTAAATCGTTGTTATGTTCTATGAACAAAAACGGCCAATAAAGAGTTATAAAAAAGAGATAAAGTGTTCAAGAAAAACTATATTTGCGCCGTTAACAATTGTTTGTTTTTTGTAATTATTTTTTAATCGAATCAACATTTGACAAGAGATTCGTTTTGAATTTTGTACACTTCATCTGAATAGTGGAATTTTAAAACGAAGAATGAAATCAAACTTGATATCTGTTTTGAATGTAACTGTGTAATTTTGTTGTCTGTATAACTGGTTTATATAACGCAATCGAAATGTAAATTCTGACTTTGTCGAAAATGCTTTTCTTCTCAATAACCTCCGAACCAGACACCAGGGTTTTATCGCAAGCTCCCTTAACGAGTAAATCTTTAAGATGGCACCATCAAGTGTATTGTTCATATATAAATATATTTTCTTTATCAGTTTTGGATTCCCAGTTCATAACAAATTGGTAGTGTGATCGTCTCCAAATATGTTAAGAATCGTGTAAAGTTCGTAAACAGTGATAGGTCTATTCTATTTGTACCGAGTTCAATCGTCTGTTTTGTTGAAGTCGTACGTTAGTCGTTTGTAAAGTACAGATAGTTGTTGACATCGGTTTGAGAGGTGTTCGTTCTAAGTTGGTGTACCAGCTTTCTAGAGTCAGTCGTTGAAAGTAGTCAGTTGTACTGTAGGTAATGCATTCTGCGGTGTCCCAGTCGATGGTGTTCAGCAATGTGATTGTTGCCTTGGCATCACCATTTCTCGTCGCTACTTTGTGTTCTGTCAGTCTCACCAAGGTAACTGACTTGGCAGTCGGAGCAATACCGTTTCTTGTAAACTGCTCCCTGTCTGTTGTTAGGTTCGTTCCTTAACGTTGGTCAGTAAATGTCGTAACGTAGTTATGGGTTTGTGGGCTACGCGGATATTGTGGGTTTCTGTTCGTCTCGTTAGGTTCAGTAGTTCAGTGAGTGTTTCGTTTAGTCGGCGTTGTAGTTGTTCTTGTTGGAACACGTTCAAGGTATCTGTTTTCATCATATAAGCTGTTCAGTGTGTCGAAATCCAGTTGTGTTCGTCTCGTCAAAGTCTCAATTTGTCGTAGCTTTGTGGTACAGTTATCTGTCGGTACGTGTCAACCCCCAAAAGTAAAAATTACTCTTTGAACTCCAAGGTTTGCTTTTCAATTGGACGAATTTGTTTTTTCACTTAGTCAGTTTGTTTTTTCCGTTCTCTCGTTCGTTTTGCAGTGCCACCTTAAAAATATCACTTCCCTGCTACATCAACTAAGTTGTAACCATAGTACAGAGTGTTTTGCATACATAAAGTAAACTCCTTGAGCGATCCGCGACACGAATCAAAATCAGTCGTCTTTGATTTTTTGCTAGGAAAGGTTTAATAAACTGCAGATTGTAAATTACGTCATTTTTTTCCGAGCTAAGGCAGAAATTATACGATTGTTCAAGGTATGCAAAACAGTCTGTGCCAAAAATGTGGCTGACATTAAACTACAGTACTTTTAAAGTTGTTTGTATCAATTTCCAAGTCCCAGATGACTCGATACAGCTAGACAATCAATAAATAACGAATTTTTGAAGCTATTTGTATCAATTTCCAAGTCCCAGATGACTCAATGCAGCTAGACAATCAATAAATAACGAATTTTGAAGCTATTTGTATCAATTTCCAAGTCCCAGATGACTCGATGCAGCTAGACAATCAACAAATTCAATAATGAAATCCTCTTACAAATTTCATGACATACAAATATTAAGTCAGCCACCATTTTTGCTACAGTTATTTAACAATTTTAAATTAAAGTTCTTATCTTGCAGTCCCTCTTCATTTTCAGTGATTCCAGTGATTTAAGTTTGTCCTCTTGGCCAGATTCTTTACTCTTCTTGCCTTCTGACGATGATACTTTTCCTGAAGATAAATGATATGTTTGATCAGAAAATGCTCAAATTTTTAAAACTACAGTATACAAAAACTTAAAATATAACAAGAGTGGCTACGTGCGCAAGCTAAGGAATAAGGAAACTCGCAAATAACGCTTTGAAGGCCAACTTTTACGAAATGTTATCGCCACTAACAGAAAGGCCTAGCACGTGTTTAGAAATACAAATATGATATGCACGTGGTCGATACTTCTGTTTCCAGTACATTTTGAAAACCAAGAATCTTTACTGCAGCGTTTGACTACTAAACACTCAGTAATTTCTCTTAGAACGTTATACAGTATTAATTCACGCCATAAACTCTTTCGTCAAGTCCGCCGCCCTTACTTGCTATATTACAAACGGAACACGGAGATACTGCTTTTCTATCGAGTTTCAAGTCGAAGCGACGCTCAAACCGAACGAGAAGAGCACGTGTTAACTCTCTTCGCTAACATTTTGATACCATGTTAGCTTTCTGCACAAAATTAAGGTAATATTTTCCAAAAGCAATGCTCACCTTCGGTTGGAATATCGTGAAGACATCTGTCCTAGCTTTGCACCTTGAGCATCTTCTTCCTTCAAGAGTACAAACTAGTCTTCAGCAGGACGACACGTCTTCACACATCCACGACCAGCGTGGTTTGCTGAAATTCAACAATTTCTCATGAATATGGATTAGACACTGAACCCAATCGCTGACAAATACGTCACAAATTTGTCACGGATTTTGTTTGCACGCTTTCTCAGCCAGCAAATCAAGAATCGTGAAAAAGGGCGCCATCGTGTTATTTGTGTATAATAAATTCAGTTGTTTGTGTCTTTTCAAAAGTTCACTTTTAAAAAATGAGAAGAAAAGCAACAAAAGGAAATGTAATTTGTGGAAAAAGTCACGTCGGCATAACCTGCGTCGCTCTAATTTTCCTCGTTCTTATATACTCTTCATGTAAAAAGAAAAAGAACGCGGAAAAATTAGTCTGATCGTAGGTTAGGCCGGGAAGAAAAAAAATGTAACGAGAAAGATGTTATTTCAGTTTGTCCCCGACGGGAGTCGAACCCAGGACCTTCCGCACACCGGTCGGATGCTCTAACCACTGAGCTACAGGGACACTCGTGGTGAGCTAAGTCATTTACTGGGCTCATATGTGACACGCCTCCTGCATACTGCTAGGATCAGCAATATGTGGAACTGAGCGTCGTGTGTGGAAATAATTATAAAGATGGTAAATTTTAAGCTCGGTATTACAACTGAGAAGAAATTAGACCCAATTTATACGTCGCATTTCAGTCGCGTCGAATGTGATTCAAGTCCCAGAAAAACTCGCTGAAATCGCTTAAATCAGTGCAGTTCCCACAGAAATAGCAAAGTAGAAAACGTTGCTTCCATGGTGTATTGCAACATAGTCGAATCAAGTAAAACCAGCGAGTTTTCTGGGACTTAATTACATTCTACGCGACTGAAATGCGATGTATAAATTGGGCCTTAATCTTAAAGTTACTCTAGATAACACAGTTAGTCTTCATCCCGCGAATCTTTCTTACGACAATCTTAATTTTTACTGATATATGTAGCAGCTGCCTAGATTCTAAATCTATATACTATTTAGACTTTTGCGTTGAAGCTTTTAAGACAATATTAAAAACAAATTAAAATATGGGAATATCAGAATCCAACTTCGTGAGCCTTTACTGAATATTTAAATGTTTCTTAGTATTGTTGGTTTGTTCTCCTAGTTACAATTAATGTTATGTAGAATAAATGTAAGTATTGTAACCAAATTTCTGTAACGTATATGTTTAGAAATAAAATTAAAAAGATTAGGAAAGTTATAGATTGTTGACTTTTTTTTTAGCATTTTCATTACCATGGTCTCGCGCTACACGCGCTTTTCGCGTTTGCCACAAAACCTGCGATTACCTTAAAAGCGAAAATATCGCTATTGCCCGGAGCCTGTTATTCAAAGCAATTTACAGTCGACCCTTTCACCATTGTAAAAATCACCACCGAAAAGTGCCCCCTTTCACCGTTGTTAAAAGCACCACCGAAAAACGTCCCCCTTTCACCGTTGTTGAAATCACCACCGAAAAACGTCCCCCTTTCACCGTTGTTGAAATCACCACCGAAAAACGTCCCGCTTTCCTCGTTGTTGAAATCACCACCGAAAAACGTCCCCCTTTCACCGTTGTTGAAATCACCACCGAAAAACGTCCCGCTTTCACCGTTGTTGAAATCACCACCGAAAAACGTCCCCCTTTCACCGTTGTTGAAATCACCACCGAAAAACGTCCCGCTTTCACCGTTGTTGAAATCACCACCGAAAAACGTCCCCCTTTCACCGTTGTTAAAATCACCACCGAAAAACGTCCCCCTTTCACCGTTGTTGAAATCACCACCGAAAACGTCCCCCTTTCACCGTTGTTGAAATCACCACCGAAAAACGTCCCCCTTTCACCGTTGTTAAAATCACCACCGAAAAACGTCCCCCTTTCGCCGTTGTTGAAATCACCACCGAAAAACGTCCCCCTTTCGCCGTTGTTGAAATCACCACCGAAAAACGTCCCCCTTTCACCGTTGTTGAAATCACCACCGAAAAACGTCCCGCTTTCCTCGTTGTTGAAATCACCACCGAAAAACGTCCCCCTTTCACCGTTGTTGAAATCACCACCGAAAAACGTCCCGCTTTCACCGTTGTTGAAATCACCACCGAAAAACGTCCCCCTTTCACCGTTGTTGAAATCACGACCGAAAAACGTCCCGCTTTCACCGTTGTTGAAATCACCACCGAAAAACGTCCCCCTTTCACCGTTGTTGAAATCACCACCGAAAAACGTCCCCCTTTCGCCCTTGTTGAAATCACCACCGAAAAACGTCCCCTTTCGCCGTTGTTGAAATCACCACCGAAAAACGTCCCCTTTCGCCGTTGTTGAAATCACCACCGAAAAACGTCCCCCTTTCGCCGTTGTTGAAATCACCACCGAAAAACGTCCCCCTTTCGCCGTTGTTGAAATCACCACCGAAAAACGTCCCCCTTTCGCCGTTGTTGAAATCACCACCGAAAAACGTCCCCCTTTCGCCGTTGTTGAAATCACCACCGAAAAACGTCCCGCTTTCACCGTTGTTGAAATCACCACCGAAAAACGTCCCCCTTTCACCGTTGTTGAAATCACCACCGAAAAACGTCCCGCTTTCATCGTTGTTGAAATCACCACCGAAAAACGTCCCCCTTTCACCGTTGTTGAAATCACCACCGAAAAACGTCCCGCTTTCACCGTTGTTGAAATCACCACCGAAAAACGTCCCCCTTTCACCGTTGTTGAAATCACCACCGAAAAACGTCCCCCTTTCACCGTTGTTGAAATCACCACCGAAAAACGTTCCCCTTTCACCGTTGTTAAAATCACCACCGAAAAACGTCCCTCTTTCACCGTTGGTGAAATCACCATCGAAAAACGTCCCCCTTTCACCGTTGTTAAAATCACCACCGAAAAACGTCCCCCTTTCGCCGTTGTTGAAATCACCACCGAAAAACGTCCCCTTTCGCCGTTGTTGAAATCACCACCGAAAAACGTCCCCCTTTCACCGTTGTTGAAATCACCACCGAAAAACGTCCCCCTTTCGGCATTGTTGAAATCACCACCGAAAAACGTCCCCTTTCGCCGTTGTGAAATCACCACCGAAAAACGTCCCCCTTTCGCCGTTGTTGAAATCACCACCGAAAAACGTCCCCCTTTCGCCGTTGTTGAAATCACCACCGAAAAACGTCCCCCTTTCGCCGTTGTTGAAATCACCACCGAAAAACGTCCCCCTTTCGCCGTTGTTGAAATCACCACCGAAAAACGTCCCCCTTTCGCCGTTGTTGAAATCACCACCGAAAAACGTCCCCCTTTCACCGTTGTTGAAATCACCACCGAAAAACGTCCCGCTTTCATCGTTGTTGAAATCACCACCGAAAAACGTCCCCCTTTCACCGTTGTTGAAATCACCACCGAAAAACGTTCCGCTTTCACCGTTGTTGAAATCACCACCGAAAAACGTTCCGCTTTCACCGTTGTTAAAATCACCACCGAAAAACGTCCCGCTTTCACCGTTGTTGAAATCACCACCGAAAAACGTCCCCCTTTCACCGTTGTTAAAATCACCACCGAAAAACGTCCCCCTTTCACCGTTGTTGAAATCACCACCGAAAAACGTCCCCCTTCACCGTTGTTAAAATCACCACCGAAAAACGTCCCCCTTTCACCGTTGTTAAAATCACCACCGAAAAACGTCCCCTTTCACCGTTGTTGAAATCACCACCGAAAAACGTCCCCCTTTCACCGTTGTTAAAATCACCACCGAAAAACGTCCCCCTTTCACCGTTGTTAAAATCACCACCGAAAAACGTCCCTCTTTCACCGTTGTTAAAATCACCACCGAAAAACGTCCCCTTTCACCGTTGTTAAAATCACCACCGAAAAACGTCCCCTTTCACCGTTGTTAAAATCACCACCGAAAAACGTCCCCCTTTCGCCGTTGTTAAAATCACCACCGAAAAACGTCCCCTTTCACCGTTGTTAAAATCACCACCGAAAAACGTCCCCCTTTCGCCGTTGTTAAAATCACCACCGAAAAACGTCCCCTTTCACCGTTGTTAAAATCACCACCGAAAAACGTCCCCCTTCACCGTTGTTGAAATCACCACCGAAAAACGTCCCCCTTTCATCGTTGTTAAAATCACCACCGAAAAACGTCCCCCTTTCACCGTTGTTAAAATCACCACCGAAAAACGTCCCGCTTTCACCGTTGTTAAAATCACCACCGAAAAACGTCCCCCTTTCACCGTTGTTAAAATCACCACCGAAAAACGCCCGCTTTCACCGTTGTTGAAATCACCACCGAAAAACGTCCCCCTTTCACCGTTGTTAAAATCACCACCGAAAAACGTCCCCCTTTCACCGTTGTTAAAATCACCACCGAAAAACGTCCCCTTTCACCGTTGTTAAAATCACCACCGAAAAACGTCCCCTTTCACCGTTGTTAAAATCACCACCGAAAAACGTCCCCCTTTCAGCGTTGTTAAAATCACCACCGAAAAACGTCCCCTTTCACCGTTGTTAAAATCACCACCGAAAAACGTCCCCCTTTCACCGTTGTTAAAATCACCACCGAAAAACGTCCCCCTTTCACCGTTGTTAAAATCACCACCGAAAAACGTCCCCTTTCACCGTTGTTAAAATCACCACCGAAAAACGTCCCTCTTTCACCGTTGGTGAAATCACCACCGAAAAACGTCCCCCTTTCACCGTTGTTAAAATCACCACCGAAAAACGTCCCCTTTCACCGTTGTTAAAATCACCACCGAAAAACGTCCCCTTTCACCGTTGTTAAAATCACCACCGAAAAACGTCCCCCTTTCACCGTTGTTAAAATCACCACCGAAAAACGTCCCCCTTTCACCGTTGTTAAAATCACCACCGAAAAACGTCCCCCTTTCACCGTTGTTAAAATCACCACCGAAAAACGTCCCCCTTTCACCGTTGTTAAAATCACCACCGAAAAACGTCCCCTTTCACCGTTGTTAAAATCACCACCGAAAAACGTCCCCTTTCGCCGTTGTTAAAATCACCACCGAAAAACGTCCCCCTTTCACCGTTGTTAAAATCACCACCGAAAAACGTCCCCCTTTCACCGTTGTTAAAATCACCACCGAAAAAACGTCCCCCTTTCACCGTTGTTAAAATCACCACCGAAAAACGTCCCCCTTTCACCGTTGTTAAAATCACCACCGAAAAACGTACCCCTTTCACCGTTGTTAAAATCACCACCGAAAAACGTCCCCCTTTCACCGTTGTTAAAATCACCACCGAAAAACGTCCCCCTTTCACCGTTGTTAAAATCACCACCGAAAAACGTCCCCCTTTCACCGTTGTTAAAATCACCACCGAAAAACGTCCCCCTTTCACCGTTGTTAAAATCACCACCGAAAAACGTCCCCCTTTCACCGTTGTTAAAATCACCACCGAAAAACGTCCCCCTTTCACCGTTGTTAAAATCACCACCGAAAAACGTCCCCCTTTCACCGTTGTTAAAATCACCACCGAAAAACGTACCCCTTTTCACCGTTGTTAAAATCACCACCGAAAAACGTCCCCCTTTCACCGTTGTTAAAATCACCACCGAAAAACGTCCCCCTTTCACCGTTGTTAAAATCACCACCGAAAAACGTCCCCCTTTCACCGTTGTTAAAATCACCACCGAAAAACGTCCCCCTTTCACCGTTGTTAAAATCACCACCGAAAAACGTCCCCCTTTCACCGTTGTTAAAATCACCACCGAAAAACGTCCCCCTTTCACCGTTGTTAAAATCACCACCGAAAAACGTCCCCCTTTCACCGTTGTTAAAATCACCACCGAAAAACGTCCCCCTTTCACCGTTGTTAAAATCACCACCGAAAAACGTCCCCTTTCACCGTTGTTAAAATCACCACCGAAAAACGTCCCCCTTTCACCGTTGTTAAAATCACCACCGAAAAACGTCCCCCTTTCACCGTTGTTAAAATCACCACCGAAAAACGTCCCCCTTTCACCGTTGTTAAAATCACCACCGAAAAACGTCCCCCTTTCACCGTTGTTAAAATCACCACCGAAAAACGTCCCCCTTTCACCGTTGTTAAAATCACCACCGAAAAACGTACCCCTTTCACCGTTGTTAAAATCACCACCGAAAAACGTCCCCCTTTCACCGTTGTTAAAATCACCACCGAAAAACGTCCCCCTTTCACCGTTGTTAAAATCACCACCGAAAAACGTCCCCCTTTTCACCGTTGTTAAAATCACCACCGAAAAACGTCCCCCTTTCACCGTTGTTAAAATCACCACCGAAAAACGTCCCCCTTTCACCGTTGTTAAAATCACCACCGAAAAACGTCCCCCTTTCACCGTTGTTAAAATCACCACCGAAAAACGTCCCCCTTTCACCGTTGTTAAAATCACCACCGAAAAACGTACCCCTTTCACCGTTGTTAAAATCACCACCGAAAAACGTCCCCCTTTCACCGTTGTTAAAATCACCACCGAAAAACGTCCCCCTTTCACCGTTGTTAAAATCACCACCGAAAAACGTCCCCCTTTCACCGTTGTTAAAATCACCACCGAAAAACGTCCCCCTTTCACCGTTGTTAAAATCACCACCGAAAAACGTACCCCTTTCACCGTTGTTAAAATCACCACCGAAAAACGTCCCCCTTTCACCGTTGTTAAAATCACCACCGAAAAACGTCCCCCTTTCACCGTTGTTAAAATCACCACCGAAAAACGTACCCCTTTCACCGTTGTTAAAATCACCACCGAAAAACGTACCCCTTTCACCGTTGTTAAAATCACCACCGAAAAACGTCCCCTTTCACCGTTGTTAAAATCACCACCGAAAAACGTCCCCCTTTCACCGTTGTTAAAATCACCACCGAAAAACGTCCCCCTTTCACCGTTGTTAAAATCACCACCGAAAAACGTCCCCCTTTCACCGTTGTTAAAATCACCACCGAAAAACGTCCCCCTTTCACCGTTGTTAAAATCACCACCGAAAAACGTACCCCTTTCACCGTTGTTAAAATCACCACCGAAAAACGTACCCCTTTCACCGTTGTTAAAATCACCACCGAAAAACGTCCCCTTTCACCGTTGTTAAAATCACCACCGAAAAACGTACCCCTTTCACCGTTGTTAAAATCACCACCGAAAAACGTCCCCCTTTCACCGTTGTTAAAATCACCACCGAAAAACGTCCCCCTTTCACCGTTGTTAAAATCACCACCGAAAAACGTCCCCCTTTCACCGTTGTTAAAATCACCACCGAAAAACGTCCCCCTTTCACCGTTGTTAAAATCACCACCGAAAAACGTCCCCCTTTCACCGTTGTTAAAATCACCACCGAAAAACGTCCCCCTTTCACCGTTGTTAAAATCACCACCGAAAAACGTCCCCCTTTCACCGTTGTTAAAATCACCACCGAAAAACGTACCCCTTTCACCGTTGTTAAAATCACCACCGAAAAACGTCCCCCTTTCACCGTTGTTAAAATCACCACCGAAAAACGTCCCCCTTTCACCGTTGTTAAAATCACCACCGAAAAACGTCCCCCTTTCACCGTTGTTAAAATCACCACCGAAAAACGCCCCCTTTCACCGTTGTTAAAATCACCACCGAAAAACGTCCCCCTTTCACCGTTGTTAAAATCACCACCGAAAAACGTCCCCTTTCACCGTTGTTAAAATCACCACCGAAAAACGTCCCCCTTTCACCGTTGTTAAAATCACCACCGAAAAACGTCCCCCTTTCACCGTTGTTAAAATCACCACCGAAAAACGTCCCCCTTTCACCGTTGTTAAAATCACCACCGAAAAACGTCCCCCTTTCACCGTTGTTAAAATCACCACCGAAAAACGTCCCCCTTTCACCGTTGTTAAAATCACCACCGAAAAACGTCCCCCTTTTCACCGTTGTTAAAATCACCACCGAAAAACGTCCCCCTTTCACCGTTGTTAAAATCACCACCGAAAAACGTCCCCCTTTCACCGTTGTTAAAATCACCACCGAAAAACGTCCCCCTTTCACCGTTGTTAAAATCACCACCGAAAAACGTACCCCTTTCACCGTTGTTAAAATCACCACCGAAAAACGTACCCCTTTCACCGTTGTTAAAATCACCACCGAAAAACGTCCCCCTTTCACCGTTGTTAAAATCACCACCGAAAAACGTCCCCCTTTCACCGTTGTTAAAATCACCACCGAAAAACGTCCCCCTTTCACCGTTGTTAAAATCACCACCGAAAAACGTCCCCCTTTCACCGTTGTTAAAATCACCACCGAAAAACGTCCCCCTTTCACCGTTGTTAAAATCACCACCGAAAAACGTCCCCCTTTCACCGTTGTTAAAATCACCACCGAAAAACGTCCCCCTTTCACCGTTGTTAAAATCACCACCGAAAAACGTCCCCCTTGTTGAAATCACCACCGAAAAGTCAACCTCGTTCCCAGGGCTTTTCCCTTCTAAATTTTGCGGGAAAAGCGCCCTGGGGACGAGGTTTGCCGAAATGTGTCCCCCTTTCAACATCGTTAAAATCACCACTGCATGAAAAGTGCCCCCCCTTTCACCATTGTTCAAATCACCACCGAATAAAATCAACACCGAAAAGTACGCCGAAAAGTGTCCAAAATTTAGTCAAATGAAGCCAATTGTCGACTGACTCGCACGCTGACTGACGGAAGACTGACTGACTGTAACAGTATGTCTTTATTGCCTCTTACCGGCTCTAAAGAGAGGTATTGGTCTACTATATTGACTGACGGACGGACTGCACGGACGGACTGCGCCGTGAATTGACTGAGTGGTGATTTGATTGATTGAACTTTGATTGACGGCATCCGTTTTTTGTAATTCGAATGATAAAGGAAACATTTTTGATAGCTTTTATTGTAGCACTTCATTGATGTGAAAGACACTTTCTCTCCTTGACATTGCACATCTAACCAACATCTAATACTACAAGTCCGCACAATGGGTGGGGCTTACTACAAAATCTGACCTGGGCCTGGTTAGAGAGGGGGGGGGGGGGGGGATGGGGGGGGGGGGTTGGGGGTCAAACAGAGCTTTCTGGGCATTGGCGCCTCTGACTATCCGGCACTGTTCATTCAAACAGCTGCCTAATGAGGCAGGGCTGCTTCTTGGCAGAAGACTGCCCGCGCCACGTGTAACCAATCATTCAATCACTGCTCATCCAAGGCTGAATACAGTCACACCTAATACTAATATTTTCTGTTTAATACAGTCAAACTGTATTAGGCGGACACCCTCGGGGAATGCTCTAGTGTCCGCTTAATACAGGGTGTCGGTTAATGGATTTGACTGTGTGTCTCTATTAAGCGGACACCATGATTAAGCGTACGCTAGAGTATTCCCTTAAGAGTATTCACCTTACTCTCTTTAAACTCAGCTTCTGGGCACGAGGAGTACTTTTGCTTTCATTAGCTCTCGCGTATGCCAATAGACTTCGAGCAGTCTCTTATTTTTCTCAGGACCCTCAGGGATAGTCGAGTGGGAGAGCACGCGCGAAAACTCGACTATCCCTGAGTAAAATGAGGGACGCGCTCGTAGTCTACGTGTGCAGAAAGCGTGACAATCCCTCATCATTCTTCCTCTATTTACGCGGAATAAGTGTCCACTTAGGAGACGTGTCCCCTTATGGGAGGTTAAAAATGTAGTCTTTGTTTGTGTCGGAGACAACGACTGAGGCGGTCCACTGAAAGGGAGGCGTCCCATTATGTCGTGGACATGGCTTGTTGTTTTGCTCTCGCACTTTTCCTCGCGTTCCAACCGTCCGCCGTCCCCCCCCCCCCACCTCCTCCCCCCAAAGTAACAACAAAGAATAGACAAAACACACAGAAACAGCTCGAGAAAGAAAATAACTTTAAACGTTTTTATTTGAGGAAGAACTCGTTCTAGGCTAAATCCACCAGGTTATTTTGACTTGGAAAACCTTTTGTACAACATAAACTCGCCATTAAATACGAGTTACCAAATATACAATTTTAATTAATTTAAAGCCATATTAAACAGGCCTTTCATTCCTAACGTAAAATTCCTTCACCGACTGTCACTGTAGTCCTCAGTCCAATAAGAGCTTCGAGGGATTGAAACCACGAAGTAAAACATTCTAAACAAACAGTTACTGATGACAACCCCACGACTCTTCTAAGCGCATCTTGCAAACTGAGTAATTTTGGGAAACATTAGTACGGCCACTGAGCGGTAATAAAATAAAAACTATTAAATAGACGTTTCGAGCATACGTTTCCATCGCCCCTTTAGAGAACATTTTCACTATGCAATCCCCTCAAACGTGCGGGACCTCCTTTGTATGACGTCATTGTGTAATAGCATAAGCGACACGCGTGCGTGACAGGCTATAACTACTCCTCATCAGAACTGCTGATTGTTTGAGTAAGTGCGAAAGCTCAGCATCTGATACAGACTTGTGGTCTGGATCTTCATCGTCACTTAGTATTTGATTTAAATTATGATTGTTTAATTCTGGGGAGAAGGACTTTGAGGAATTTTCTTCCTCGTGTTGTCGTAGTTCATTATCACAACTTTCTTCGTGTCTCAGTTCCTCTCATTACAGCATTTCTCTTCTTGTTGTTCCGATTCTGGCAATTCCTTATGAGTGCGTTTTAGACACGCGAGCTCCTCAGGCTGTTTCATCATCCACTTCATCGTCAGTGTCACCATCACCACACCCCTCCAAGTCTAAGCAATCTAGGTCTTCCAGCCCTTCATCAGGACTTCCTGTCACGTTAACCAGCACCCCCTCCTCGACCACGCCCTGAAATGAGCGCAAATCCAGGATGGGACTCCGGGGCCCTTGGTCCCACCCCGGGGATGAAGGGGAGTCTGGCTCACTCCCCTGCCCGCATCCTCCATAGCGTCATGATCCTTGCTGTGACCATTTGAGCGCCGTTCTTCTTCAGGGATTAAAGACTGAAATCTGTCAAAGCTGAGCTTATCTGCTTCTGTGGAGCCATATCCTCGGTGGACCTGACAACAGATTGAAGTAACGTATCACTAAACAATTGAAGACTTAATTTGGCGGACACTAACTCCAATGAGAGAGAGTAAAGAGTGAAACAGGAAAACTCGGAGAAAAATTATCACAAGAAATGAAGAACTGATAAACAAACTCAACTCAAGACCCCAATAGGACTGACAACAGAGTGTATAACTTTACAAATTCAGGACACAGTCCACACAAATACACTTAACATTATGAATCAGGATCATGTTTAACATTTTGAAACTGTAATTGGAAAAGGATTCAACCTAGGTGAACGCAGCTTAACGAAATTACGAAGGAAGAGATGATCATACATGTACATGTTCACGGTCACGCAATCTTTCCTAGTTGGTGAGGAATGAATGCGTGACGAGCCCTAATAACGTATGTGTAGGAGGTTGACATGATCATAGTCCAGCACAAACCTTGTAAAGACCACAGGCCTGACACCTCTAAAGTCTTCAGTTTCTTTCAAGTTCTGCCACACTATGTCCTAAAACTCCTGGGCAAAGGATATGATAAGAAGATAACAATTAACAATTATTCCCGAAGGCGAAGTGAATATTGGTGAATATTCCCCGAGACGAACACCATATTCACTTCGCCTCGGCGAATAATTGTTTATAATGTACAAAACACAGGGAAAATGTGAATTTCTCCGAGGAAAATAGAAAAAGTACCAAAATGTTGCGCCATTTTGCCCGAGACAAACAAAATTGAACTTCGCGTGCATTTCCAAATAAGGTAGTAGAGGGTATATTGCCTCTGAAACCATGAGTAGGGAACCAATCAAATTGCTCGAAAATGCATTATCCTATGGTTAGTATATTATAATCACCATATATAGTTTTCAATAAACAGGTAACCAATTAAAACAGTGTAATGAGCGTTATTCCTTGTGTGGGACTACACGCCCATCATCGAGACGTTACTTAAAGAACTCAATGAGCTGCATACGATTTGTGGCAGAGATTAGTGTACCTTTCGGCTGTACTTTACCACACAGTATTAGTAAGGTGCTCAAGACCTCTGGGAGGACATATCCGGAATATCTACATACATGTGCTCCAAGGTAGCTTGAGCGTTCAAATAATAGATAAGGTAAAGTCTTCACGGGCCACAACTGCGAAAGCGTATCCCGCGTTTTCTGTAGCATGAAGTGACTAGCAGTGTTGCTACTCCCCTGGATGGGATGGCTAGTCCATCGCACGGTTACCCCCCAGCATTTTGACGCCAGTACCCATTTCTACTCCTGGGTGGAGAGAGGCACTGTGAGAATAAAGGGACATGTATCTTGCCTAAGAACACAACTGAATGACCCCAGCGAGGGGCTCGAACATGCTTACCATTAGGCCACCGCGTCTTCTCACCCTTCAAATAATAAGGGAGCTTTAAAATAGAGAGCAGGAACTAAAATAATAGTCATGCATAGATTGCTAGTAGTAACTCACTTATTAGCACTTCTCAGATGATTCAGAGCAGTGTCCTTTTCAGACAGAGTTTCTGATAATGAGTTAGCCAAGAACTGTAGATCAGCTACAGTGGATGGTGATGTGTTGGAGCTAAGATGTCCCACAAGCTCAGAGAGGATGGAAGCACGCTAAGGAAACGAACACACACAGTGAGTCCACAATTTTGGAGAAAAAGCCTCAATTACTTAGTATACGTTTCTACCCATCATACGGGTGGCACACAGGCAGTAAAAAAAGCCTCAATTACCAAACTGAGGCACACGATGTACATGTATTTACCATGTTTTGCTGTGTTAGTAAAAGACCCTTGAAACTGTTGCTTGTAAAATCTTGTTCTTGCGTTTCTCAAAGTGCTCTGTGAAGAAAAGGAACCAGTTAAATCTAAAAAAAGCTATGCGGAAACGTAGCTGTGGGGATACATAATATGCCCCATTGAAACTATTTTGGCAACGTAGGCGGCAGTAGACGCTGGTACCGGCTTCTAATGAAACCCCTGACTACATGTATGTTTCACTTTATAACGGGATCAATTCTTTTTAGTATTCTCTTTATTGATTTGACTCACCTTCGTATCTAGTCAAAGCAAGCACAGCCATATTTTTCTCTTCTTTAGCTGCTTTATTTGCTCCTTTAAATACCTTGAAAATAAAGTATGTGATATTTCAGATTTTATGGCAATGATGGTTATCAATAACTTTCATCAACTGTTCATTTCAGTATATAGGCGTAACAAGGCGGTACATGGTCAAAGGTCGACTTCTTTGCTTGTGGGTTACAGCACTTTAATATTTCACAGGAACATAAACACTTACTAAGTTAGCACCCCATCACAGGTGTTACGGCCATGTTTCCACTCGAGAAAACACTGATAGCAATTTATTTTATGATATAATATAAGACAGTGTCAATGTTTGCACATCAGAGTCTGATGTAAACGGAACCTGTTTTTCCATGAGGACAGAGTCAATATCCACCAGTCGCCTGTCATCACCACCAAGAGATACAAATTCAGTTGTGGTGTTGATGCCTCTTCTGACTTGTCCTTGAAATGATCCTCTTTAGGAACACTAACAACAACAATAAAACTTTCGTTACTTGTTTAAAAATAGTAAATACCGGTATCCAAAAGCGTTAAAACCAAGGTAGAAGGTTTGAATTGGTACATCGCCCATTTCCAAGGCAAGTTGCAGAGAAAAATTTCACAAGTGTGTCTGTTGAAACCCCTTAGTTTTGCAAATCACCCATTTATTTCACTCCACTTTGAAAATCAAGAAATTAATTGGAACTTTTTTTAATTCACCACAAACATTTGAAATGAAAAATTATAAGACTGCAAGAAGAGTTACAAAAAAGAAATACCAGTAAATTGTAAGTTTTCAAAAGTTGTACAGTGTAAATAGACCAATTTCGATTGTTAAAATTCTAACTTGGCTCCGAGGCTTAGGGGAATAAAACAAATAAAGTATTTATTCATACCTCAACCTCGATGTGATTTCTTTTCGATTTCTTTTGTTTATTCTCCTGAGCCTCGGAGCCAAGTTAGAATTTTAATATATCGAAATTGGTCTGTTGTAAACTGGAAATGTACACATTCTACAATGTAGATACAGTGTACATAACCATGCAGAATTCTCCCGAATGTGAAATACAATTATTTAATTGGCAATAAAATTACTGGTACATGTAAAACACAAACCTCAATGGCAATCTCAGCTTTCTCATCACTAATGGCCAGTTTGTCTCTCTCTAACTCCATCATCTACATGATTGTACATATCAAATACAAATTTAAAGATAGAAACTGTAAGTTGACAGTTCACTTGAGTTTCACGCACTAAGCGATCATCATACTGTGGCCGTTGGCAGTGGTGGAAATAAATTTTAAACTAAACTCATGTGGCGGGTGGAGCGATCAAATATACAGCCAAATTTCAAGTTAAAATGAAAGAATGCTATTGGACATGATAGATGAAGTTGTGATTGAGTTTGACTGTGACTGACCGGTAGAAGTGTAGGTTCTGGCCGGAGATTGGCGTGACACATGATGATCTGAGGATCAGCAATAGGTGTAAAAAGTCATACTCGTACCTCAATCTGTAAGGTCCGTAATATTATTTGAGGGCTGACTGGCCAGTTACATACAGTTAATACTCTGTCAGTATACACACAATGGAAAAATTCCATGATGTCATAATTATTATGTATCCAGTAGGATCTAGTGACCCTACATGGAAAGTTGGAATTTCTGCACCAAAACTGTCAACGTGAATGAACATACAATGTACATGTACATGTACATGAACAAAAAATGACCAAAACAAGCCCCCTACCTCCCTTACCATCCAAAAAAGCCTTCAATATCTTCGATACAAAAATGAATGGTTCCTAACTAAATGACATCCAACGTCTTAGATAACAAACCCATGTGCCTAGCAGTTGTAGACGGCTCAGCATAACAGCATGGTACATTTGTATGTTGAGAGAGTTTTAATGTCATTTGATGACAGCTAGTGTGGAGCTTGATTTTATGTTCTGAGTTTTATTTTCTATGGACAACTTACCACACAGTATCAATATTTTTATTTTCACTTTGAAGCATCAAAGATGGTTTAGGGTATTTGTTCTATCATGTATGGGTGTCCCTGTTTTCAGCATTCATTTACTCCTACACTGTATTCTAATTTATATGGGGGACAGGGGACAGGGGGACAGGGGGACAGCAACCCGGGAGTAAGGGGGCAGGAAATCTAGGTGAGGGGGGAAAAGAGAGGGTGGGAAGGCAGGATACACGAACCTGCAAGAACAGGGGGAGATAGGAAAGAATTTCGCAAAAACTTTGTAATATTTCGCAACAGAAAAAGCACAAAGAGGCGTACGCCACTATGGAAGGGGTGAAGATCTCATGCAGAAGTCTGTAATTTGAAGCTTCTAACCTACTGCTACAATGTACCTACTGGCATGAAGCGACTAGGAGTATTGCTACTCCCCCTGGATGGGATGCCAGTCAACTGGAGAAGGGGGTACAGTGACGTTAACACTCAGTGAGAAGTGATGTGTTAAGTGTAAAGGAATATTTGGATATGCACATGATATTATTGGTTGTTAGTTGGTTTATGGCAGGTGATCATGTTTTGCACTGTGATAGTATAAAGCATTGTCCAAGAACACAATGCAAGGGTCCTGGCCAGGCTTCATCCCAGACCTTTTAAATTCACATGTTCTGGCAGGTATTTTTTAGGGAACCTCACTAAAACTTTTTTCCTTTAATATCCTGACCCTCCTCTACCCCTTGCGATGTCACAAAAACAATAATTTTAGATTAATTTTTATTGAGTATACGGGGAACCTACATGTAGATGTAAGTGGCATGTAAATTAGGCACTATTAAAATACTAGAAAGAGTCATTCGAAATAGTTGTCAAAATAAAATAAATAATTAAAAATAAATAAATGTATCGACTTTGTTCAACTTTGTCAGTCTTTCGTCTGACAAACCTGTGACCCTTGGATTCCAGATCAAATTGGAATTTAGTGGGGAGGAGGAAACAGGCCTGGAGTACCCAGAGAAAAACCCACAGAGCAAGGATGAGAAACAACAACAAACTCAACACACATGACTCCAACCGGAATCAAACCCAAGCCACACTGGTGGGAGGAGAGCACTCTCACCACTGCGCTAATCACTGCTCCCCCATCATCCTCATCATCCCGTACCTTTTCTTGGCTCTTTTCCAGTTGAGATATGAGATCCTGACGTGGATCCTCTGTACCATCCTTGATTTTATTGTTTGCAATTATTTTTGCTTGGCTAGTGCTTCTCGCAGGATCTGAATATCTTTCCTGAGCATCACTGTACAGTTGACGCAACTCCGCAAAGTCTTTCTTTAGGGCTTTTGTTCTCCCCACGTGATTCACACAATAGCTGGGATAGAGTCTGCCACAATTAAAACAAAATATTAACCAAGTGTTCAACCGTTGATGGAGTTCACAATTCAGCACATCCATGGAAATATATCAAATTAATATAAATTTTTGGTATTACTTAATATGTTCAGTGGGCATGGCTGACAGACATAAGCCGCACTGTCTGTTAGAGTGCATTCAAGGTAAAATGGTGTGATGTGACATCATGACACAAGTACATGATTGTACAACATGAACGTCAAGTACTCAATTTTGGATCTACACTATACTGCAGATATGGGCAATGATATTAGTAAAGACCATCCAAAGGACTAAATACATGTACATGTACTAGTCAGCATAGTCAGTGAAATTCTGTTAATCCAGCCACTGAAGGGCCACCAAAATTCTGACCATGTTCATTTTATCTAGTATTGCCACGATAGTGAATATTTTACTTCAGATTCAGACTACATGCCAGATAACCCTGTACCTGTGTAGATTAGTCTTTTCATTTGGTGATCTTGGTAACTCAAAATTGAACTATTTAATATGCTTTCCTTTAGACTGCCATCATAAGGCAGAAATGTTATCAACAACCACTCATTACCTGGCCAGCAACATTAAAATAAAATTCCCAGGCCTTTAACAAGAAATTCTAGAATTCCATGACCTAAAATCTACTAATAAAATCCCTGACTTTCCCTGAATGTGACTTTCCTGACTTTTTCTTGACCATTATTACTGTTCTGTGACAACTCTGAACTACTGGAGTACAGTCTGTACATAACATTTGGCCTAAAAAATATTGCCGCTTGCCTTTTGTTTCCTTTCTCTGTGACATTTGAAGCCTCTTGTTCCCAAACACTATGACCAGAGAATGATACTCACTCTCTGCCAATAACAAGATAATTACCATACATGTAAGTATCAACCATGAATAAATTTAAAATCCACCCTTCACCTCATCAATTAATTTTATAATTTAATAAACTGTTTACAACAATAGTTGGGGGGGGGGGGGGGGGGAGGGAGGGAGGCAGGAGGGTGGGAACCTAGTAAAGGAGATACAGGTAGGAGGATTATGGGCAGGCAGGAAAAAAAAAAGAGGGGCAGGAACCGGGAGGATAATCGGAGAATACATGTACACTTGGTGGGAAAAAATATTTTGCAAACATTGCGTAAATAATAAATAATTATTTCTCTATAGAAACAAAATACAAGGGGGTGGGAGCCACTAAGAAGGGCAGATACTGGGAGTAAAATAATGGAAACGTCATTCACCCCACACCAATTGGGCCAAAAGATAACTGATTGGTACATGTACAGTAGTATGTATACTAACTAATGTTGACCCTCCATGGGAAAACAGGGATAAAGGTGAGCACACTCACAACACGCTAACACAGCACGCTTAGTGTGTCCAAGGACACGCTGTCATGTGCATATTTAATTCGTAGACAATGAAGGACACACTAGGTTTGTTTTCGGAGATGTTAACACGCTAAAACCTTTTGTTTGAATAGCGTGCTAAAACATGTCCACGCTTATGCGTGCGGAATTGGCACGCTAGAACACACTAGAGTAAAAATAAAACATGGCAGAAAAATTGCGATCCTTGTTATAAAGGAAGAAGGAAGCAGAATCGGAAAAACACTTAGGTAATTAGCGTTCTATTCGAACGACGAACAAGAGAGAGCACTATCCGAATATTAAAGGTTCAACAGACATAAAATTTAGTAATTGATCGCCTCCTTATTTTAAATATTGATGTATGTGAAATATACGCAGTTATTATTACCTTTGATGTTCTTTACTTTGTGTTAAACATTAATCGTGATTGTTATTGCTCTGCAAATCCGCGGTTGCCATTATTCATACGAACACGTGAATTCAAAAAAAAATATATTATGGGAATCCCGGTTCAAAATAAAATCACAGCTTTTAGCTTGAATTTTGTAGGCTTTTTTCGTCAAGGCTCATTTTTTTCCCGGCTGTCAATAATGAATGAGCACGTAGTAGTTGAACTTTTTTTCACTTTCCGCGATTTGCGTGTGTGTGTACTGCTACACTAATTAATGGGAATCTGCAAGAACCCGTTGCCCTAGCACGTGACAAAAATCTTCCTTAATTGAAATTTCAGTTTCTTCCTTGAGAAACCTTGAAATTATAAACTGATTTTAAACAATTTCGCACATATCACATGCTTTGAACTGCTAAAATAATGTCAGCGTCAGAATCTTCATTTTAATTAACGTGTTTTCGTTCCAAACAAAGCATCGTGAACGGCTCTCTCTTTTTCGGTGTTGGTTCAACGTAAAATACCGTCGCGCTTCTTCACTCACAAACATGGGAAATCCGTTCTGTCGAGCATATAAAAATACCAAAACTGACTTTAATTGGAACGAGTGAAAAGTCTTAACAACCGGCACTAAACAAGTTTTTGTGCAAAATAAATCTTGATTACATGTACAGAAACATAAAGTCAGTAACGCAAACGGTTTGTCTAGACAAAACTTGCATGTTTACCGTTTCACGCTTGCATCAACGTGTAATCTCAATACTCTCTCTCTCTCTTTCGGAAAACTCTTTAGTTTAAATTTTGCGTGAGATCTCGCACTGCTAAGCGTTGTTGTGCTATTTCGCATGCTAAGCGTGTTGTCGCACGCTAGCTTTTGTGTCTGAAGGCTTAACACGCTTCTTTGTTTGACTGCATTGTTGCTATGCGCACGCTTATTGTTGTACGAACAACGGAGTTTTCTACCGAAGTGTGCTCTCTGAAACGCTTTAAGCGTGCTAAAACCAATTTCTTTTGTTTTAAAGTGGAAGTGTGTTTGTGAGCGTGCTATCACCTTTATCCCTGTTTTCCCGTGGAGGGTCACAAATAGTATCATTCTGCAAATTCTCTGCTCTGATCTGGAGTCTTACAGCCTTTAAGTGAAATGGTTCAATCAGCTGTTTTTCACTGCAACTTTTAGAAACATTCAATCAGGAGGCTGGATTAGAGTAATGGAATGACATACAGGAAGTGTTTACTGTAACCTTACCCTTTTAACAGGTGAAGACGAATTTGATTTCTGAACTTGTTGTTCTCTTTCTTTACGGTTGTAATCCTCAACTTCTTTTAACTGAAAAAAAAAAAATCATTCAAAAAGAAGTTCTGGTATATACATACATGTAAAAGGGGCCTGGCCAGACCATTCTCACACCTAGTTGCTAATTCAACCATTAAACAGGGGCTTATGGTAGGATGCGCGGATGCGGACCCGCATCAATTTGGCTTCCTCCGCATAATCCGCACAAATCCGGCAATTCCCTCATTATCCCGCATAATTTGGAGAAATGTGTAGAAAAATCATAAAACAGGTATCTATTTTCGCTATTTCTTACCCAATTTATCCGAAGTTAACAGTATATTTCCTTCCCAAATCGTCGAACATTGAGCAATCGAAAGGACGATATTCACACTGGAATGACAAGGCGTTCTATGTTGAAAACCGTGGGGGCCTGTTGTCTACATTTCGATAGAACGTGCCTCATTATTGGTGGAAAATCTAGAGATGTTTCCTAAGTGGCGAATCACAATTTGGAATAGAAAAAAAACTCTCTGTTTTTACATTTTCCGCGCGAAAACGTGACTTCTTTTCATGTCTATTTTTTTTTTCTTCTTTTCTCCCCCCCCCCCCCCGCCGCATAATTCGCGATTTTCCCGATTTTCCGCATAAAAAAATCCCGCATAATTTAATTTTTTTTTCTCCACATCCTACCATTAGTATACCTACTTTTAGTATACTAGCTCTTACCAGTTGTTTAATCTTTGTTTGTAAATGTCTCTCTCCTTTGGCACAGTTCTAAGTCACTTGTTAGAATCTTCAGAGCCTCTCTTTTACTATTTAATTTTCTTCTTGCAAATGTTATACTGAAAAAAAAATGAGATTCAAACATCAGGTACACTACATATGGTTGGGGGAATGAGCGCGCTTGGAATTGACAGAGCCATAAATCCCTTCCAAAAAATTGAAAATTCCTTCCAATAATTAAAAGTCACGGCCCCCACCAAAAAAGCCATTTGAACAGTATTATTTTGTCCTTGGATAATTTACATGTACATGTACAGCTGTATCTGTTCTTTGAAGCTCAAAATTAATTAAAAACAGATACATTGTAATCTGGAATTATCTTATCTTATCAAATAATATGGAAAACAGCTGTATTTATCGTGAATTTGTATTAGGGGAACGTTCATGCTCAAAGTTGGTTGGTTGGTGATCATGAAGTTTGAATGTAACTGTGCTTAAGGTGATTCCTTAGTATTGTACTGCACATCCTTTCTGCGCATAATTTTGTGTGCATAATTTGCGTAGTAATTGGGGGGGGGGGGGGTGGGGTGTATGGTCACTGTGGTCACTGCTGGAATTGACTGATGTATTAAAAGGTAAAGTAAAGTTTGTGGTGACAGGCACAGGCAGCTGTTGATACAAACAATGTTCACCCAAAATCTTTTTTGCCTACAAGTATTTGAATAATGAATTAGGCCTGGGAACGGTAAGATCATACAGATAAGGAAAAGATAAGGACAAGATAACATTATGTAAGCTTAAGTCTTACAGTATAAAGCTTATATAGATTTTAGAGACTCTCTACATCTTAGAGCAGCTTCAACTTTCGAAATCGGCTTAGTTGTGACAGAACTAAATGTAAATAAATATGTTAATGGCCGTCACCCAAATTATACAGCAAGAAAATTCCATGCAAGTGTTTTGATAGTCGTTCGGCATAATTTCATGATTTCGGTGAAGATGGCAATTTTCTCTCTACTTAGAATATTTAAATTATCGTTTCTTTCGAAGGCATGAATGTATTTGGCTTTAAATAAATAAAATAAACTAGTTGTACGGATAATTTTTCTCTCTTTTTGAGGCACATTATGCCGATCGATCCTAAAATAATGTAAAATAGTTTAATCAGCTGATTTGCAAAGAAAAGCACTTACTTCGTTCACGAGAATGGCCCCATTCTCTTTCACTCCTCGCTAGAGTCATTCCATCTAAGCCAGCTGAGGCTCAAAACAGAAAAATACAATGCAAAAGACATCAAAATCAGCAAAAACACAGGATGGATCAGCGACCCTCTTTGATCTCCGGTGCGTGCAATTTTTTGTTGTTTGAATAGCTGATGAGAGCCTGGGATCTAGCACTCAGACCCCTTGCGATCTTTCACAACGCGTGGAGACTCGCGGATGGCGCGAACGACGCGCGGTTTTTACAATGACCCAATGTTTGTGATCGCAACAAAAAATGGTAAGTTATTGAAACGCACAAAAAAGCTTCTAAAACTAATCCCATCGTCATCCCCATCTTCAAAGATAAGTCCCACCCCACAAGGCCACACGGAAATTAAAAGAGGCAGATTGAATGTACAAATATGTACCAAAACAAGAGTATCTAAGAGAAGGATTCCCCATACATGGGTCTCTTGCAATGATAATGTTTGAAATTCAGTCATAGCTGAGCTAGTGTTGAGAAACATGAGCTAGAGAAATTTAGAAAACACGAGCCGCGGGCGAGTGTTTTCTATATTTCTCAAGTCAGAGCCTCGATCAGAAGGAAATAAAAATAACTTTTACAGCATGGCGCGAAACTATTTTATAGATTTCAAAAAATTATCATGGGGCACGGGAATGCTTCTCTTAGATCATCCTCTCTTACCAAAACCATTCCACCCTATTACTCCTAAAAAAAAAAAAACCTCCCACGTGGAGACGCAAAAATACTCTTCCTGAGTCTCATCCCCAAGATGGTTATAAGATCCGATATCCGGCTCCTGATTTAGTCTGTATGGCTTATTTATAGTTATCCAGTTCATTTGACGACTAGGCCTGGGCTCATGTAGAGAAATAAATTATAGAACGGTCGACGAGGGCCTGATGAAATATAATGAAGATCAACCACTCCGCAGCATCTGAAGTGGCAAGCAAGCTAAGTAGGAAAACACACACACAAACAAACAAACAAACAAACAAACAAACAAACAAACAACAAACAAACAAACAACCGTACAGTACGTATTTGCTATGAAACAATCCGTATTTATCATATACATGTATCTTATAAGCTATCAAGATAAAAAAACTGAAACAGCTCCAATACAAGATACTGCATAACACGCTACGTAGACGGTGCCTAAAAACACAACCGAAAAAATATATAAAACTTCCGATCAATTATCCATTTCAAGTTCTATTACCACACCAACTAGATGATGAATAAACTGAACAGAAATGAATGGAATAAATACGCGACAGAAACTGAAATATGTTGTAGTCCCATCTTGCATTGTAGCCTTTACGCCCCCTGGGATGGGCCGGGGACTCCATATCAAAGTGACGGGAGTGATCATTGTACCTTTTTAAGGCGACGATCACCCCCGTCACTTTTATATGGGAGTACCCCCCCCCCCCCCCCCTCAACAATTATTTCCCGAGTTCAATAGGCCATTTCCAGAGAAGAAGTGAAAGTCTTCCCAGAATCCTTTGCAGTCTCTGATTTGACAAGATGGCGGCGCTATTCTGATGCGTGGCAAATTTATGCATTTTTCATCTTCTGGCCATTTCCGAGTTAAATTCTACCTCTGTTTCAAAAACGAGTCCTGGTGTAAAACGTTTCATGTGATAATGAGTTTCATTCATTAGTTCATTGTCATGCTAATCAAACTGATCTTCGCACCTGCACTAGTTTGGAAACAGAGGCAAAAGGCAACTCGAAAATCACCCAATTTAGGTCACGTGGTACAGGCGGTCAAAACACGGGAAAAGCCACTCAGGAACAAGGCAAACTGAGCCTGTAGCATTCGTCAGTATGAATCGAAAACCCTTTGAAGATTAACCGCTATAAACACGACAATATATCGACTCAACTGATTTATATAACCCGTTCAGACCGAAGCTCAAACATACTCCCTGCACAAGATAAAATACAGGCTTTAATTTGTTCTCCTGTTTCCAGATGCAATGGCTTGACGGGTATATTGCGTACGAAAAACAAGAGCGACATTTTGACAAACTTGTCGGTACAAGCCAGGGGAAGACATGTCTAAAGAGACAGGCTTTTATCGCCCTTGCCTGATAAAACAACGAAGGAAGCAGACAGAATGGCCATCTTTCATTTGATGAATGCTATTACTACTTCCACGGCGCAACTGAATGCTCCAGTTCTGAAAGCTATCAAATTAACTCTTACTATCTTCCGCAAACAATCAGTTAAACGACTCGTAAATACACTGATAAAGACTTTCGTATCCCCATGCAACAGAGTAAGTCCAGGCTTTCTTATTTTCTTTGTATTTCAAATGAAATGATGACTTCCTTGGCAGCTGTACAAATTCAGTTGTTTCCAAGTCTGAAACAAACTTTCTTTGCAATGCACGGTTCAAAAACTATAGTATCCTTATGCTTGGGAGTGCGCATGTTGTACGACTCTTTTCGCCTTTTAACGTAACAAGTCTTGAAAGTCCGGCGTGTAAATCACACCAGGTTAATTTTCTCCTCGCCATACCAAGCAGGCAAACTCTAAAAAGTAAGGAGCTCTTCTAGGACTTCTAGTTCTCTACAGTTTTAATTCATAATTCATGCAGGCAGGATTTTTAAAAGTAGGAACTTTAGGGTTGGTGTGCTGTTATGCTTTGAAATTTCATGCGTGTCAGAATTGCAAGCATCTCGTCAGGAGAAATTGATATTCAGTTTACTTCTGAGCCGGCCTGCATGTAGTTTTCGTCAGAGAGGATCCCATTTTGTTTTCCGGTTAGTAGGGTGAATCCGAACCGGTCCTTCTCCCTCCCTCACCGGGGAGAAGGACTCGAACTAAGTCAAGTAAGTCATGAATCAAAAGCCTTCAAAAGTCTTCAACGAGGATTACCAAACAAAGAAATTGACCCAAATATAATGAGTTTACCCCGTTCAAACCGAAGCTGAAAACATCATACCAATAATAATAATAATAATAATAATAATAATAAAAAACAGGTGGCAGCTGATTTTAATCATCTACAAAATAAAATACAGGCTTTAATTTGTTCTTCTGTTTGCGTGCGCGATGGCTTTGACGCAAGACTGACAAGAGCGGCATTTGACAACGGCTTGATAAACGGCATGGTCAAACAGCGCATGATAGTTGATGATAGTTTACGAACTCAATTTCTCCTCTATCATCAACTATCATGCGCCGCGTGGTCAAACGGGAAAAAACTATCATCGACTATCATGGAGAATTTGAACAGTTTCAAAGTGAATGATAGTTGATGATAGTGCATGATAGTCGAAGATATCAGAGTGCATGATAGTTGGTGGTCAAACGGGAGCGCGAGTTTCAACTATCATCGACTATTATGTGCCGTTTGACCAGGGCTAAAGCGACAGGTGCATCAGTGCTGACAAAACAGGCTGTCAGGCTTTTGCTGCACTTGTCTAATAGCTGGACATCGAGGGAGACAAAATTATGAAATACACGAATACTATAACTAGAGGTTTCCATCTCGTAACTGCGCGCGACCTCATCAGATTCACGTTTAGGCTATTTTTAGACTACTTTCCCGCGAAACCAGCAGCCAATCACGCACCATGCCCGACAAATATGGTCAGTAAAGTTAACCGCTCTTACTATCTTCCATATTGACTTATTTTCTCTGAATCATCGTGCCACACAAGTTATTTTTCAAATGAAGATGACAACTATCTTCACAGCTGTTATTGTCTTTATGACTAGTGTCTTTAGGCTAACGCGCATGTTGCACTACTCTTTTCGCCCGTTTCGCTAAAACTAACTTTGCAAAAGTCTTGCAAGTCTGGTTGAAAACCACATTACATTCATGTTTTCTTCCAGCATACTAGCCGGCGTAACTGGCGCTGGAATAGAAAGCGCGAGAGAGGAAGAAAACGCGCGAGGCGAGTGAGAGAGCTCTTTCTCTCCTTTCTCACGCGTCTCTTCTCTCTCGCACGCCACTAAAAACCCGCGCGTCTTCCACTCAGCGCTTGCTACGCAGGCTATCAGCATACCGGTCGAAGATGTAAGAGCTGTATCTCCATACAAAGTCTACAGCCGGCGGATCAAACGAGAATGAAAATTGAGAAATTGGACGAGAGTTTTATTCAACTCGCATTGAGTATCATGAGCGCGGCGAACAAACAAGTTGAAAGTACAGCTGAAAGTACCCGATGGTTGACATGATCTGCCTGTCAAACTGAACGACGGCCGTAATCTCTAGTTGACTCTCATGACAATTTGAGCAAGTTCAATTCGACGAGGGCGCACGAAACTCGATGAGAGCGGATGAGACTGAGTTTAATGGTCAAACGAGAGTGAAAGTCAGAACTCTAATCAATTCTCGCCGATCATTTTCGTTCATGTTTGAACCATGCAAACATATTTGCTCTTCCAACGGTGTCAAGATGATTCTCTTGTTCAAGCGGAATTCAAGAATTGAAAATTTCGAGTTGCAATTGATGTAGTAGTTGCTTAGAATAAATCGCTTTGTGTTGAAACTCGCCGCTTCTTCGCGCTCCTCAGGCAGGAAAAACTCTGCTGTTCGAATTTAAAACTGAAATTCCTCATGTACCAGTTGTACATATGTACCAGAAATACTTGTTCTCGCAGGAACTCGCGAAGAAGCGTTTTGGGGTGGAAGGTAGAGGTTTTCAGTTCTACTGACAGTCTGCGTGTATAATTTTCTATGTATTAAGCCAGTACAGTCGCGCAATGCGGACCACTGAGGAATAAACTCTTTGTTTAGTCAATTCTTTATAGAACAAAGAATCGAAAGTTGTTTATCCGGCGATTTTAAAAGTAAGTTAGCTTGATTGAGAATTGTTGTTATCGCAACTGTAGCGATGTGTGGCTTGCCTTCCCAGGCGCGATCCAGGAAAAAACTTGACCGGTTTACTAGAGTCTGAGTGCCGAATCTATGGAAGTCCGGAGGCAAACGTTTTTAGATTTTGGGTCTGTCATTTGGAAATTTGACCGATTTCCGTAAAACGTGTAAGCCGGTCTGGATCCGCGCCTGTTTCCCGTATTTAATTACAGGCTCAACAAGCCGATTATCTTCAATCGACGATCGAATGTTTCCAGTCAGAGAATATCCAAAAGTTTGTTTCTTGCTATTCCCAGTAGCTATGGTAATGAAAAGAATTAATCCAGGCTCACGTCCCGGTAATTCGATAAACGCACTCTCAAAAAGCATAGAGCAATTTTTAATTTGTCGTCAGTATTTTGTCGAAGTCAGTGTTATGAAAAGAAAAAGTGAAAATTAAACCCGGGGAGGATTCGAACCCGCGCTGACGGGTCCATCGTAGTGAAAGGCTAGCGTCGACAACATTAGGCCACGAGCGCGGCCGTGTGACGTCATTCTGCCAAACACCATCCTCAGAAGAAAGAAATATGACCGTAAACTCTACCACATGAACTCATGTCTTGGACGGATAAAATCATAAGCACGCATGCTCGGCCTCCGCCCTCACGAAGAATAATGGCCAGTTTCACATGATTTATCCCTTATGTCCGTAGCTATAGATTTATTTATCATGCGAGTTGGTTGCGCGGAAGAGTAACCTTTTGAGGGCATTATATAGAAAGCAGATCTGGGCGTTACCATCTCTGAGATCTGGGCGGCGAAAAGTCATTTCGTAGAACTGATCAGGTCTGGCTAAACTGTTCGTCCAGGCTCTTTGTGGTAGGAACTGGAAAACGAGGGAATTCTTTCGCGAGGAGTTGACATGCAGCTGGTGCCCACAATAATATAAGAAATCTCCACAGTGAAGTTTTAGACTGTGAGAACTGGTTCCTCTTAGCCCCGGTCAGACCTGAAAAACTGTTAAGAGTGAATGTCCCTTATAATCGAAGAAAATTGAAAAATTCGCGGACACGGTCAAAAATCGATTTGGCTCATATTTTGTCTGTAGGAAGCTTTACATACTAGACCAAAACGAAATGAGGTTAGATTTTTGAAATATCCATTTTAAACGGAATAAAACCGTTGAAAACCGACTGAGGGTGAAAAGCTCAAGTTTCACCTTCTGCGAACTCGAAATTATGCAGTTTTCAGTCTATAGTTCTCATACGAACTAAAACGTAACTGCAGAACTTATCCAGCTATATATACATAGTGTGGGGACTTCCTTTATCGAGATATAGTGATATTTTTTGTCTCGTGTTATTCTGGAAGGAACCACATCCCCCGATTATGAGGACGACATCTTCGGCCTTTCGTAAACAAGCCAAAGGCGGCTCAAATTTAGCTTGGCAAAAAAGCATGTGTAGTGTCTCAAAATTTCTAAAATGTTTCCAGCGACTCTAGAAGAATAGTTCTATATGATTCTGGTCTTATTTGTTTGGGATCTTCTACTAATTTTAATATAAAAACTGACCAAACTCGACCTAAAAAAATGACGCCATGTTGAAACGATTGACATCAGAATTTTATCGCTTTGTAATCAAGTAATTATTTTAGCCAAAAATATATCCCCAACTGATGCTTAGAATCAATAGGAAACGTATAGATGATGTTTATATTAGACTGACTCTAGATAACCGAGATATATAAAAATAAATTTCGACTATACATACCTTGCCAAATCGCGCCATAATTACGGTGAATTACTCTAGCTCGTCAATTTCCCGATTGGTTTTTTTGCCATACTACAGTCCGCTTCAACATTCACTCGGCATAAATTATATTATTTGGCATCCATATATAAAGAAAAACTTATGTTGTCTTTCATAAATCATTTCGAATATACTGAGAAAACAAACTGAGTGGAGGGCTCGATCGAGTCGAGTGACTGAAATCCAGATCGAGTGAATGAAATCCGATATGCGTGATCTCAACGCGGCAGTAAAAACTTACTGTCACGCAACCCTTCAGTTCGGCTTTATCTCAGTTACAGTTCTTTTTTCATAACGCTTGATCAACTGATAATTTTCTGCTGACTGGCAGTTACCCGGGAAAAGCAGGCGCACTCTTGGACCAAATTCTGTCAGTCGTGCCATAAATTCCTTTTTCCATTTTTGAGCTGAAAATGTCAGTAAGGGGACTGTGCAATAATTATCAGGAGGGGGGGGGGGGGTTGGAAAATGGCTTTCATGTAGGAAAATATTAGGTAAATCCCCCTCCTAAAGGAGTGAATTTAGTTTTTGCCCCCCTCTAATCAGTCAAAATTATGTATGACCCCCCCTCCCCCAACAACACCACACACACACACACACACAGACACACAACACATCTTTATACAAGCACGCTGCATTTTCTCTACACGCACCTGTGGATTAAAATTTTAAGAACAGAAAGAAGAGCTCCTACTACATGTTTTAATTGTTGGATATCCGCGTATGGAACAAAAACATCACATCCGTAGCAATGAAACAACAGAGCCATAGCAGGAGGAAAAAAAGAGCATATGTGTTATTTTTCGGTCCCAACCTTATTAAAATAGGTATGGATTCGCCAATGTAATATGTACTTGAAAATTAAATGTTAAGCCTCCCCGCTCTTGAGTGACTTATTTTACTTTTTACTTGAGCCGCCCCCCCCCCCCCCCTCCTTGCTTTGGAATTTACTCTATTTCCCCCCCCCCCCCTTTCCTCTGGTTTTTCCACCACCCTCCTGGTAATTATTGCACAGTCACCTAATGAGGCCCCATTAGGGGTTATAGGGATACGCGGATATTTGAGAAAAAAATTATCTTTGAAATGGCCCCCTTGGGGAAAGTCAATAAAGTATGTATGTATGTATGTATGTATTGTATAGGGATACGGGATACTGAAGGAAAAAATTATAGGGATATGGGATATTGGAAAAAATATATATTGGGATATTCAACTGGACTTTTCTTAACATTTCAATTAATGCAAGATTATTTTCAAACAAATTAAAATAAAACAAATTAACAATAATTAATGGTAATACTGATCAATTGGACCGATATGCTGCTGGTTTGTACATTTTCGGTCATTTTTCGTCAACTTCCGCGGTCCCTGTTTGTGGTGGACCTGTGACACCTGTTGTCCGAACTGGGTGGTTACCTAGGCAGATTGAAAACTTTTTTTTAAAAAACTTTTTTGTTACCGGGAAATGATGTCACCAGTATCATCATTATTATAGGGATAGAGACCACATAATTAAGGGTATAGGGGATATTTAAAGAAAAAATTAAAGGGATATACGGGATACCCAGACCCCAGGTAGATGCCAAAATTATTTTTAGCATAGCAACACTTAAAGGTCCAAAGCAACGAAATTTTGGATTATTTTTCTTTTGGTCTGCGAAAACTGTGCTTTATACTGGCATCAATCATCATAAACTCAATCCCTCAAAAAGCTGATTTGTCGGCGCTTAAAAGGCACAAAATTGAAATTTCCCGAGAATTTTCCGACGGCTGAACGAAAAACGAAACCAGAAATGACCGCGCTTGGAATGGAAACGAATGTATTATGTTTTTTGTGACGGTCATATGTGGTGATCTTATTTTCACGCGTGTTTTCACTCGTTTTTCCGCGCGTGTTTGAAGCTTGTAATTTGCTTAGGTCAAGTGTTCTGGGTTTGTTCAGAGATTATTTCCATAGCGGGTTTTGACGAAAATCTATGAAGACCTTGACATCTCCTTTGAAAATGCTCAAATACAACAAATTAAATTAATCTCCCTCCATTCCTTGCATTTCTTCTCGTCTTCGTGTCGGGTTGAATGCTTGAATATTACCCGCTATGGAATAATCTCCGAACAAACCCAGAAACACTTGACCTAAGCAAATTACAAGCGGTCAAACACGCGCGAAAACACGCCGCGAAAACACGAGCGAAAACCGTGAAAAAACACGCGTGTGAAAAACACACGTGAAAATAAGATCACCACATATGACGTCACAAAAAAACATACATTCGTTTCCATTCCAAGCGCCGGTCATTTCTGGTTCGTTTTTCGTTCAGGCCGTTCGGAAATTCTCGGAAATTGTCCAATTTTGTGGCCTTTTAAGCGCCACAAATCAGCTTTTTTGAGGGTTGAGTATGATGATTGATGCCAGTATAAAGCACAGTTTTTCGCGACAAAAGAAAAAATACCAAATTTCGTTGCATTTGACCTTTAAGTGTTGCTATGCTAAAAATAATTTGCATCTACCTGGGGTCTGGGTATCCCGTATATCCCTTTAATTTTTCTTTAAAATATCCCATATCCCCTTAATTATGTGGTTCTCCATCCCTATATAAATGATGATACTGGTGACATCATTTCCCGGTAACAAAAAAAGTTTTTGCAAAAAGTTTTCAATCTGCTAGGTAACCACCCAGTTCGACAACAGGTGTCACAGGTCACCTTAACAGGACCGGAAGTTGACGAAAATGACGCGAAAATGTAGCAAACCAGCAGCATATCGGTCCATTTTGATCAGTATTACCATTAATTATTGTTAATTTGTTTTATTTTAATTTGTTTTGAAAATAATCTTGATTAATTGAAATGTTAAGAAAGTTCCAGTTTGAATTATCCCAATATATATTTTTTCCAATATCCCATATCCCTATATTTTTTTTCCTTCAGTATCCCGTATCCCTATACAGGTACATACATACATACATACATACTTTATTGCTTTCCCCAAGGGGGCATTTCAAAGATAAATTTTTTTTCTCAATATCCCGTATCCCTATAACCCCTAATGGGGCCTCATTAGGTGACTGTGCCAATAATTACCAGGAGGGGTGGAAAAACCAGAGGAAAGGGGGGGGGGGCATAGACTAAATTCAAAGCAAGGAGGGGGGGGGGGGGCTCAAGTAAAAAGTAAAATAAGTCACTCAAGAGCGGGGGGGCTTAACATTTAATTTCAAGTACATATTACATTGGCGAATCCATACCTATTTATAAGGTTGGGACCAAATAAACACATATGCTCTTTTCCTTCTGCTATGGCTCTGTTGTTCATTGCTACGGATGTGATGTTTGTTTCCATACGCGGATATCCAACAATTAAACATGTAGTAGGAGCTCTTCTTTTCTGTTCTAAAATTTTAATCCACAGGTGCGTGTAGAAAAATGCAGGTGCTTGTTATAAAGATGTGTGCGTGTGTGGGGGGGGGGGGGGGGGGGGGGGGGGGGGGGGGGGGGGGGGTCATACATAATTTCTGACTGATTAGAGGGGGGCAATAAACTAAATTCACTCCTTTAGGAGGGGGGTATTACCTATATTTTTCCTACATGAAGCCCATTTTCAACCCCCCCCCCCCCCCCTCCTGATAATTATTGCACAGTCCCTTACTGACATTTCAGCTCAAAAATGGAAAAAGGAATTTATTGCACGACTGACAGAATTTGTCCAAGAGTGCGCCTGCTCTTCCCGTTAACTGCCAGTCAGCAAGAAATTATCAGTTGATCAAGCGTTATGAAAAAGAACTGTAACTGAGATAAAGCCGAACTGAAGGGTTGCGTGACAGTAAGTTTGTTACTGCCGTTGAGATCACGCATATCGGATTTCAGTCACTCGATCGGATTTCAGTCACTCGACTCGATCGAGCCCTCCACTCAGTTTTGTTTCTCAGTATTTCGAAACTGATTATGAAGACAACATAGAGTTTTTTCTTATATATGGATGCAAATAATATAATTTATGCCGAGTGAATGTGAAGCGGACTGTAGTATGGCAAAAGACCAATCGGGAATTGACGAGCTAGAGTAATTCACCGTAATTATGGCGCGATTTGCAAGGTATGTATAGTCGAAATTTATTTATATATCTCGGTATATCTAGAGTCAGTCTAATTATAAACATCATCTATACGTTTTCTATTGATTCTAAGCATCAATGGGGATATATTTGGCCAAAACAATTACTTGATTACAAAGCGATAAATTCCTGATGTCAATCGTTTTCAACATGGCGTCATTTGTAATTTAGGTCGAGTTTGGTCAGTTTTTATTAAAATAGTAGAAGATCCAAACAAATAAGACCAGAATCATATAGAACTATTCTTCTAGAGTCGCTGGAAACATTTTTAGAAATTTTGAGACACTACCACATGCTTTTTTGCCAAGCTAATTTGAGCCGCCTTTGGCTTGTTTACGAAAGGCCGAAGATGTCGTCTCATAATCGGGATGTGGTTCCTTCAGAAATAACACGAGACAAAAAATATCACTATATCTCGATAAAGGAAGTCCCACACTATGTATATATAGCTGGATAAGTTCTGCAGTTACGTTTTTAGTTCGTATGAGAACTGCCTGAAAAACTGCATAATTTCGAGTTCGCAGAAAGTGAAACTTGAGCTTTTCACCCTCAGTCGGTTTTCAACGGTTTATTCCCGTTAAAATGGATATTTCAAAAATCTAACCTCATTTCGTTTTGTCTAGTATGTAAAGCTTCCTACAGACAAAATATGAGCCAAAATCGATTTTTGACCGTGTCCGCGAATTTTCAATTTTCTTCGATTATAAGGGACATTCACTCTTAAGTGCCTAGAGTGTACATTGTCTAGCGGTGACGATCCATGGGTTTAACACAAGGAACACGTTGCACCACGACCGTTCTTATGTCATGGAGACGCCAACAGTATATCAACGGATTAATAGCAGAATTGGCATAAACCAATGTTCTTGTCAATTCAAATAAAAAACATATTGGTTGTGTTGATACCTTGAACCACGACCACACAAGCTATGCTAAGGTATGGGAGATAACAGAACAGAAAACACCATATAAACAATGAACATTCCTAGAACGTATGATCTCCTGTAGTGTGTTGAAGTGAGTGCTTCATTTGATTCCTGATTCGCAGTCTTAGGTCGAGTCTGGATGCGAATTTTCCCATAGTGATATCGCAATATGAGATAGATACGCGCGAAAGAAGCAAGCGGAGGTGATAAGAATGCATATGGAACCAACAGCTATTCCTAAGGCAGAAAAGTATCACATTTGAAGGTGTATGTAGAGCAGATGTTCTCCAAATGGTCACAAAGGATGCACATGTTCTCCATAGTAGCAGCGATGGCTAAGAGAGTGCCCAGCACGCAGTTTGCGATATACCAGCCGAAGAAGTCGCCAGTTTAGAAGTAGTCTGCGTTCATGTTATAACACACTATGTCAGTCTTTTGGTCTGACAAGGTTAAGTTCCGCAAAGGTGCCATGATTGAAAATACAGAAGCTTTTTTAAGGCAACCCAACCCCAAGAGAGAACTTAAATTCTACTGACAGAGTAGGATCACGCGAAAACACCATATGCGGATTGTGAAAATTGAGGCAGATAAAGAGATATATATTTTTTGGCTTCTTATGGAAAATTTGCATGGCCGAAGCTGATTGCAAAATTGAAGGTAACTAATCGTACGCTACAACCGCGATTGATACTTGTATCGATCACGCAGATGCTCATTATAGATGCCTTGTGTTGTTTCTTCTTTGTCTAAAACTTTAAACTTCACTCGGAGCTTTTGGCACATTTCATCTCGCCTAAGAGCAGCGTCTGTGTACACATGAGGCTAAAGTTACAGTGGAAGAACAATTTGCAAAGAAAACGCTTTGAAAAATGCACTGTTTGAAGCACTTCGCACGCATCGCCATACCCGTATTGCATTTTACATACAGTAGTCACTTCATTTCGGTTTTCGTTTTTATTTCTTCTGATCAGAAAAAGTACGGAAATTTCTGGCCGATATTGGATGTGGAAAATTAAAACTGATTACAGTGCGTTGCGACAGGTTGCTTGCTTAGTTTCCTATTACAAACCTATTTAGAACTCTTCATTTCGGTTTTCGTTTTTATTTTTTTAATTAGTTTTTTTTAAATTATAATTTTGTTTTTCGAAGATTTTTTTTAGCCCAGTAATGCTGACTCGCATTGTTATAAAAACCAGCACATTACGGTTTCTGTTGTTTTATTGAAATAAATTTAAAATATCTTTGATCTGTATAGAACCAATATGAGCAATTATCGAATCTTTTTTGTGAAATTCTATACCATGTAACCTAAGAAAGGCTGAAATCGCCCAAAAAATAAGAACATTCGGTCTTGGTTCAGCCTCAGCTCGAAAATTAGACGTTTCTTATAAAAAAAAAGAGTGTATTAAAAATAAAATTGAAACAACAACAACAACAACAACAACAACAAACAACAAACAACAACACAACAAGAAGCTTTATTAACTCTTTGGTTAAATACAATGATTTTCACCTCCCGCATAAATAAATACAATACAATGTTATTACGAACGTGGAGTGAAATATGTTCGAAATAAATAGTATTCTTTTGTTTGCTTTTCTTGAGGTTGGCAAATATGATAGAACATGAGCAGTAGCATACACAGAAGGTTTATTGGCAATCTTGTCTCCAGAGCCCGCGCGTTTCGGTGCTGACCAAAAGGATCGCGGCCTCTGGGAACGAGATTGGTTTTATTGGAAGGCTTATGTAACAGCACACAGCGGTCAACGCACTGCGCGCGAGCAGTTTCCCGCCAAAACCCCACGGCGAAATGTCATAAATTTACGAAGTCCTCCACTTTTCGATACTTTAAAGCCGGCTCAAACTTAAGAAATTTACTGAAAACTTAAGCTTTGTACTCGGAGTATGCATATATAATTTAAGAATTGTTATCCACCAAGTGTCTCAGCTCGTATTTTGGTTTACCACTGCATGTTCTATAACTTTCCTTACAAACTTCGCGGCCATTACGCGCAGTGCTCGCAGTCCCGCAGCACTCCACACAACTAGCACATCATTTGTCCATTAAAAACAAAAAACGACGGATTCATGATATAGATGATGAATGATGTATTTTTGTAAGAAATCTCGTTTATACAGACGGTGTGATCGAGCAGTCTGGACGCCCCCGGTTTCACGCGTCCCCCCGCCATCACGTCACAAGCGCAGCTGCTTTTTAACACGGTGATCTCAAGTTGAACCACTCAACCAATACGCTAGCCTCCAGCCAGTTACTTTGCAATATTATGCTTATTTATTTAATTTAATCTGTTCGGAAGGCCTATAATCGCCTCAGATATTCGGATTAAAGTTTGGAGTTTTCTTTAGGGAAATATCATCTCGAACTTTCTTAATATGGAAAATTAATGCCTATTATTTTCGGAGAGATAAAAATTTCGTTTTGGGTACAAAAAAAGGTCAGCTAGGATTTTTGGAAAGGAAAAATCAGCAAGGAAGAGCTGAGGTTTTCGGAAAATGACTAAAAAAGCCCTAATAAATTCGTGAAGTCTAAATTTACCCTAGAATGACCGAACAGATATCAATTTTATAGCGCAGCTTAGAATTCATTTATAGATCTTTAAAAGCACACCAGACAGCCTAAAATAGTGTTTTAAAGCATTTGGGAGAAAACCGTCGTTGGGTGCCCCTGTTTAATTATGTATTGACTACAGAAAGAAATCGCCGAAAAACGCTGTCACTGAATAGCGGAAAATAATTTAATGTATCGAGGTAAGAAATTATATGGGAGAAGAGCATTGTAGTGTGACAGAGTTAACAGTAAGTCATAGACGCGCCATAGAAAATCCGCAGAGCTGAAAACCTCTACCCTACCCTACCCCCCTCAAATGCATCCCACCCCTACCTTGGCGAGGTATAAAATATGCAGTGCGTGCATGCGATGATTGGCAAATAGTTATTATTGATTATTGTACCGGTAAACTGGGGTAAGCCACATTGAAATTATTGGCAACAGAGCAGGTATTTTTTAAGGCCGGATTAAAAACGGAAGGAGCCACGTACTGAGTACGACCAGGAGCCCATTACCCTGGTACGACGGGTTAGAAGATATAAGCAGAGTAATGATAACCTGCGATCAGGCCAATTTTTTCGCGCTCCTTACATTCTCTTTACGGGTCTCACGCTAAAAAATGGGCCTGACACAATTCTTCTAAAGATTGTCTGCCAATTACAAATCACGTCCAGATTTTGGACGTGATTTTAATGAATCTGATTGGCTGATTCAACAATAGACTTCGCCGGAAGTAAAAGCAACGCGCGTTGCGTGGAGAGTCAAGCGAAATCCGCCATGTTGGAAAGAGTGTTGGAAAGAGCAGAAAACTCTTCGTATTTTGACTTTGGGAGAATGGTCTGGAAGCCGCTATTTGGGACAAAGGACAGAAAACAGTATATATTTTATTCAAGTGAGTTTATTTTGTATTTGCGTTATAATAAAATTACCACAATAATTATAAACATGACTCGATCGCGATCGTTCAACTGCATGGAAGCAGTCTTCTACTTATATTAGCATAAAACTGTTGATTGTACGCATAACAGAACGCCTTTGAACTTCGATCCTCAATTGCAAGTTTGTCATTCGCACAAAGTTAGTACAATTTAAAGCGACGGCATACATGAACCTCATAAATGTTGTAAGCTTATTAAACGTATTTTAATAACATGACAATTTAGCAAACCGTGGTTGCCTGACTTTTCACTGACTATAATAAACATCACTGATCAGATGAAAAGTAGCCAATGTCAGTAATATAAAATTTAAAATAAGCTTTAAATTCGCATGCCGTCACGCTATAGTCGATGATAAAAAAATATTAAGCTTATAACAAGTTTACCTGGTCGACTTTATAAAATGATCGATCGAACACATTTAAGCTTAAATAATTCCTTCGCTTACCGTGTTGTTTACTCGCAGAATATCTAATAGTCCTTCCTTATTCGAATGGTGAAATCTCCCATGTAGATATGAATACTGGGAAGATTTGATTTCAAACGTTTTCTCTTCGAAAAACACCCCAATTTGCTTACACAACGACGAAACATTCACAACAAAAATGGCGTCCAAAGCTGTTTCGTTCCACGCGTGGAAAATCCGGCATTCTCGCGAGTATCGCGTATCGGAAGTAATTTTGATTGGCTATTTAGAAGTCATGTCAATCAATGTCAATCCATCACGAAAAGGGGGCGGAAGGCATTTCGTTAAGGAATTGTGTCAGGCGTTAATTTTTCAGCGCGACCACGTAAAGACGAAGAGTAAAAGAGAGCGCGGAAAAATTCGCCTGATACTCAGGTTAGAGTAATGAGGGAACGTAATTGCCTCAGTATGCGAAAAAAAGAATTAATTAAATGTATTCGTGACCGCCTTCTTCTGTCGGCGTTCATTTATTATTAAATGAGGGATTTAGTGGCGCACGTAAACACTGTGTCAGTACAAAAAATCAACTGATAACTGACCGAACAAGAAGATTATGCGATACAATAAAATATTATTCAGTGGCTACAATCAGTAACAGCATCTGGCAGCATCAACTATGATCACACGAAAATTATCATTCACGTGAATATTGCAGGAAGACGTTTCCAAGAAAACCTGAAGTGTAATCAGCCTTAGCCTGCAGCATAGCTGGAGGCTTTTTTCGCGTGAGAAAAATAAAAACGTTCAACAATTACCACCAGCTCACAGCAGAAGAAATCAGCCGACAGGCAATGACGTTTCGATTCTTTTTTCCACGTTTTCGTCTATTTTTTCAAATAAAGCTTCTAGGCTTTTCTTATAATCAGTGGACACGAACATATTAACCAATTTAGCTTTATTACATGCGTGGGAAAGCGAACCACTGAACTTTACGATTTCTTTATACATTTATAATTATATTTTCTGCGTTGTAATTGTGTTTTTGGAAATGCTGATACTGATTCCAATTTGCACTTGAGCACGAGATCACAATTGTGCTTTTTTAAAAGTGCTTAACATGCAGTAGGTCATGTAGAGACTCTTAATTGTTCAAACAACCGGATGAAACCATGAAAAATTAAAATCGCAAATTGTAAATAACATTCAGGTTGACGTTAGAGCAAACTGCGAATTGCTCGTAGCCGAAAACAACCCGCTGTTTTTACGTGCGTGGGTATATAGTTATACGTGCCTTTCTTATTTATAAATTAGTATAAATCGCATTGAATTTGAAGGCGAAGGTGATTACAGATCAAGGTGCGTCTTTGATATGAAATATTATATAGAGTGTTTGAACGCCTGACAACTAATTCAATTCACTACAAGAAACCCAGCACTTAATGAGGACACGTTTAAGAAAGAGCCAGTAATATATCAGTACCAGATAATTTGAATGTGTGGTTTGCAAGCGCCCATAATTACTGTGGTTCAACGCTTAGCCAACTGAGAACGACGTCTCGAAGTTTTAATCAGCAATTAACCGAGAATTGAAGAAAGATGGATTCACAAACACGAAACGCAACAAATATCACCGTCGAAAAAACGAATGGGACGAAGAACGAAGCTTTCTCCTGTTATCATTTTACAAGCACTGACTTCAATCTTGGCGACATTGCACCCGGTTGGTACATTTTAAGCTGCGTTTTTGAGCGTGATTTTTTCGATCACTGCTACGGTTGCCAATTTTTTAGTTCTGGCCGCCATTCGAAGGACTCCTTCGCTACACTCCCCGTCCAACACGCTTCTGTTTGGTTTGGCGCTCGCTGATCTTGGAGTAGGCTTGATTGTTCATCCTTGTACTTCATGCTGATACTTGGGAAGGTTATACGGAACGAAGGCGTTTTCTGCGAGGCCGGAATCGCGGTGGAAATTACCGCAAACGCTTTGTGTATCATTTCCCTTTTGACTGTAACCGCAGTTAGTCTTGACAGGTATTTGGCTCTACGACTTCACCTTAGATACAAAGAACTCATCACCATCAACCGCGCAATAATTGTTATTGGAATCATCTGGGTGATTGGTGCGTTTTCAGGTTCATTGTGGCTCTACAAACCTGAAATGGTAAAATTCAATGTAATCATGATAATTGTGGTGTGTCTTATGGCTGCCACATTCTCTTATGTTCAAATTTATCGCGTTGTTTCGCGAGTGATACAAACTGAATTGACTCTAAAATGTGCCGTGGAACAGGATAATATCCGTGAACAGGCCGTAAACATGGCGAGTTTCACGTCGTACACCCTCAGTACCTTCTTGGTTTACTGTTTAATTATCGTGTGTTATTTGCCATATTTTTTGTGTCGTGGTTGTAATAACCTTGACGGGACCTTCCATTCCAAAGCGTTTTCGTATGAAATAACTGCCATCCTGGTTTTTATGAACTCTTCTCTCAACCCTTTGGTTTATTGTTGGCGTTTACAAGATATTCGCAACGCAGTGAGAAAAAACCGCGAAGCTGTTGGTCCGATTTCCGTGTGCGGCAGGAAGAACAGTCAAAAGTGGGAGCTAGACAGTGCACTGAAACGTGCGCTCAATGAACATTTATTGGTAGCCTAGTTATGACACTGAGTTAGTAACTCGGGTGCATGGAGAAAGTTATCCAAATGTACTTTTTCAGCCCTATTGCCAGCATACAGATGTTAACAACACCACCAAATTTCCTTGGGTTTGGCGCACTTCGTCATGAGAGGGAGTGCACGTAATCTAAAATAGCGCCAGAGGGGGATAGCGAGTCCGACGCATGGGATTTACAGCGACGATTCTCACCAACCTGTTCTATTTTAGACTGAATTCCACGTGTTTATTTCTTATCAACACTTCCGTGACTGACATATGGAAGATTCCACAATATTTTGTTATTGATATCGTACGATCCTAGCTAACGAGAGGCTTGGCTCGCTATGGGACCAGATTTGTGGATACAGAACTCATCTGCATATTGCCGATTACATGACCCGAGTTGGTTTATTATATCGGGATAGCAGCAGGGTATTGCAATTAGTCGTTTGTACTGCGCTCAAGTACTACCCAGCGATTTGTTGACACTGAATATAAAGGTTTTCTGATGACTGTCGTAAAAGTAAGACCTTAAGTAAAGACACCTGGCCATTCACAACAAACAGGAATAACTAACAAGTGTAACCACGTAACCGATGCCAAGCGCGGGAAAATGCACGTATTGGTCTTGATTCTCTTCCTGATTGGTCGAAAAAACCCCAGCATGCTTGCTGATTGGTTAGAGCATGTTTCATGAGTTTTATGAACCAATCAGAGAGCTCAACTAACCGCGCAAAACTAAAGAAGACAATTACTGTCGACCATCATCCACGTTGAAGTGGTCAGCTGTTAAAGACACAAACAAGCTTTGAATGGAGGCTCTTCTTATGTCTTAAGTTCAATATATAGAGCAGAACAGTAAGATAAACATTTCCCGCTCATGAATGATTTGCTACTGAGTCACGTTCAGTGATTGCTTCATTATTCAAAATGTTCAAGCAAGCAACAGTGGACCATAGTTAATAGAGGGAAATGGTTATGAAGCCCGGCGAAGTGTCTTTGTTATATGTCAGTTTGTTCGCTATTTTGGGGGTTGACCGTGCACAAACCTGACAAAATACAATAGGTGGTTACGTCTGTTCAAGCAACTAACCAATAGAAAACGTTTCGATTACGTAATTCATGCATAGTGTATGAGCGCAAAACAAAAGATGTGCACGGTCATGGACCTTCCAACATAAATCTTGGCCTCTTTGTTTGCTCCTTTGAAGTTTGCCGGGTTTCATAACCATTTCCCTCTATTAACTATGAGTGGACGACAATCCTGCTGGTGTATGTTGGATCAACTAGTGATCTAATCGGCTAACAAGTGAAAATATACTGTAGAAGCAGAGACCGATACAACGTAGATTTTAGGTTTTTTGAGTACTATATTTCAACTGAACGGAAATACGTCAGACAAATAGATTGACAGTTTAAACAATGAAATAAAATAATAAAAGGAAACTAAATATCTGGCCTTACATATTGAGTCGCGTTTGGAAAAGTCTTGAGTCAGGTTTGGATGACGATTATTCTAAGTGATTATTCTACGATTATTCTAAGTGAAGTCGCAAAATAGAAGCAAGCTAAGGTGATACAGATGAAACCAACAGCTATTCCTCCGCTGTAAATACACTCTTTTATTTTATTTTATAAGAACGTCTAATTTTCGAGCTGAGGCTGAACCAAGACTGCGAATGTTCTTATTTTTTTAGGCGATTCAGCCTGAAAACGTTCTTAACATGTTCTTAGGTTACATGGTATAGAATTTCACAAAAAAGATTCGAACGTGACCATGAAAATGTATTAACAATTTATGTGATAGAAATTCATGTTGTTACTATATAAAAAATGTGCATTCAAGTATTTTTGAGCTCATTTTAACTGCGTATTCACTGAGATATTTGAAATGTTACATTTTGTTGATGTTTTGAAAGGATACTGGAATATTGTATTTAGAGCTCGATGCAAGAAACAAGTGAATAAAAATGTTCTTAACTAAAGGCTCAACCTGGCTATGTCAGTTCTTAACATGTTTCTTAAAATTTTGGTCAATCTCAGCCTCAACGTTCTTATAAAAAAGGTTCTTATAAAAAAAGAGTGTAAGTACCACAACCAAAATTCCCAATCTCGAAATATCAATTCTTATTACTGCTCGTTTTGAGAATGCGATGTCCAGTTATAAACGATTTTTCTTTTGTCTTCTCGTTACACATTTTCTTATTAATGTATTGAAGTTGCAAAGAGAAATTATTGGTTGATCACTGTTTTTAAAGAGTTAAAGAGATTAACCACAGTGACACGTTTATAGCAGGTTGTTTTCAAACTTGAGATATTTTTACAGATCACCTCGGACAGAGGTGAATAACAGCGAATACAGTCAACAATGTCCTTATACATTCTCACATCACATCTGTACATATGGGCGTATAAATCGCAACAATTCAGAGTTGTAATAAATGTATCGCAGCCGTAAACATGTTGTATAGTTTCGGCGAGCCGGCGTAGCATGTCAGAACGCTGTGTGCGTAAGTTAAAGATTGTCTGTGTAACTGTCACCAAACCTTATTATAGGAATTAACGCTCGTGTTAATTAAGGTATTTGAAATTAACGTGACTTAAATTAACGCGAATTGGAGGGAAATTTATTCCGAATAAAGGAATTAACGCGAAAAAGGAGGTAACAATTCAAAATGAAGGAAATTAACGCGATTAACACAAAGAAATTTACTAAGATATTTTGGCCGAAATACAAGACGAGAAGTGCTCTTCTGAAAGCGAGGGTGAACTGGAAATATTCACTTTTACATTGCAAAAGATTGAAATACAGTGTGCAGAAAAGAGAAAGCTACATTGTTTCCTACAAATGTAGGTATCAAATATGTCTGTACAGGATCCAGAATTTAGGGTAATAATAATGGAAATTAAGGTCGCGGAAATTAACGCTCCACTTAATTAATGTCGCGGAAATTAACGCTCACCAAAATTAACGCGACTTAATTATAAATTAACGCGAATTTTTACAATTCGCGTTAATTTCATGGAGCGTTAATTTCCTATAATAAGGTGTACTGAAGAGAGATCACTCCAAGTTTCGTCTGAAATGGCTTTAATAGTGAACTCGGCGACTACATTTCTCAAGTCGTGTTGTACAGTTTCTTACATCAGCGAGCTCCGTTTCTCAAGGAAGCTTCAACTCAGTTCAACTGACTTGCTGTTAACAAGTGCTTGTATTCATGCCTAAATTACATGAGCTAAATTTGACTTGTGCGAGCTTCGATCTAAATGCTTTATACGTGACCTTTGCGAGTTTCGATCTGTTTGCTTTATATGCGGTGTATTGCGTTACTGCGTTATTCGATCTTTTTGTTTTCGTTTTTTCGTCCCCGCTGGCTATACCGTGTTTACAAATTAACAGGTTTAACAAAGGTACGTGCTTTTAATAAATAAACACGGGTTAACGAAGATATAGAAGCTATAAATTCAACCTCGTTCCCAGGGTATCTCATCTCCCCACCCCAGAGGCGCGAGGGGGGCGCGCCTCTGGGGTGGGGAGATGAGAGACCCTGGGAACGAGGTTGCTATAAATTTAGTTCTGGACGACAAGGGTCGATGATTATTGTACAAGGGTCCAACAAGAAACCGTAACACCGCAAATAATTTCGTTTCACCGTACACCGGATGTTTAAAAACACAAACAACGCACACCGCAGGATTTGAGATCACCGCAATACCGCAATGTGGGATTTTATTCACCGAAATACCGCATAAAAAAACTGAGCAACACCGCAAACACCGCAAACCCCAATGTCCCCCTCATTTTGCTATCACGCGAACGGAATTTCCCCCTATACGCTGTCAATAAAGTGCTTATACACAAAGGTGAGCTGTACATAACGGATGGCGCATCTTGAAAATTTAAATCTCAGAATTTAAATTTACCAAGCTCGTGGTTCGTAACCCATCTCAACTGATCTTCCCCAATACTCACTTAGCCATCTTTGTTCGTTTTGGTTTATTAGGGGATCTTGGTGTTTTTTCTATCTTAGTCAATTATCATTTTGAGGTTTTCGTTCGGTTTTGAAGGTAATTGTGTGTGCATCACAAAGAACCACGGCCATGTGTTTTGCCTCCAAATTAATAATAATTAAGCCGAGCGCGCAGTTCAGTGTATTCTAAAACACGTTCTTCGGACACGTTTTATAGTCCGTTATAGTAACATCTGTCACGTTTCAAATATAAACATGTCAAATGGATTCACGATAATATGACGGAACCAAGGAAAAGAGATTGCATCATGCAAAAGACCAGTTTACATGAAAATGTATGTGGGATTTTCTTTCTCTGCCATAGAATGACGGATTTAGTGGAGCACGTAAATACGGATAATTGCGCACGAAGATTAGGCGATAAATTACAACAGCTCCGTCAGTCAACTGAAATTGAATTTATGATTGAGATTTAAATTAAGACTTACGTCAATTCAGAGCCTGCCAAAGGGCGTTTCAATAATGTATTTAAGCCTTTTTCTTTTCTTATTAAATACCGCGTAAGAAACATGTTCGAAGAAATCAGATAAGTAATTCAAGTCCTAATCAGGCCAAAGGCAATATCATTTCTTTTTCATTTCGTCTTTCAATTCCTTTTTAGCTTTTCTTTGAAACAGTTTTGAAAATCAGCTTGAAAATCTGATTGGCTCCTTGCGTCCATGTTATTATTCAATTGTATTTTTTCTTGTAATTTCACTAGTCACGTACTAGATCTCCCAGGACGCAGACAAATTTCGACTCCATAAAAACATTTTATCCCGGCGGCCGGCGAAGGGCATAATCAGATTCAGTCCGCCAATTTAAAAAAAATATATTTGCTATTAAAAGGAAATTAAACAGTAACTGCCGCATAAGTTAGTACACGTTTTTAAAAGAACGTCCATTTCTCGGTCTAGGCTGATGTGTTCTTATTATTTCAATTTTGAAAGCAAGGTGGTTATTGTCTGGTATTGCACTAGCCTGCGTGCAGAAGTGTCTTATTTCCTTCCTAAGAAGGAAATAAACTAGGAAGGAAATTAAGAGAAGTCCTGCACCGACGGCTAGTATTGCAGTAAAATCATTGCTGTAAACGCATTCAAATTATACATGTGCACGTTCAAGTTAGTTAGTGCACGTTGGATTTGAAATATAGTGTTATGAATTATATCTGAAAAAAGGCTGATTCATTCAAATTATTCTGTACATTTGTAATTTTCACAACTGTCTTGCTCAAATCAGTTTTAGACTTGGATACACGTTAAGCATGTATGTTCTTGGCCTTTTTCAGGTTCAACGTTTATATATAAAAAAGGTTCTTATAAACATTAGGGAAAACTGAAGATAATATTTCAAATAAAAAAATAACTTAAGTTATAATTCAGTTGCATTCTTAGAGTAGTTTTCAATTGAGAGTGGTAAAACCATGCAAAACCAAAGTAATACAATGGCCAATCATAACAAACGTTTAACAACACAACGAACCAATGCCGAGAAACTCGAAGCAAAATATCACGTCACCGGCGCCAAGCGCGGGAAAACGCGTGCGACCAAGTTTTGGTTTTGGCTTTATATCTGATTGGTTGAGTAGTAGTATATGGCTTTTCTCCTGCCGTGCGACAAAATCGTTTCATGCGCAATTGCAAAGTACTGAAAGGCCACTGCTTTTCTACTTTCCCACTTCACTACCGAAAGTAGAAGGCCTTTCAGCACTTTGCAATCGTGCATGTACGATTTTGTCGCACGGCAGGAGAAAAGCCATATAAGGTACGCATGATTGACGGAACTCTATTGCCATGTGAATTTTCAGATTTCGAAGGCGCGTAGAGCAGTGAAATCGACGGTAAAAAAAAAGAAAAAGCAATAATAACCGCGGTCGGGGCTCGACGATCAGAATGAAAGACGAGTGCCTACACAATCACTGGGGGCTCTCACATTCAATTAAAGTGGAATAAAGTTTACCTTACCACGCCATGAATGTCTTGTTGTTTGTGTGGCGGCCATTTTTGAATTTTTAATAAGCGGTCGGTCTGGGAACGGAGAGAATTAAAATTCGGAAATTCTCGGAAATTCCGCTCATAAGTAACGGACGCTTGCCGTATTCTCGGGTTTTCAGATTTCCACTCTCAGTAAAGA
>MU825401.1:2158468-2428864 GCA_029204205.1 Desmophyllum pertusum
TAGCAGTGAAATCGACGGTAAAAAAAAAGAAATAGAGGATATTACATATTACACGGCGGCGCGAAGATATGAATTTATTTTCGAGTGGTAAAAACAATATTTTACGAACGAGCGCAGCGAGTGAGTAAATATTGTTTTTACCACGAGAAAATAAAATTCATATCTTCAAGCCACCGTGTAATTTTCTTTTTATTATATAGACAAAAGACAAAAGCATACTGAACTTTATCGCGAACTCTTGCAGCTCGGTGGCTGGACTTTCCGAATTTCTCTCCTTTCGTCTTCACTTGAATAATTTTAAGTCATATGAAGTTTTCTTCTTCGTGTTAACATTTTCCTACTCCTCAGTGAACGATTTCATGTCGGCTTCAGTGAATTTCACGAATCTATCGCTCGCCATTTTTCAACCGGAGTTTGGCAGCTTTGCACAAAAAGCCATGCAAAAGCGGGAAATGACGTCATCGATATCCTCACTAGTGAGGATATGGAAAATACGCCACTCGGGTCCCGGATGTAGTTTCGTATGAATTTTACGAGTGGTCTATTTTCCAGTAAAACTCGTGTCTATATAATAAAAGCAATAATAACCGCGGTCGGGGCTCGACGATCAGAATGAAAGACGAGTGCCTACACAATCACTGGGGGCTCTCACATTCAATTAGAGTGAATAAAGTTTATCTTACCACGCCATGAATGTCTTGTTGTTTGTGTGTTGGCCATTTTGAATTTTTAATAAGCGGTCGGTCTGGAACGGAGAGAATTAAAATTCGGAAATTCTCGGAAATTCCCGCTCATAAAGTAACGGACGCTTGCCGAAGATTTCTCGGTTCCAGACCTCACACAGCTGTGCGTTTATCGAGTTATGATGCTTTTGGGAAGTTTTTAGAGAATTCAAGAAGCTAGATTAACTCTCACGCTTCTCTCGTGCTCTCTAAACTTCCCAAGTGCATCATAACTCGATATACGCACGCTTAAGCATGAGGCAATTGTTAAATTTACTTAAATGTTTCAACCAGGGTACTTTCTCTGGAGAGGAACAGAGGACCCTTGGGAACGAGGAAGCAATCGTGTCTTGGATATGGTATTACTTGATGTTGCGGAAACCATTGTTTGATATCAATGGACCATTTCCGAGTTGCCTTGGGCCTCTGTTTCAAAACGAGTCCTGATGCACAACCTTTCATTTGAAAATGAGATTGATTTGCATTTGAATTTAAAAATGGCGTTTTGGTGTGTGTTTGGTGTGGGTATGTGCAACAACAATGCAAGGAATTGCCCGTTTCTTCTCGTTTTTGTTATCACTATCAGTGACATTTCTTAGCTTTTCAATTAGCAAAAAGATAATTAAATCAGCCGAATCGAATGCATACTCGGCGAAGTAAACTCCCAGCGACTGTGTGACGCAGATAAATTTCCACGTCGAAAAGGAAGTCAGAAAATATTCCACTTAATATCTGCATATTCAGATTGAGATCCTATTGAAGGAATCGTTGATCGCGTTTATGACGTAATTTTCTGCTTGATTTGATATTCAGGTTATCTACCAAAAATCGGACCTCCCATGCAATACGCACTTAGCAAGGAGGCTATTAACTACAATTGCTTTTTAGCGTTTTCGTGCAAGAAAAAATATATCGCGTGACTTGGGCGAAAATGCAATTGAAATTAAAATTTCCTTTGAAAGGAAATGAAAAGCAAATATAAGAAAGTAGACAAACGATTTCAACTTATAGTTATAATTTTGCTTCTTATGTCGTTAAATCAAAGCCAAGCTGTGAAGCCAATTTTTAGAAATGCTAAACTGAGATGATACATATCGTGTTGTGATGCTATATAATTGGTCATACATGCTTAATAACACGTTAAGAACAGGAGCGCCTTTTTAAAATTGATCGGCAAAAAGAACCGGAAAACAACATAAAAACAATTAAAATCGTACAATGTAAATACAATTTGGATGACGCTAAAACAAACCGCCAAAACTTTGAAAAAAACCCTGTTTTTGCGTGTATGTTCAGGTTATACAAGCATGTGTTATCTTTCTAATATTGGATTTAATTCTCGCCGAACTAAAATACGTTACCATTATTTACTGCTTGATAACTAATTAAATTATTTTAGTTTCCTTTTCAGTAACCCAGCAACTGGAATATTGCCGAGACGTTTGAGAAACTTCCACCGGGTACATCACGTTTCAGATCAATTGAATTAACATGTGGCTTGAAAGGGCTCTCAAGTAATAGCCATTATATGGTTAAGCTGACGTCTGGCTCGTTTCAATAGGTCCATTTCAGTTCAGGTCTTTTCTTAAGCCAGGACAGAAGCCGTGGCGAGCCTTTAAAACAAACAATAGAAACCGACTGAGAATTGAAGAAATATGGAATCACGAACAACACGAAATGCTACAAACATTACCGATGCGTACGGGATGAATAACGAAGCTCTATCCTGTTATCACTTTACCAGCACTGACTTCAATCTTGGCGACATTCCGTCCGGTTGGTACATTTTTAGCTGCGTGTTAAACGCGGTGTTTTCGATCACTGCTACGGTTGCCAATTTATTGGTTTTGGCCGCCATTCGAAGGACTCCTTCGCTACACTCCCCGTCCAACACGCTTCTGTTTGGCTTGGCGCTCTCCGATCTTGGTGTTGGCTTAATTGTTCATCCTCTGTTTTTCGCGCAAATATTTGGGCAAGGTTATACGGAACGAAGGCATTTTCTGCGAGGCCGGAATCGCGGTAGAAATTACGGCAAACGCTTTGTGTATCATTTCTCTTTTGACCGTAACCGCAGTTAGTCTTGACAGGTATTTGGCTCTACGACTTCACCTTAGATACAATGAACTCATCACCATCAAGCGCGCAATAATTGTTATTGGAATCATCTGGGTGATTGGTTCGTTTTTTGGTTCATTGTGGCTCTACAAACCTGAAATGGTAAAATTCAATGTAATGGCAACAATTTTGATATGTCTTTTGACTGCTACATTCTCTTATACTCAAATCTATCGCGTTGTTTCACGCCATTATCATAGAGACGCGACTTTAAAATGTGCCGTGGAACAGGAGAATATGGCGAATTTTAAGTCGCACGCCCTCAGTACCTTCTGGGTTTACTGTTTAATTATCGTGTGCTATTTGCCATATTTTTGTGTCGTGGTTGTCATAACCGTGACCGGACTTTCAGTTTCAAAGCGGTTTTCGTATGAAATAACTGCCACCCTGGTTCTTATTAACTCTTCTCTCAATCCTTTGGTTTATTGTTGGCGTTTACGAGATATTCGCAGCGCGGTGACAAAAACCGCGAAGCTATGGGTCCAGTTATTGTGTAGAAGAGAACAGTCAACTTTGGAATGGTGAAAACGCGCGGACGCGTATGGTAACACATGTTGTACAATAATTAATAAAGATTACCTTATAGCTTGTTTTCAAGTGAAAAGCGATATCTTTTTAATCCTCTTTAGTTTCACGAACTTCCTCAATTATTGTCCTTGCCGTCATGATTGAGTGCATGTCCTGCATGCAACTACCATGTGGGTCGCTAAGTACTTCCCCTTAAGGCCGCGGCAAACGAGGAAACGCAAGCAAATTGAACCCGTAGAATGGGAAATCGCCAGCATCTCTCCATCTCCGGACGCAAATGTTTCCCCGTTTGCCCGCGCACGCAACATGCAAAAAATGTTTCTGAATTATTTCAGAACATTTTGCGTCCGCAACAAATGTTTCCCCGTTTGCTCGCCGAAACATTTGCGTCCGCAACAAAGTTTCCTCGTTTGCCACGGCCTTTAGGCCCCGTCCACATTAATGCGTTTTCGTTTGAAAACGCATACCTTTGGATGCGTTTTCGCCTATCGTCCACACTACAACGCTGAGCGTTTTCATCGAAAACGCATACATCTGAAAACGCTGTCCAGAGTGGAGACATTTGAACACGGAGCGAAACGAATCAAAACGCATCAGTGCGTGGACGGAGGCTTTCGAAAACGCTGACGTCTTTCGTCTATTTGTCGCATGCACAAATGACTATTGTAGCGTTTTCGAGGGATGTGTTTCAACGAAAACGCATTAGTGTGGACGGGGAAAACGCTGCGAAAACGATAGTGTGGACGGATGCGTTTTTGGTAAAATCGGAGCGTTTCCAAAACGGAGCCTAAAGAAAACGCATTAGTGTGAACGGGGCCCTAGAAGGTGCAACATGATTGGCCCACGAAACAATATATTACGGTCTCTCCTTTTGACTGGTTTGTGCCTTCTGGCGCGGAGAGATTTAAGGTTAAGTATGAAAGGCCGGGAATAGACCAACCGCCGTTAATATTATACATATTGAAGTTCGATTTCAAATTTGTCACATCACATTTCAAAACATATCTAATCAACATTCGGAACAGTAATCAGTAATGACTGTCTATAAATTAAAACACTTGTCTAGCGCATATTCTAATCTGGTTTTCAAATCGAGTCCTGCAAACATTTGTGTAACGCGAAGCTGTTCATCCGCTGATATCTAACATCTAATCAGGATCAATCTACTCCACTCAGTGCAAATGGCTAACCGACGGAAATTTCATTAAAAGGAAAGTACGTACGCAAGCTCCTTCTCAATGTTTACCCTCATTCACGATAAACTCCCTGTCATGTATTTAAATTTTGACCAGTACATCCCAAACCAATATGAGATATCTTGCATTAAACTGATATCAGGACTGAAAGCTGCGCTCTCCCTGATTGATTAAAAAAACCATGTTTTATCAGAGTATAATGCATGGCTTTGGCTTCTTTATTTGTTAAATACAATACATGCAACCAGGCTGATACGCGGTATTGCGCGAACTCTGTTGGCCAATCAATTCCACCAATAAAGTCGGCATAAATGCAACAAAACACGTATTATTATCCACGCGCGATGCTGTGAGAACATCAGAAAAATGCACGTTTTAATGATGGTGCATGTCGAACCTCTCCGTACGGACACCTCTCTAATACGGACACCTCCCTATTGCGGACAGTTGACTGGGTCCCGGCAAAATCCCAATACATTTTCTTTGAAACCTCTCTTGCACTCTCATTTAAACTTACTGAGTGGTCAAGACAATATATCAAATCAGTAGTGTACAAATATCGGTTATTTGCATTCGTCCTATAGTTCTTCTGATCACGTGCAACAAAAGAAATCAACGACCGCGCGCAAAAGAAAGATTTCCGTCCCTTGTATTTTGACTAGTCCCACAGCAGCTACAGGCCTACTAAATTAAAATATACAGCGCGATACCACACACTATTTAGTAAACCGTCTTGTAACATTTGACAAAACCCAGCAGCTGTTGGCAAACTCGATCGATCTGATTGCATGCTACACAGCAGCCCGCTATCGATCGAACATGAACACGGACAATGGCGAACACGAACACGAACACGGCGAACACGAACACTGGCGAACACTAACACGGCGAACACGAACACGAATATGGCGAACACGAGCACGGACAATAACACGAACACGGTGAACACGAACACTGACGAACACGAACATGAACTCGAAGAACGAACACATTCGTTATTCTTATGTTTTCCTCATTACAAATAAAACAAAAAGAACAAACATCTACCCAGTCCCTGTTATATTTGTTTTCCTTCGTATATCGCATGACACTCTATAGTGTAGATGATAACAAAGAATGACTTATGCTTTGCTTTTGCATACAGTACTTGGTTATCTTTATAATTATGAACACAGCATTAGCTGAAACCAAGAGATATAACAAACGCGAATCCCTTCAATGAAAATACCTAATTCAATTCGATAGTAATTTGGATAATTCTACGTATTTTTCAAGCGAAGAGAGTTTTTCGCCCACCTCCCTGTCCGTCCCATTTAGTTTTTCTTTACTCGATCGTCAGCCTGCTCGATCGTGGAAAGCAATTTTAAAATGCCTGTCAATTTAGTCACGTACTTGTCAAATCAAGCATTCTTCGTTTCAATTTCCGTTTCCTCGCAATATGCAATTTACCATATATGTATATGTACCTTTTAAATTCATCTGATTGATGGATTACATAGTTGATATTTTCACAATCGACAGACAGATACAAGGACTAATCGCTGCATTTTGGGTCCACTCCAATCGACACTTAAATACCTGCAGCTGTTACTGAAAATTTAAAATGATTCTTTCATAATTTGCTTCCAAATTAACGCTACTCGGTTCTCTGACAAGCTTTGTCAGAAAAAAACACAAGAAATTTGGCTTCATTCGACAGTTTCAATCCGTTTGACGCACACAAAATTACTTTACTGAAATACTGAAATCCTATTGGGCGCAAATTTAGTGCTCTTATTTTTCGACTGAGATCGAGCGAATTAGTTTCTCTTGAGGAGACGTCAGTAATTCAGTGATTTCTATCCTGTTTACTAGAGTTCAGTCATGCTGATACAACGGGAAAACAAAACCAGTAGCGAAGTCAAGATTGGATTGGAAGAAATTTGTTATCATTTCACCAACACGCATTTCAGTCTGGGAGAATTTTCACCGGCTTGGTACATTTTCAACTGCGTGGTTAACGCTGTGTTTTCCATAATTGCTGCAGCTTCCAATTTGTTAATCCTCGTCGCTATTCGCCGTACGCCATCCCTCCACACTCCGTCCGGTACACTTCTATTCGGCTTGGCTCTTTCAGATCTCGGAGTTGGTTTGCTTGTTCATCCACTCTTCTTCTCGCAAATATTAGCCAAGGTGATACGAAACAAAGAGCTTTTCTGTGGGGCTGGAATTGCGGTAGAAATAGCCGCAAACGCTTTGTGCATCGTTTCTCTTCTAACTGTAACCGCCGTTAGCATGGACAGGTATCTTGCCCTTCGACTCCACCTAAGATACAAGGAACTCATCACCATCAAACGCGCAATTTTCCTTCTAGTCGGCATTTGGTTGTTCAGCTCAACGTTTGGCTCGATGTGGTTATGGGAACACCAACTTGTAAAAATTGTTGCGATTATAATTATCACCATTAGCTTGTCCATCGCTTCGTTTTCATACATTAATATTTACCGGGTCGTGCTGCATCACCGGTCAATAATTCACGTACAACGCACGCAAGTCCAGGCTTTCGACAAAGACGAAGAAGAATTGAACGTGCAGAGCATTAAGAAACAAGCAATGAGTACATTCTGGGTTTATTGTCTTTTAGCTGTGTGTTTTACGCCGTATCTATGTACTGTTGCCGTCATAGAGGCTACACACATCACAACTGCTGCTCGCTTGTCTTACGAACTAACGGCAACTTTAATATTTGTCAATTCTTCGCTCAATCCTCTTATTTATTGTTGGCGCTTGCGAGAAATAAACGATGCAGTCAGACAGACATTGAGAGGTTTACTCAGCTGAGGTCAGCTGCGGATTTTTACTGAAAGAAACTTGTGAAGATCAGTCAGTTTAAGGACTGAAATAAGACTGAAAAGATAAAACAAATACGGTATACTGGCTTAGAATGAAATTTGTAATCATTTTCGCAAATTGACGAATGGTTCGTTGTGGAATAATAAAAATGATTTATTGTGATCTGGAAGCTTTGTATTCTTCTAGTTTGTTTGCATGCCAGCTTTAGTCCCGGGCTGATTTCCATATACGAAAACACTAAATTGACTATTTTCGTTTCTTTCAATCATTATAAATGATTCTTATTGAAAATCTACGGGACACAGGATATAGAAATGAAAGGACAATGGACGGTGTTGGAATCTACAGTCGGCAAGCAACCACCACATCGGTGTCGATTATAATTGAAAAAGAAAAGCAATTCGTAGTTCAGAGGAAATGATTTTTTTCCAGTCTCCAGGATGGGCGGCTTTAATTGCAATTCCGAAATAAAGAGTCGGTTCTATCTGTATAGATCTGCGAAACTAGTACTCGCAGGCAATGGTAGATCGTGCGCTCGTGGCGTGTTAATTCGCGCGCCGCGCTCTACCGTATATAACTTAACTTTCGAGGGATACCTGTCAATGAATGGTTCACTATATATTAGTTTTATTCGACAAGTTACCGACATGTAACTGTATAATATTGTTTGAAATATGTGACAACTATTTCCCTCTTTTCCACGATTAAAAACCCGCAACTTGAAGCTGTCATTGTTACGTTTTAGGCCAAGTAACGTTTTTTCCAAGCAGATAAAATTGTCAACGCTATAAATGCACTTTATTTCAGTTTTAATTGATCATGACAGCTTTCAAGCTTTGACTTATCTATAACTAGATAGACTTATCAGACATTTATTTTGGGTTTTTTCGGCCTAATTGAATACGTACAAATGGTTGTGCAGTTTCAGATAAAGAAGAAATATTGCTTTGATAGTCTTGCTCTCGAAATATTCCTTCACTGATTGGCTCACAAATTGATCGCACATCAAGGCAATATCCCCCAGTTGATGATTGTCTTTATTCTCATCACCTGTCTGTTTGAAAGTGTATTGATATTGTAAGGAGAAATTAGATGTCCATCACTCTTGTGAATTTAGAGTTAAGTCTACAGCTTGCTTTGTTGTGAGCTTTCCGTCAATGATCAGTTTTTCACCAATGGATTCCCTGCTATTGAATGACTATCTTAACAAAACATTTTTTAACATACGAGGTCTTTCTGTGCATCCATGGGAGAGGATGATAACTCTAAAAAATGTTCAACCATTATCAAGATTAATTTAAGTCAACACACCATTGATGACGTATAGAAAAAAATACAAAACTCAAACGAGATCACGAAAATTTTGAATTAAATTATATCACTTCAGCAAGACCCTAGAGCGGTACGGTCAAGGGTCTTTTTGTAATCTATCGATGGAAAAACGGCAAACCTAATACCATTTCATCCCTTGTTTTATCCATGTGGATTAGTGTTCCGGTTATATTTGTTTTCCGTGGCGTATATTGCTTGACTGACACTCAAGTGTGGATGGACTTTTACAGCGCGTGAGAATTGAACATCAGTTAGAAAGTGTGCGTTTTCCGCCTGCAGTGAAGTTTTGTTTGACAAATCAGTCGCCTACATAGAAGGAGCTTATCACAAACTGGTTTCGCTTCATGGTCACATTTTTCGATGCAATATCGACTGAAATTTGAAGAAATATGTTATATATAACTGACGATGATGGTTGATCCATCGAAACATGTCTTTAGCACTTAAAATTTAAAATGTCGTTTTGCTTCTTTAAGTTTATATTTGTCTGTTGTTATCCCGACCGTTTGAATATCAACCAGCTGACTAGTTAAATTTGTTAGATTCTATAAATCATCATTTTTCAGAATCACTCAAAAACAGCTCTTATGAAAGAAGGCTTCTACGGGGTCAGTATGTTTTGGGAACTCGGAAAGACTAGCAATTTTTTTTTTACTTTTTACAGAAGGCTTATTTCTGTTTAATTGCCAGGACAACTTGCATTCTACAGACGTTGTAGAATAATCAGAACGTCAGTGGTATATCGAACCCAAAGGAAAATGAAATTATGATTTTCATTTTACCTCCCTGTTGCAAATGATTAAAATAAAACAAATACAATTTATAGTAAATAGTTGATCCAAACGGCTATGGGTGAAACGTTAATTGTTCCATATACATGTAGCGACTCAGCTAAAGATGAAAACTCCAGCATTAGTACGACAAAATAGATGAAACAACCCGAAGTAAACAAATGCGGACGGTCTTTGAAGGAATATATTTTTTCGGCTCTCATATTTACTTTTAATATGAGTGGTATGCGGAAGCTCATATTTGAATAAGTAGTAACTTGTGCGAAAGCTGTTTATAAGAGGAAGATCTAGGTGATATTATCTTCCCTTATAGCAGTAAATAACGTTCATATCTATCCCCATTTACTCACTGTGCACATGAACCCCGGCGTTTAAAAGCTAGCCCCTGACGCACTGAAGAGTCTCCCTTGTATTGACTGGGAAAAAAATACACTTGGCCATCTTGATAATATCGGGCATAATTACCTTCTCACTCCATACAATTTTTACTTCAATAAATATCCATCATTTTACTGATCTCCACCCGGGGAAAAAATCATTGGAATAGTTGTAGTGGCAAACTAGGTGCTAGCCGAATCTTGTAAGATAGAAGTCAGAGCCACTGACTGATAAACATGTTTCTCATATTTCTACCAAGTTAAAATTCACCATCATTTCTTTCTAAACATATCTCACATATCGACAAAACTAATCGTTAATCCTAGCAGTATGCGGAAGTTTGTCACATTTGAACCTAGTTCTATGGCCTTAGCTCCCACGAGTCTCCTGTAGCTCAGTGGTAGAGTGTCTGACCGGTGTGCGGAAGGTCATAGGTTAGACTTCTGTTGGGGGAACTCGGAATTTTTTTCCTGAGTAGCTTGTGCCACTGACTGATAAAACATCTTTCTCAAAAGTCAGAGTGTTCAGCGGTGTTCTAATTGTTTTAGTAAAAATTTTAACAATTGTCCTCTTCCAAAACTAAAGAGAAACGAGAAAAAACCGCAATTTTGTAGACGACCTCCAACCACTGCACACTAATAGCTGATAGTGTAGAGTAGCTCAGCCAATCAGATTGTCTCATTTGCATAAGTATACTAGTAGATTTTTACTAACATAAATTCTCCTACTGATTGCCATATATTTCCCTCAATGTTAGTTTTAAGAATTGGTGATTAAGAAAAGACACCATGCCCTAAATGATGATTTTCTTTATTCTGTCTGTTTGATTGATGCCACACCTTTTCTAACCCAGCGGCAAACGTGTTACTTTTCATCACACTCGACACGCCGTCGTTAAAATGATCCGAGGATCTTCGGATGTGTTCGTGATATCCAAAAAAAATCACTGAAAAGTCGGATGTTAAAACATCAGATTAAATGATTCGACTGAATTCAATGCATGCAGTGAAATTAAATGCTAGGTATCGAGCTGGTATAATATAACAATATAATTATTGGTATCGTCATGTGTAATTACTGAAAAAGGGTTATTGTTTTTTCATTTTCAAGTCGGCGTTGCATTCCCTAATTAACTAAACATGTGTAATCTAAACGGTATAAACTTTCCGCCTACTTGCAATCCACGGTAAGAAAAAAGATGGCAGCTGTACATTTTACCACAATACCTATATACCTTGCGAGCCTAACACAGCCAATAGACACATCTGAAAGCTATAGTTTTGCGAAATTCATCCCTGTACTAACAACACTGTGTATGCTTGGTTTGAACTGAGTTTTTATAACTTTTCTGTGCGTTTTTATGAGCGTTTTTAGGGTTTTCGTGCGCTAAGAATTGTGGGTAAATGTACCAGTCGCCATCTTTTTTATTATGGTGGTTTGTAACTGTAACTGTTCATAAACGTTTTGGAATCAAACATGCTAAGTTCAATCAATATTCAGCCCAAGGAACACGGTGCAATATTGACGTAAGGCCATATGATCATTCATCATTTCTTGGAAATCTTTCAAGCCAGAGTTGCTGTCTTCACTCAGCAGAATCACTCGTATTAGATAACTGGAGCAGTGCTTGGAACACATCCCAACCGTTAGCGAGCCAAGACAGTCACCTTAACTACCAAGCAGTTTCTACAGCTTATCCCCTATTGCATGAGTCGCTTGTGTGAGGGGAGTAACTCTCATAACTGCTCTTTGTTGATGTCCACGAGCTTGTAGATTAGTGCATGCATGTCTGTATTTTGAACGATAAACGAAAGGTACAATAAGAAAAAAAAAAAGTTATTGGAAGACCTGCAGGTGCTAATTGCACGCAGATAAAAACGCCTCGTTGTTGAACAACTAGTTGTTTGACATGAATGGAGAAGAAGAAGTCTCCCGCATACATAGCAGTCCATTTGCACCGATGATTTCATCTGCAGAACGCTCGCCTTGAATAGCCTCATTCCTCATCTTAAGGCTTTGGTCAAGATCAACATATCTCGGAGCTGCGTCATCATATTTCAACATGAAAGACACTTGGCCAATCCGCTCTGCTTCTTGTTCGTCTTGACCATGTGACTGCGCATGCGTCGAGTAGAAAGAAGCACAAGTGATAAGGTGGCTATTAACAGTTGAGCCAGCAGGCATGAGGGCAGCAGTAGCTGGTGGTGCTCCGAACATCGCGTGAGACTTAACTTGACATGAACAGTAATTGTGCGCCTGTGGAAGAGGCCAGCTACGCTCAGCGGTGTTATAGGTATTAAACGCGCACGCGTCAAGTTCGTTGCTCGTCGTCGCCTCCTGATTTGACCTCGCGGCCATAGCTGGTCCAATCCACCGGCAGTGCCCTCCCTGTTCGACCTCCCTCCTCTCCCCTGAAGGTTCGAGTTGTTCCTCGCGGTATGTCGGTCGCCTGTTGTTTTCTCTCTTCCGCCATTTGGATCTGCGATTCTGAAACCAAACCTATACAACGCCAGAAAAAAATATTTCTGAGATTCGATAGTTTTTGCTGGATGGAAACCACTGCGGAAGCATAAGCCGTAAGGAGAGGATTCCATGACTATTTTCAGTCCTAACTTCATATATACTAGGAATAGTTGATAGTACGGCTTTTTTGCGCGTTCGGCGCTTTCTTTTTGCTAAATATTGGTGGAATGACTAATTTCATATTTAAAAAAATACGCGTAAGGATAAGAATAAAATAAGACTCCATAACCAAATTTTTCAGCTAACTTGCGATCAGGTCTTCCTTTCCTTGAGAAAAAATATGACACGCTCGACACTCAGCGAGTTACGTGAATGGTTCTGACCACACAGAGCGCATGAAATTAACATCTAATTATTTGTAATCTAAAACTAAGTGTCCCCAATTAGTAGTCCACTTGTGGACCGCTAGTAGATACTGACACGGTAATAAAGTTTATTGATTGATCTAAAACCAAGGATGAATTTCGTTTTAGCATTATTGACACAGGATAGTATCAGGGTATCTGGCAATATACCTCACTTAACATATTGACAAAATTTTGAGTAAAATTAATAGGCCATTTACCCCCGGCGGGTACTCCCAAAAATTTGGGTGGGGTGTGCGGCACGCTTCTTGAAACCCTTACCCTATTTCAGACCAAAATATGTGTTTTTACCTACCCTATTTCAGACCTGACCCTTAAAATGTCGGGGAAAATTTCCCCATTTCAAAGTCAAAATGGCAAAAATCTATACCCTATTTCAGACCAGTAGGCAAAACATACCCTATTTCAGACCAAAACTGGTCAAAACGCGCTCGAACGTCACGCAATACTAAGGATGACGATCGCGCTCCGCGCTCATCGCGCGTACGAGAGCCTGCTCGCAGGCTAATATAGCTTATATAAGGGAGTACCTCCCCCCCGGGCCATTTAACTCAAAACGAGTTCTGGTGCACAACCTTTCATATGAAAATGCACGTGTATTTTCATGCAAACCAAATACATTTGCATTTCAATGTTTACGCACCAGGACTTGTTTAGAATCAGAGGCAAAAGGCAACTCTGAGTGTATAAAATGACATATATTACCGAGCTCTTGGATCTTACTTATCTTCTCAATGGGGAGATGTGTGAGGTGAAACTCCAAGGGCCATTAACCATACACCCACTCAAACAAACAAACAAACAAACAAACAAACAAACAAACAAACAAACAAACGTTTGAGTGAAAATTGTTTGGAGTGGACAAAAAGGTATCAATTCTCGAGCCATTGGCACTTAGTTCTCTTTAACCTGCGATCACTGGGCCATGGTATCCGCTTTGTGACACATATGGAAAAGGAGAGCGTTACCTTTTTGCTAAAAAGAAAGGGAGATGGGGGAGAGGGTTTGGCATTGGCCAACCTGTGATTCGGCTCTCTTTGCCTGCGTAAAAAACGTATAGAGCCCAAGGAGAGGCCCTCCCATTCCTTTTTTGTTGTTGTTAACTAACAGATAATCTCCAAGCTGATCGCGGGTTTCCTTTTTAAAGGTTAATAGTGAGCTCAATTTTCTCCCAGCCGCATTCTCCTCCTACCATTTACCAGCCGCATGAAGAGCATTAATTACAAATAAGTCTGACCTGTACGCACGCCTCGCTGATTCCCAGTTCAGTGGCCAACGCCTCACGTACATTAACCCCAGGATACTTGTTCCATTGGAACACGGCCTGCATCCTCTCCAGCTGTCTTACTGTGAAGGCGGTTCGTTTGCGGCGGTATCCCTGACTGCTCTGTTTGGGACCAGGTGGCGTCCTTCCTGCAGCTCCTGATTCCCTGGCGCTCCCTTCATCTGTTAAGGGGTGTTCGAGAGTTGGTTACAGAAGGCGCAACTTGACAAATTTAGCTTAAACTTTTCAAGTTCGTCGTTCGAAATCCGTCTCAATCTTCCCCAATCTTAACCATCCTTGTTCCTTTTTGGTTTATTATTACCTCTTTGGTGTTTTTCCATCTGCGCAAACTAATATTTTGAGGGTCCCTTCAATTTGAAAGTGATTTTAAACATGGCAAGAAATGACTTCACATATCGCGAGTTAGCTCCTTTTGAAATTGTGCAGTTTTGTTAGTCCGCAGAAGCAATCTATAGTCGTCTTATTCTTTCTGACCGCGCGAGAGCGCAAAAAAACGGTTTCAAGTTAGGATTTCGGGAAAGAAAACGTTGGGTAATCAGTCTGTACATTATTAGGAATTTTAGTGTGTAGTATCGCTGTGAATTCGCTGTGCATCGTCATTTGCATTTTGACTCACCCTACGGGCTTGCTAAAATACTGTAAAAATTAGCCTGAGATTAGGCTTCGAGAGAAATCGCCGAGCGCTGCCTGGGGCGGGAACGAAGGCGACGGATACAGCGATATCTCTTGGCTTGGCTTCGCGAACGAAGATTTAGCCGAATGATGTCCATGCATGACTGCAGACACGCTGATACTACACACTAAAATGTCTAATAAGATATACAAGGCATGAAAATACTGGACCAAATAAATCAAAGCAAGAAGAACACAGATGATTTGGCGCCGCACTGGTGTCTACGTATAGTCGAACCTCTCCGCACGGACAACTCTCTAATACGGACAGCTCCCTATCACGGACAGTTTACTGGGTCCCGGCAAAATCCCAATACTTTTTCTTAAAAAATAACCTAACGGACGGGACACCTCTATAAAACGGACAATGGACAAGTTATAACTGCGCCGCAGAAAGCATATTAATTCATATCAATTCTACCTCTTTACATGTATTGACGGACAAAACTCCAAAACCCTTTTCTAATAAACCTCGAATATTTCTTCAATCCATGAAAATAAACCTTTTTCAGTTGACATAGCCTGTGTAGCAGGCGCTGGAGTGGACCCCTTTTCTCGTCTCGCGCGTAAGAGCGAGAGAGAGGGGGAAGAGAGACCCTGGGAACGAGGTTGCGCGCGAGGTGGAAAGGCGCGTACGAGAGAAGAGACGCGCGAGATAAACTCGCTTTCTCGCTCTTGGGGGCGGAGGAAGAGAGACCCTGGGAACGAGGTTGACTCGCGCGCATTTCGCTTCAATTCAAAAGTCCAATCTCGTACACAGAGTCAACGGTCTCCTCGGTCAGCGGGTCGTCGCCAGGTTAGACTCTGGGGGAATGGAATAAATATCGAATTTTTTGATTGGTTGTCTCGTGTAACAAACAATGGCCGTTACACCAGATTTCTGGTATTCAAAATTCCATTCCCCCAGAGTCTAACCTGGCGACGACCCGCTGACCGAGGAGACCGTTGACTCTGGGTTCGAGATTGTTCAAAAGTCCAGAAGGGTTAGCGCGCGGTTAACCGCGGTCAAACACTCGAGCATGCGCAACGGCGTAAATTCTGGTCGCCCGCGCACCAATTTTCCCCGCGCAAAATTTGGAAGGAAAACCATTGCAACAATCCGAAATCAAAACCTTGATAGTAATTTGCGAAAGTAAACAAAAGTAGGTAAAAGGAGAGGTTTAGACTTTTCAAACACAAAGTTCAGTATATTTCCAGTATTCTGTTGATTTAACATTTTTTTGGGACGTTTACCAAAAACGTTAGACGTGTTTAAAAGACGGTGTAATGATGAGGTTTGTCGGCGTAGTTTATTTTTGTTTGACGTTTGACTGCGGTGGAATCGCGCGGGGACCAGCTGCTGGAAGTTGTTCTTCTTTCAATTTTCTCGTCTAAAATGTGCACAGTGCACAGTACCCAAACTTGTAATAAATCTAATTTTTTTCGTAGCTTTTTTTTATCGTCTGCCGCATTAAAGAAAAGTGATCATGCTACCTTCTCCACGATTTCCAAAGCACACCACGTGCGCTCGATCACCAGCGTGCTTGGAGTCGTATCTGTCGTATCAAAGTTATTTAAAACATCCCGCCGTGAAATAAGCAGATAAATAGAGTTATAAGTGGTAAACAAAACGTAGCTGAAGTTCACAGACTCGTGAACAGGGTCATTTGTGCAGGTGATATGTCGAAGTACTGTATGTAAAACCATAAATATATGGACGCTTTCACTCTCAACTGCAACGCGGTGGGATATCGAGTATCTTGTGACTGTGTGATAAATCCCGATAAATAATGTTTCATGTATTCTTCGCTTTTCTGGCTTTTAGCAATTGTAAATTGGGATTTCATGCGAATTATTATATGCGCGTTTCAATGGACCAACTACACATGTACTTTTTATGCGATAGATTACAAAAGAACATCAAAAGGGCGCAATAAATTCTGCAGCGTTTTCGAAATACGTGCGTGGCATATAAACAGACCATACAAAACCCAACCGCTGTCAATAGTCAATTTCTAGAAATCTTACCTATTTTCTGGTCCGCTTTCTCGCGCTTTATGCCTGCTTTCTGCTCCATTTTGCTCCAATACAAGCTAACTGCAGCTAACTGTTTCCCTAATCCAACTTGCTTCAATCTGGTGCCATGCCTTGCAACTCAAGATGACGTTCTCAAAGAAGACCGCGGCTGTAGATCCCATCGACCGGAAGTTACGTAAACTGTTGCATGTATTCACACCAGCAGCGAAAAGAAACGTAGACCGAGCAAGACGAAGGGAAAATCTATAAAATCACTTGTAATCGTGTGAAGATTGGCCAAACAAACAGAAAACCAAGTGCGCACGCCAAGCAGAGATGTGCCGTGCAAACAGGATTATATCCAGTTGGCGTGACAAAACGCGAATGTGTGACATACAAACTGCCCTCGTGACGCCGCAGCGCAAGGGCCCTGACCGTACCCACAGGCAGCCCCAAAAACGATAACTCGCTGAAATCGCATCAAATCGGCCTGAGAAGCGGGCAGACAACAAAGAATACAACACAGCAACGGGGTAAGTCAACTTTATTCATAAAACATTCGAATTTTTACCTTTTATAACAAAACCGTTGCTTTCCCATACAAACTTTTATAAATCGCATCTTTGTAACACAATACCGCTCATAAGCAAGGGTCACGTCCTGGTAATCTAATACAGAGCTTGGGTTGCCTGTGCCCGCGTACCTAGCACGACTGAGTGGGAGTTTTCTGTAGACCATTTACCCGGTTTAAACCCGTCTGAAGACGATTTGTCAGCGCTACACGTAACACCATTGGAGGTTAGTTTAAAATGAAGTATTATTAAGTCAAAAGACAAGAAATTACCAACATGATCCGTTCACTTATACATTTCGTTTGCATGATGCCCCCACTGATGACATCTTCGTTTATCTTCGAGTGCTATCCGCACTGTTTTCCAGACCTACATGTTGATGAGAGGAGAATTTCCAGCGAAATTAAAGGCAATACAATTATATCTAGCTGCATCAAACGAAAAGCCAGATGCCATCGTATACGATTCCTTGGAATGACCAAAAGCCATTTCAAAACAAATGTCTTTAATATTCACTCTTTAAAACGACCTCTATTATCGTGAACAAGAATAACATTGAAGAAGTGGATGAGTTCTGTCAGTTATTTCCCCATTTCTGAGACCAACAGTTATGATAGGAACTCGAACAATTGCCTTTATTACGGGACGAGATAACTGGATTGAAGAGTGCTTGCCGTGGATTAAAGAAATTCTTAATTCCATTAGGGGCATTAGTAACCCGACACTTTTCGGATCGGACAAGGCATGTCTTGTCGGGTACGAGTGGCTGTCAGAGGCACTGGACATAAATAGCCCGGGGGGAGGGGGGGGGGGGTGTGCGGCCTGCTTCTTGAAATCCTTACCCTATTTCAGACCCAAACATGTGAATTTCCATACCCTATTTCAGACCTGACCCAAAAATTCAGACCTATAAAATTAGTACACGTGTCTAACACATGACTTCAGCTACCCTGGAATGGGTTCCATTTGCGCAAACATTTGAAAAGGGCTTCAAATTCCCTAATGACGGCTGCGTGGGAGACTACAAATTCCCCGATGTTAATGGAAAAAATAGTTTCGTCTAAAAGCCAAACCAAATTCCAGGCCAGAGTGCACAAAACATACCCTATTTCAGACCAAAACGGCTCAAAAACCATATCCTTTGGGGCCGCACATACCTATATAGCAAGTTATAAGGGGGTACCCCTCCCCCGGGATAAATAGCCTGTGTAGCAGGCGTATAAGGCTTAGCCTGCGTCGACTTTACCGGCGGTTGAGTTCGTCTGCCATGCAGGCTATATAAGGCTTCCCGCGTGTGAACTCGCACTTCGCGCGTGTGATTCGCTTGGGATCTCGCGCGTTCCCCGTAGTGCGTCACTCGCAATATCTCCACCGTATCTAATAGTTTGGCTGTATGCGTTTCTACTTGGCAACACCAGGATAAATTAAAGCCTCATCTTTTTAACGTTTCAAGGTTTCCTTCGAAATTCATGTCATTTCACAAGGTTTAATTTTTACGATATCAGGTATAAAATTGGTCTCAAACGCATTAAATTTCGCGAAATCGTCATTGTAAATGTTTAACCACCTGCACTCAACATTATTAAAGCTTTCAATCGAGGAAGCATACGTAAAGAAAAAACAAGTAACAAAACAGCTTCACTTGATAAATAATAAAAACTGAGTACTGAGTTGCAAGAAGAAGTTCTGGTGATTCGGTGGAAGAACTGGTGGAGCCGAGGAGTGGATGGCCACGTAATCGCACACAGAAATGTGAATATTTTTTATTCAGTACTGAATGACAATTCGTCACAATTATGCTTATTTTGTTTGTATAATAGGGTATTAAATTTCACGTTTTTAATTTTCGCGGCACCTTTTTCGGGACTTTTATTCAAATACTGAAGAGTTGTGCAGTTCTCCCTGGCAGATAGTGGGGGTTGGAGCGAGGGCGGCTGACACTTCAGACTACCTGGCAGAGTCTGGGATAAATTTCAGGTAGCTTGCGTAGCTGGCGGATTTGTTGGCGCGCGCCAACAAATCCACTAATTTCAGGCAAAACTATGCTAGCCTAATAGTAGGCTCGATTACCAGCCGCTGTTCGGGAAAATGAGCCCACGCTCATCCCCCGAAGGCAGGAGGAACAAGACCGGACTCGAGATAGCGGCGGAAATCGAGCCTACAGCCTAATAGGCGTACTCAAATTTCTTATGACAAAGTAAAGAGGAATTATAAAAACAATTATTCAGTTCTAAATTCCAATTAGATCTGCGGGAATACGACTGCCACAGCCCACGGGTTTGTCAGTCGTAAGACTGGTAGCCTGGGCTTGCGATTGTTTATCTCCTTCGAGTGTTTAGCCGCCATCTTGGATTCGCAAAACGTGGAGAGTTGGGGCGAGTGAAAGAGGGCGAGGAAGGGGGCGGGGTTATTATTCGCCCCCCTCCCTCCTCCCTCGCCTTTCTGCCTGACTCCCTCTCCCTTCGTCGTTCTTTTGCACTCGCCCCAAGCCTCCAATGTTTTCCTAATCCTCGATGGAATATTCAGCGCTCGCTCGCCCAAAATACGCCTGTTTTGTAGGCTACTGTAAGCGTCACCCTCGTTAAACAAAGTCGATATATTTTGAATCGATCACTGCTGGGGGGATGAGGATTTTCGTTTCGTTTTTGTCGTTTTTGGGACGGAACAACCCTGTGATAATAAAAGTTAGCACTCAACTGGACTCTTTTGACTCAGAAAAAGTTAGCAGGTATACGTGACCTCAGTTTCTATTTTTACGTTGTGCTATTTCAGTATCCATTTCTGACATGTAGATATTGGCAACTCCATTTGTTTGCAACAGGAAGTCGAGTCCACGCAAGTAGCTAAAGTCTGAAGTGTCAGGCTGACATTTCAGACTGCACGCAAGGAGTTCATGCATGGGCATAATATCCAATTATAAAATATTAAAAGAATTTTAATTCTTTAAAAAAAGTTAAAAGTTTCGTGTCAGAGATGAGATCATTTCAGTATAGTATTTACGACTGCAAGAAATGGCCAGAAATGGAGCAACGGCGATTAGACATCACATAAAGTTTATATTTTTTGGCGAAGAGATTTGTTGAGGCAAGTTCAAACTTTTTTTTGACTGAATAATGAGTTGAACCTTTCAGTGTCCACTTACGTTTTACGTCACTGACACCCCGGCCGCAATAACATATTACCGGTCATATGCTAATCCTTATATATTATAACGCAAGTGCTTGATTGGAGTTCGCAAAGCCTGAATATACCGCGTTCCATTTTGCACTACACAGGCTCGACACCTTAGTCTGTGATGAAGATCCTACGCGTGGCGATTCTCTTTGCTGCTGCTATCTTGGCAACATGTTCAGGCAGTTCAGGTATGTCTGTCTCTTCTTTATGTACTTTATGCTGTGCAATTAAACTGCTACAATATTACATATTGTGTAAATATTCTCGAAGGCGCATATACTGAAAGCCGGCGAACCATCATGAAACCTTCGATCCAATAAGCGTTTAATTTTGTCACTGGTCGATAGATATTTGGGTCTGAGTCGTGAAGGGGCAAAAATGAACGTTAGAACGTCTGGATGATTCCACTTTCCCTAAGGCTTTCTTCGATCTGACATTTAGGTTAAGTAAAGTGATCGCGAATTAGTATTTTTAATTACATAACCAACGCGCGAAAGATTCGGAAAGCCATGGATTCATTTGCATACCTCCGGAAAACACATTGAGCGAAACATGAAGCTTTTTCACTTGACGTTTCGATTCACAGGACCGTACACATACCCTGACATTCAAAAACTGAAAATTCAGTGATCATTTACCGTGTACAGTTGTTGTACAGGCTAAAATAAATATTATTCGGTCTCGGAACACACATATAAATTCATACTTTGCCTGCTTGGGTGAGCAGGTGACAGAATATTAATAAAACGCGTATACGAAGATTTAAAAGACCAGTTTTTATGAAAATGAACTATATTAGCTTGCTTGTTGTAATCTTGCTATTACTTTACTGGGTAAGAGAGTGAGACAGTAAGCTAACATTCGAGAGAGTGAGACAGGATTCGAGTCAATAGACACTGCTACTTCCTTCATGCATACTGGCTGTCAATGTTATGCCCGCAAAACACCATGGATACCCCACTATTTTAAATTTAGATTTCTCGGCGACGTGTTTTAAAAAAATCTTAAAATGGATGGGCGCGATTCCAAAATGAGTGGGACGAATGCCTTCCAGATTGTGAAGAGGTTCTTGCTTTCCTCTGTTCACTTCTACCGGATGGCAGGATTTGAACCAATATCGGTACTATGCCAGAATGTGATAAATTGCAATGAGTTTCGTATATTGCTGAATTTTAAACTAAGTGTAAAGTCATTTTTGCATAATGATATAAATATGTCAATAAACATTTCGTAACCCGTCAGAGCAACGAACCAAGGGGTGGCGCCGGAATGCTTTGAAAAAACTGTTTGAATTTATAACAACCGTATAAATTCAAACAGTTTCTTCAAACTTCGTTGTTTACAACTGATGATAATGCGAGCTACATCGAAATATGTTTTACAGATTAAAAACTGTCGTCTTTTTAAGTTTGTTGCATCAATTGTATATTTGTTTATCCTTTTACGCCTCTTCCCGTCTTTCGAAACCTATACGTTTGTATTTGCTGAAAATTTCAATGAGCAGCCTTTAGCCATCGTTGATTGCGACTAGATAACGATCTATATCGAATCCATAGCAATATATAGGTCCTAGAGATCTGAGGACTTCCGCCGTAATACTACACTACATCTTCATGACAGCTTCATGTATTCAGTTGCACGAGGACCATGGTCACCAAAGGCTTCAGTGTTTTCATATCATCGCTACTATCGCTGCGTTTTTAGCCAGTGATCATTGCAAGTGATCGTATGTCTGGAAAACGGGCGTTTTCGTTCATAGAAATACGACAGATTATCATGAGATATATTATTTTAGTCTTGGAAAATATTCACCAACACTTGACCTTCTTATGACTTCGATTCAGCGCGCGGCTATCAGTTCCTTAGATACGACGTATTTACTGACCTTTCGGTATCACGGGTGCCACGAAACCGAATGCCCCGATATTTTGAGAGAAAATAGTCTTTATTTGAGCTCATTTCATGATATCCAGTAAACAAAGAAACTACTGAAGTGGCTGACAAAAGCATAACGCATCAGAACTTGTGAATCACTCTATTTTTGATCAGTATGAAAGGTCCAACATTTCCTTGGAGGAAAAAAGAATTTAAGAGGCTTACGATAATTGTATCTTATTGCTTGTCATTCAATAACCGTTACGTCATTCAGTGAGGTGTAAAATACCGTTGTGAAATTAAAAGAAACTGGATGGATTATATTGAAACGTGAATATAGGACCTGAATAGACTTACCAAAGCATTCGCAGCGGTGAAAACCATAGTTTCCAGGCTCAACAACTAAGCCATGAAACTGATCATATTCTTGGCTAGCTTCTTTGCTGTTATTCTGGCAAGATCTGAAGGTATGCCTAGATCTATATTTTTTTTCTCATGTACGTTTTAACTGTCGTTCTTGGTTCTTGCTTGTCTTCGTCGCCTGAAGAGTAGATTTTGACAGTTCTTTTCTATTGAGCTCCAAATCGACTGAAGTGAAAACGAATCATTTATTAAAAAAACAATTCTCAACTACATAACAGACAAAGAGTTTTTTTTCTGAGAAGTAAAGAGTTCACACGTTCTATAAATACACTAACAAACTAAATCATCTCAGTCGGTTTTCGATATCCGTTTCGATGAATTTGTCGTAGTCTCTCTCGAGAGCGGAGACTGATAGAATTCATCCGCTCCGTACCGCAGAGATATTCATCATGAAATCTTTAGAAAATGTAGATTGTGCAATAAAGAATATACCGTTTCGACGTTTCAAGTTTTCTTTTTATCCTTGAACTATTGTAACATGGAATAATCTCCCGTTTGATGTATTACCCGCTAGTACTGATGCATTCAAAGCTACCGCATTGTCTGCTATCAGATCTTTTGTATGATTTCGTTTAATTTAGTTTTATATTTATGTATATATATTTCTTAGCATAGTACGTATATATCTCCTAGTATAGCTTTTTAGCTGATTTAGGAGTATATGATTAAAGATTAAAGACGTGTTAGTTTAAGGTAGCTCAAAGCGGTAAATAACAGTGCGACGGCTTCGTCTGAATGGTGAATAAAACAAATTGATTATCACCATGACATAAATAGTTACCATAGAAACGGTATGGCTTGCAAAATACACCCTTACTTTCATGCTTAAAACTTGGAAACGAGCTCTGTGATACCCATTTTTATCACATTTAAAAAAAAATCAGTATTCCTTTTATTAATAAGTTAAGATGAAACGTTGGAGGGTTCATTGACAGACTTGAAGGGCCTCTCATGCATTTTACTGTGCATTTTAGTGTCGTCGGTATTTTACTATATCAGTATGTGAAATATTCTTCGCCGGAATATGCGTAAAATAACTGAGCTTCTTAATTCTGATAACCGGAGGTTTTCCTTATTTCCGTCTTGGCTGCCCGCTCGCGTGCGAGACACGAAGTGGGTTGCGTTTGATTCTTATCTCCAAATATGAAGGAGGCCGCTGTTTTTGTTGTTGCTATTTACTCATCTGAGAAAACTTCATTTTGCAATTGCAGATATCATGCCATTTAAAGAACAGTGTCTTTACTGGCACAACTATTTCCGGACACTTCATCAGGTAAGAGTTTAATGGCAGTAAAAGTGGCACCTCTGGCATCAAACATGAAATTTTGCAGATAATACTCCTATTCCAATAACGAGGGTTATGAAAAACACATTAAAGTGCCTATGAAGTAAAAAATATTTCACATTTTGTAGCTTATTACGCCTTCATTCGGAAATGGTAAAAGAAATTTGACGGAAAGAAAGAAGTATCCGTTTTTAGTTGGACTTTGGTTGCGTTGACAACATGTTGATTTTTTTTATGTGTGAAATAAACAAAATACCACGCGCGCTCTGATTGGCTCAAATCCATTTACCATAACTTTATGGAAACTGACATAGAAAATTGCTTCGTTGCTTCTTTAACGTTTTCCCTGTGTTTCCATAGAGTTGTGGTAACACTCGTGAAAGTTTTGCTGTGGAAACACTCGCCTCCACAGCATTTCTTGTTCTCCCAAACTTCACTCGTGTTACCATAACTCTATGGAAACACGGAAAACGTTTTCTATTTGGTATCTGGTAAACATGCACAAAATAACGCGCCACATATTTTAGTGTTTTACCAAATATCTCACGATCTCAGTTGGAGGAAAGATCAATCCCTTTCTTTGTGTTATCCAGCCTAAGTTTACATCGCCAGTTAACCTTTTACGGTTATTAGCACTAGACCACGCTTACCGATGAAACTCCTATTTTGTGTTGTTTCAACATCAATAAAATATCCCATATTTTGTTTCACGTTTGAAGGTTCCTAATGTCACGTGGTCGACGACGCTTCAAAAGCAGGCGGAAAACTGGGTCAAGTATCTTGCAAAAAACGACAAGTTTCACCACGAAGGGAAGAATCCTGGGAACTTGTACATGAGCGGGAGGCCCTATCCCAAAGAGTATTGCAGTGATGCTCTCTGGTGGTTCCATGAGGAGGAAAAGTCTTATAATTTCAAAAATCCTGGCTTTGTCAAAGCGGCTGGACATTTTACCCAGGTAAGTTACATTTGTACTGAGCACTGGAAATCTTTATTTAGTAAATATAGTCCAATCTCATTTCACGGGCATCTCCTCCATAGACACAGTTATTAGGGACAATTCACTTGGTCCTCTTATAAGAGTCTACAAGTATACCGTAAATTTCTGAAACTAACGACCCCAAAGGTAACGACCTCCCAAAAGTAGCGACCCTCCGAAACTAGCCTTCGGCTCGGTCCATAAACTCACGCTAGTTCAATAACATCTATATCTTGACCTCACGTTTGGCCAATAACCCATATTTATAGCGAATTTTTGTGCAAATCATAATTTTATGCCTCTGTACCACAGTCGTGCAAGCTATATGCTGTAATGGTCATTAACAAGACTTTGTTGCTAAAAAGTGGCCTGTTCAATGCCATTATATACCATGCATTTTACCTTTGGTACTTCGGTAGCATTGACTTATTACGCCCAGTAGAGCCTTTTGAAATGGCATCAAACACGTCAAAAATATCAATAAGGGAATTGATAATGCCGCGCCAAGGAGCAATCGGCTTGATATTAACCCTTTCACTCCCAGGAGTTCCAAGTTCAAAACTGAGGGGTAAATGTTGAATTTCATTTTGCACAATTGTCAAAAACAAACAGCACCACTTGAAAGTACTGCTCAATAGCTTTCATTTGAATGGTCACACACTAGGGTTTCAGCCACAGACTCCAAAAGTGCAACCACATTTATTGACTCAAGGTTTGACTCTGGGAGTGAAAGGGTTAAAACGAATTCTCCCAACAAGTAATATAAGAAAAGTATGGAATCCAGTAAGGAGAGAGTTTTCATGTGGACATCAGGTACCCTTCGTAATTATTATCCTTAGTAACAGCATTTCTCGTCTTTGATATTTCAGGTGGTTTGGAAAGGCTCAATACAAATCGGTGCTGCTTGGGCCATTCGTAAAGATAAGAGTCTTGTTTTATCGATCAAGTATAGCTCCCGTGGTAACATCATTCGTTACTTTGAGAAAAATGTCCTTCCTCCCACTGCAGCTCTTCTTCCAGGCTGGTCGCCGGTTCCGCCTAAATTTACGAGGTGTCCCATAGCGCCTCCGACGAACGTGGACGTGCTGGGGGCAGCGGGAAGGCTGTGTCAAGTCTGGAGCTCTTCATCGGATCTTTTATCCTTGCAGTTGTAATTTTGTAATGTACAGCCTAACAATAACCTATTCCGGGCATGCTGGGCACCCTGGATTACTTATAGTTTGGCTCCTTGTAAAATCCGGCCCTGTGTAAAGCTCAAGCTGTTTGTTCATCAACAACAGTTCAACGTAATCATCGTAGTTTCGGATCTCTCCGGAGTAGTGTAGTGTATACTTAATTTATTTGTATAGAACAGAAGTTTGAAAATTAGTCGAACCTATAAACATAACAATAATAGACAATAATAATTTTGCATAAAAAAAAAACATTTTCAAAGTTCTTTATCTAAAGCCTGGTTTTCATGATGTCGGGAAAATCCCAGACCGTCGGGGAATTTGTTATTTCCCGACCGTCCCAGATGTTCCCGACTTTTGAAAACACGACGAGGTAGATGTGTCCCATTGTCTCCCCGAGTCGGGAATGTCTGGGACGGTCGGGAAATAACAAAATCTCCGATGGTCTGGGATTTTCCCGACATATGAAAGCCAGGCTTAAATATGCAATCATGCGCAGTGCGCAGATCTTGTGTAACTGAATTAATTATGTAATAAATTTTTCCAGAGTAGCATCATTAGATCTAAAAAGGTACTCTGTCAAACAAACGAAGCTGAATGTGTCCACAGACCATCACACTGACATGAAGTATGTTAAAACCATGGTGGAGAAACTGTAACTGTAATGATAACAATAATTAATTATTTAATTATTATATTAATTATTTAGATCTTATATCTTAAATTATTCCATAGTCCATTTAATCATTTGTAATTAATAGCGAGTGTTTCCACAGCAATTTCAAGTTCTCCCAAACTTTCACGAGTGTTAACATAACTCAAGGAAACGCAGGGTAAACGTTTCCTATTGTTTTTATGAAATAATAAAAGCACGATGTTTCCATCGAGTTATGGTAAATGGTTTTGAGCCAATCATAGCGCGCGTAGTATTCTTGTTTATCATTAAAATAATCCTCCTTGCACCTTCACAAGAAAACCTCAATATAATAATTTACTAAATAAATGTGAAAAGTACCATAGATGAATCGATAACAAAAATCGAGCAAGGATGGTTAAGATTGGATAAGATTGAGACGGATTACGAAAGACGAACTTGAAAAATTTAGGCTAAATTTTCAAAATGCGCCGTCGTGTGACATAGTACATGTAACAATAAAGGGCCATAGAATTAGCAATGTTTAGCGAAAGTCAGATGTATAAGACCAGATGATGATTTGTGAAAATCTTGTAACGATATAAATACGAAAAATAAATCTATATAGATTATTTACTGAAGAGGTGTGAGTGGCCGATAAAGACTAGTTCAGAGTGGGAAACAATTGTAACTAGTGTGACCGGTTTTCCGGGGAGTAAACTTCTTGTTTTTCACTCCGCTTTCAGTCACTTCCATTCCGCAAATTTCACCTCTTCAAGTGTTTCCCACACGTTGGCATTCTTCCGCTTTTCTTTCCTGCCACTGAAGTAGCGCTTGCTACGTCATGGATGTATGACGTCATGTATCATAAACTGGATTTACCTTAAATTTCAGATTAGATCCAAGTTTGGATATCAGATATTGAGAATATGTATCGATTTCTACTCGTGCTCTCCTGGTTATCCTATCTGATCCACCATGGTTTGCTCAACTTGGGCCGATTATTTACATGAAGTCAGTTAGACAGCGTTCAAGAAAGTCGTTGTTTATGATGACGGGTTTAAATCAATAGCCTCACCTGTTGCACCAATTAACAAACAACATTTCTGATAGAAGGTGGGGCTGTTGACTTATGGCTGCACGACGTCTCCTCGTTAAAACTGTGATTTCCTCTTTCTCGTTGAAGTGTCAACTCTTGTATGGTTGATGTTAAGTTCAGGGGCTCAAACTTTTTTAGGTAAGTACTTTACCTACCCTTCGTTGCAAGTGATTTACTGTTGGTTATCGACAGTCGTGTGACACATTTGTAGGCTTTTATTTTTCCTTCTATGGTTGATTCTGAACGACTGACTTTATCACCAAGTCTTTCTATGATGGTGGGTCCCCATTCAGGCACCCGCTCTTACCGTCTGTTCACAATTCTGAATTGCCCCTCAAGCGAGACATTTGCCTCGAGCATGCCGCATAGAAAGTGCCATGTGAGGATAAACTTACTTGTTTATACTTGTTATAACCTTGAAGCGAGGAATTATCTTGATAGCTGTTTGTTTGGCTGTGCCTCGGTAAACGAGCATGCGAACGTAAACAAGATGGCGGCGAATACTATGCAAAGTTGGCTTAGTTGGTGCATCATGCTTCCAAAGAACCGAAAAATGACGTTTTTGTTAGCTTAAGCCTCGACAAATTTCACACCAAATGTTCAGTAGAGCCCAGTCTTTCAAAAACCGACCGAAGATCTTGACACTAGGCACATATGAGATGGGTTTTGACCGCTAACAGTAATTCCTCGCGAAGCGAGGCCGAAGGCCTCGCGTAGCGGGGTTTATAATTCTGTCCCCAAAGAGCTCATGCGAGAGCAATTCTCGTGTGGCCTTTACGATCATATTTATTTATTTATTTATTTGTTTGTTTTGTTTGTTTGTTTGTGGAAATCGTGGTTGACAGTAATGACGTCACACGGCGCGCTCGTGGCCTAATGGCTTAAGGGGGGATTCTACCTGAATTTCAATGAAATTTTAAGAGGTTTAAAGAAGGGATAGAAGGGGGAAAAAAAAATTGGAAACACCAACAGACAGTTGATACCCACGCGGGTGCTCTTGCGTGGTTATCAACTGTCGTCAATTGTCAATCTACTAATTTTTAACTTCAAATTCTAATTTTAAAACTACATTAAATCTTCAATATTTCTTATTTCCCTAAATTTTTACAACTCCTTTGAGAAAAAACTATTTCCTCGCCAATGTCAATCTACTAATTTTTAACTTCAAATTCTAATTTTAAAACTACATTAAATCTTCAATATTTCTTATTTCCCTAAATTTTACAACTCCTTTGAGAAAAACTATTTCCTCGCCAAAATACCCAAAAATCATCCAAAAATTTACAAAACAGCCCATAACATAGATTCATGGGATGAGTGGAGAGTTTTTGGATTGCTTGAAACGCGAACGAGATATTTCCATTAAACCCATGTTAAGTGGCGGAAAAATGGCATTCAGGTAGAATCCCGCCTTAAGCGGCTTTTAAAGTGATAAACCAAAATAATTCAGAAATAGTGCTAACTTTCCACATGCATTTCACGAGTATCGCATAATTTCAAGAAATCTGGGTCAATTCTGTAATTTTGCAAAGCTCTAAAGAGAAAACAAGATTTACGCCAAAACGAGGCTAAAGTACGCGTAGCGTACTTTACGCCTCCCACATGGGAGGGAAATTCTAAGACGGGACATATATATATGTAAATGAACACAACTAGTGTTTATGAGCCACCATGCGGGAGGACCGGTATGGGTGGGAACTCTGCAGAGACTCTGCTCCGCAATCCTACAGCCCGTGAGGGGGTAGGGGGAGCAGAGATGGGGGCACATTTTTTCGAAATTTTTTTCACATTTTTCCATGTTTATAACTATAGTGAAATCAGCGCATTTTCACTTGATTTGTTTTCTTATGAATCAAGTTGGCTATATATTTTCGGTTTAAATCTAGTATATTCTGATAAATACATGTCCTTAAGGGGGGATTCTACCTGAATTTCAATGAAATTTTAAGAGGTTTAAAGAAGGGATAGAAGGGGGGAAAAAAAAAATTGGAACACCAACAGACAGTTGATACCCACGCGGGTGCTCTTGCGTGGTTATCAACTGTCGTCAATTGTCAATCTACTAATTTTTAACTTCAAATTCTAATTTTAAAACTACATTAAATCTTCAATATTTCTTATTTCCCTAAATTTTACAACTCCTTTGAGAAAAACTATTTCCTCGCCAATGTCAATCTACTAATTTTTAACTTCAAATTCTAATTTTAAAACTACATTAAATCTTCAATATTTCTTATTTCCCTAAATTTTACAACTCCTTTGAGAAAAACTATTTCCTCGCCAAAATACCCAAAAATCATCCAAAAATTTACAAAACAGCCCATAACATAGATTCATGGGATGAGTGGAGAGTTTTTGGATTGCTTGAAACGCGAACGAGATATTTCCATTAAACCCATGTTAAGTGGCGGAAAAATGGCATTCAGGTAGAATCCCGCCTTAAGCGGCTTTTAAAGTGATAAACCAAAATAATTCAGAAATAGTGCTAACTTTCCACATGCATTTCACGAGTATCGCATAATTTCAAGAAATCTGGGTCAATTCTGTAATTTTGCAAAGCTCTAAAGAGAAAACAAGATTTACGCCAAAACGAGGCTAAAGTACGCGTAGCGTACTTTACGCCTCCCACATGGGAGGGAAATTCTAAGACGGGACATATATATATGTAAATGAACACAACTAGTGTTTATGAGCCACCATGCGGGAGGACCGGTATGGGTGGGAACTCTGCAGAGACTCTGCTCCGCAATCCTACAGCCCGTGAGGGGGTAGGGGGAGCAGAGATGGGGGCACATTTTTTCGAAATTTTTTTCACATTTTTCCATGTTTATAACTATAGTGAAATCAGCGCATTTTCACTTGATTTGTTTTCTTATGAATCAAGTTGGCTATATATTTTCGGTTTAAATCTAGTATATTCTGATAAATACATGTCCTTAAGGGGGGATTCTACCTGAATTTCAATGAAATTTTAAGAGGTTTAAAGAAGGGATAGAAGGGGGAAAAAAAAAATTGGAACACCAACAGACAGTTGATACCCACGCGGGTGCTCTTGCGTGGTTATCAACTGTCGTCAATTGTCAATCTACTAATTTTTTAACTTCAAATTCTAATTTTAAAAACTACATTAAATCTTCAATATTTCTTATTTCCCTAAATTTTACAACTCCTTTGAGAAAAACTATTTCCTCGCCAATGTCAATCTACTAATTTTTAACTTCAAATTCTAATTTTAAAACTACATTAAATCTTCAATATTTCTTATTTCCCTAAATTTTACAACTCCTTTGAGAAAAACTATTTCCTCGCCAAAATACCAAAAATCATCCAAAAATTTACAAAACAGCCCATAACATAGATTCATGGGATGAGTGGAGAGTTTTTGGATTGCTTGAAACGCGAACGAGATATTTCCATTAAACCCATGTTAAGTGGCGGAAAAATGGCATTCAGGTAGAATCCCGCCTTAAGGCGCTAACTTTTAAATCTGATCTTCGGGATTGAGGGCGTGAGTTCAAATCCGACATTGTCCTTCTTTTTTTTTTTTTTTTTTTTTTTTTTCGGTTCAAATCCAGGCCGTTCTTTTTTTAAACCCCTTTTCTTTGCTTAATAACATTGACTTCGACGTAATCTTTGTACACGTAAATGTAGAAACAGGAACGGCTGCTGAAGAATAACAATTTTTACTCCAAGTTTGTTTATCGAACAAATTTATATACGGGTCATTTGTGAAAAAAAAACCCGGCTTTATTAAATCCATTATCAACAACAGGAAAAGGAAAGACGACTCAGGAATTTCTCAAAGTACGATCAACATATGGCTTAGTTTTCATTGTAGACGCGAAGACTTGTGTCTGAAAATATAAATTCGCCGATCCGATATTGCGAAGAAGATTTTACCTACAAAAGCGAGGTGGTTTCAGATCATTCGGACGGAAAAGTGGGGAAAACAGTACAAGAGCGCTACAATTTATTACAGATATCGAGAGACGAGCGAACTCCAATCGAAACCAAAATCCGGTGGCATAGCAAAAACACGGCGTTCGTCCGGCGATTTCTCAGAAACCTTGCAGCGATTCTTGGAAACCGCAGGCGTGCCCGTTACCAGGCAACAAAAGCTTCGCGAGGACCTGCGAGTCACGTATTACTAGTTATAATATACTCAGCACAGGATATCGCAATTTGGACAATCTGATTGGTTCCCTACTCAAGGCATATGAGGCAATGTACCATTACTACCTTATTTGGGAATCCCGCTAATTACGATAAATATCCCATTTTTCCTCTGTGTTTTCCTTCTGTTCTTTCCCCAGTAATTTTTAATTGCAATATCCTGTGGTGAGTATATTATTCCTCGCGAAGCGAGGCCGAAGGCCTCGCGTAGCGAGGTTTATAATTCTGTCCCCCAAGAGCTCACGCGAGAGCAATTCTCGTGTGGCCTTTACGGTCATATTTATTTTTCCTCGCGAAGCGAGGCCGAAGGCCTCGCGTAGCGGGGTTTATAATTCTGTCCCCCAAGAGCTGACGCGAGAGCAATTCTCGTGTGGCCTTTACGGTCATATTTGTTTGTTTGTGGAGTTGGGGGATGACATGACGTCACACGGCTCGTGGCCTAATGGCTTAAGGCGCTAACTTTTAAATCTGATCTTCGGGATTGAGGGCGTGAGTTCAAATCCGACATGGTCCTTCTTTTTTTTTTTTTTTTTTTTTTTTTTTTTTCGGTTCAAATCCAGGCCGTTCTTTTTTTTAACCCCCTTTTCTTTGCTTAATAACATTGACTTCGACGTAATCTTTGTACACGTAAATGTAGAAACAGGAACGGCTGCTGAAGAATAACAATTTTTACTCCAAGTTTGTTTATCGAACAAATTTATATACGGGTCATTTGTGAAAGAAACCCGGCTTTATTAAATCCATTATCAACAACAGGAAAAGGAAAGACGACTCAGGAATTTCTCAAATACGATCAACATATGGCTTAGTTTTCATTGTAGACGCGAAGACTTGTGTCTAAAAATAATTCGCCGATCCGATATTTGCGAAGAAGATTTTACCTACAAAAGCGAGGTGGTTTCAGATCATTCGGACGGAAAAGTGGGGAAAACAGTACAAGAGCGCTACAATTTATTACAGATATCGAGAGACGAGCGAACTCCAATCGAAACCAAATCCGGTGGCATAGCAAAAACACGGCGTTCGTCCGGCGATTCTCAGAAACCTTGCAGCGATTCTTGGAAACCTTGCAGATCAAATCGCAGGCGTGCCCGTTTACTAGGCAACAAAAGCTTCGCGAGGGCCTGCGAGTCACGTATTACTAGTTTATTTAATTGTTTGTTTGTAATTGTGGAGTTGGGGATGTCATGACGTCACACGCGCTCGTGGCCTAATGGCTTAAGGCGCTAACTTTTAAATCTGATCTTCAGGATTGAGGGCGACAGTTCAAATCCTAAAGCGTCCTTTTTTAATTTTTTTTATTTATTTAGGTTCGAATCCGGGCCGTTCTCTCTTTTTTTTTTTTTTTCCTTTCTTTGTTTAATAACATTGACTTCGACGTAATCTGTGTAGACGTAACTGTAGAAACAGGAGCCGCAAGAATTACTCCAATTTTGTTTATCGATCGAATTATCGACCGAATTTATATGGAAGTGACTTTGTTGGACGTTAATAGTGCGGAGAATTTAGAACAAAAAAAACCCCGGCTTTATTAAATCCTGTATCAAGAACAGGAACATGAACGACGACTCAAGAATTTCTCAAAGTACGATCAACATTGTACATTTACAGGTTTGACATCTGAGAACACGGCTTCAATTCGATTCGATATGCTTCACAGACTTCACAGTAAAAAATATATTCGCGGCTTGTTCACGGCGTTGAAAAAAGGAAATATGTTTGCAAATGTTTCCTTAATAAGAAAAGGAAATGTTCTTTGCATGAAATAATAATAATTGATGCAAATCTGTTGTCGGAAATCCAGGACATATTCTAAGCGGTGTCACGCAAGTTACTCGTCCACTGGGCAGTCGTTCGTCGAGAAAAGAAGACCGTCAACCAGTATAAAAGGGAAGATGTCGGGAGACCAGCGAGCTCCAGTCGATCTCTAAAGCCCTGGTTATTACCCTCACACCCCAACAATAATTAATCCCCATCACAGATTCGCGAGGACCTATGCGAGTCACGTATTACTAGTAAAATAATGATTCCACTCAATCGAGTCGTACATGAACTCAGATACGCCTCGTTGGCTATGAGCTAATGTACGACACGATTTCGTGGAATAATTGTTAAATACCGAGCGGTGACCGCGCGGTTGAATTCCTTACAAGCCTTTCTACGAAACTGTCGTAAACTGAGCCATTTTGACGGGACTTTTTTTAATTTTCGGAAAAACCTTGACATTTCTAGTTAGAACGATAACAAAATCACTGGAATCCGTTCGAATATCCGGCTTAGAAAAAGTAACCTATAACTGTGCGGAATTTGTATTTTGCGGCTGAAAATTGGCGTTTTGGGGACGAGTAAAAAAACGTATTCAATTTCCCACGGGTATATCCGTCGTGTAGCTTCAGGGTTTTAAAAGGAGTGCAAAAAAAACAGCTTTTAATCTTCATTATTCCGGGATTATTTTAATCCTTTTGTCCTCACTGGCGGACCTCAACAGTTCTTATGGCGCGCGCGCCTGGAAGACTTTTTTGAGTCCGATTTGAGCCACTCAGCTCCTATCAGGCACCACCCGGGGTTTATTGTAAGGCGTTCCTTTTCCCTCGTGCCAGTTTTCACCTCACTTGTACAGGAGTATTCCCTGAGTTTTCTGTTGTTTTATTGTCGTTCAAACTCGGGCCGTAGTGGCGGCCAGCACGTTCACTTCTTTTAGAAGGTTACGTTTTGTTGGAGTGTTTGTGAAGAAGGGACAGACAGTTGATCGGCCCACGCGGGTGCTCTTGCGTGGTTATCAACTGTCGTCAATGTCAATCTACTAATTTTTAACTTCAAATTCTAATTTTAAAACTTCATTAAATCTTCAATATTTCTTATTTCCCTAAATTTTACAACTCCTTTGAGAAAAACTATCTCCTCCCAAAAATACCCCAAAATCACCCAAACATTTACAAAACACCCCATAACATAGATTCATGTTTTAAGCAGAGAGTTTTTGGATTGCTTGAAACGTGAACGAGATATTTCCATTAAACCCATGTTAAGTGGCGGAAAATGGCATTCAGGTTAACTCCCGCCTTAAGTATTAACAGGATCGGAGCCCAAATGGGCTCCTGGTATTAAACTGAAAATTAGTTCAGTTTAAGTATTAAAATAGAGATACAGCGGTAAGCCTATTTTCTGGAAGCCTCATAAACCAGTTTTACACTAACTCCTTCAACAGTTCTCGATAGTCGCTATTATTCATTCAACCGGCTTATATGATTCGGCAATAACCCTGGAATAACGACAATATATAAAACTGAGACCATGCTCGTTGCCAATTGTTGCCTTTTTAGTCTACAACATTTGGCGCTCAGTACATTTTTCTGAGTCATGCGGGGGCTGTAACATCACAGACGTAATCATGTTTTAAATATCACTTCCAATCTTCAATCCCAGAGTTGGAGATATCATTGTTGTAGATATTTAATCTTTTCCGGCTTTTCATTCACGATATATTCAAATAAGGGCCAATAAGCTTTAATGAATCTTTCTTTAATTGCCTTCAGTTCACGCCTCGGAAACTCTGTAATGATACCATTTTCATATACACAGTTTTTTTATTTTCGCGGCAAGACTTGTAAAGGCAAGGTCAAATGTTTTTTAAACCTAACAAGACTCAATATTATAAACACAGTCGACATTATCGGCTTACCATATATGTCAATATCAATTACGTAACATGTCACTGGAAGCGGGGGGGCGACCGCAATCAATCATTTACCGTGTGTGTGTGGGTGGTCAGGGGGGTGTTGACCTTCTAGGTCGATTGTGATGGGGTCTCAGTTGTCACATCAATTCGGTTCTTAGTGACTTTTTTTTAGATACGTAACATGGAGTAAGTTATTCTGTTCAATTGATTTTCAAATTCATATATGTTTTCGTATGCGGTAGTCAGTTTTTCATGAAAATGGAAGTTTCACGCGATTTAGTGATCATAAATGGGATATAAATTTATTTTCGGTGGTCTCACCTGTCCAGCTAGAGTGCTGTGCTAGCTGAGATGAGGCGAGAATCAAAGAAGTCGACTTGTGGAAAGTCAAAGTTTAATAGCTCCGAAGGGTTCGATTGTCCCCGAGAGGAACACCAAAAAAATATTGGCAGGTGTAGTACCCCCGGGATACATTTCCGGTCACATGTTGTTTTAATCCCTAACCGTATAATAACTGAATGTGCTTGAAACTTGATTAGAGTTGCCAGAGCAGAGATATTTCACAGAGAGACATCCGTACCATTTTGCACTACATGTTGATGCAGCTCGACAACTTGGTCAGTGATGAAGATCCTAAGCGTGGCGATTCTCTTTGCTGCTATCTTGGCAACATGTTCAGGTATATCTGTCTCATCGTTATGTACTTTGGTGTCTATATACAGCTCCTTGTCGATATTATAGGCATATACTATATAGTTGTCCCATAGTTGTATACTCAACGGAATAAGCTTTTTTTAGAGATCTTGGGTTTAATATCTGAACAGTCGAAATACAGCTTTAGAAACCAGTAGCGAGATGATTTATAAGAGATAAATATAACGATCGAACACTGCACAAAGCTATTTTAATTACGTACGTGCATACTGATCTGTCATGTCATGGCATTGAGTAATTTGCATACGAAAACAAGAAGGGTCTTATATGACTTATGCTCTTACATGAGCGATACTGTCAGCGATACTTGAAATCTGCATGGCAGAAAAACTGCAAATTAGAATTCTTCTGTACTATTGCTATACAGGCGAGAATATTTCTCGGCTTAGGTCGCTTAGGAACATTCAACACAAAGAAAATTCAGAGTTAATTGGCTTTTCAGTTCTCTGTAATATTTGTCACTCGGCGCAAGCTAAAGAATAAATTTCCATGTGATAGATCAGAGCAGGTGACCGAATCGAATATGCTCGCTAATCATGTAATACATTATGGTGGAAGACGTGAAAACTGATCAGTTTTTTCGAGGCTAAAAAATGTTTTAATTTGTTTCAACAATGCCGATTCCTTATACTTATTTTTTTAATTGTGTCTCTTTGAAAGTGAAATAATAAACATGAATACTCAAGAGACTGCCTCAATAGGGTTTTGTCCTTCGTCAACACGTCCCGCGCGCGAACCGAAGGTGTTCTTTTTCTGTCGATATTTTACTCGCCGCAAAGCATCGTGGGTACCCTACTGTTTATACTGTATTCTGAAATTAGAAGGAAACTGTCTTCGCTTGTTCCATGAAGACGGGTGAAGAAGCTTCTCTCTTTACTTCTCCTGGTTGTTTTTGGAGCGTTGTGCACTCGATTTCTTCGGCGTGATGAAATGATTAAAAACAAAAGATACTGCGGCATTATTGAACTCACTCATTTCATCTTGGAAAGTCATTTTCGCAAAGTAAATATCTCATTAAACATTTTCATAACTCTTGATTAAGCAATAAACTCCATCATAATTTTTGTTCAAAGGTATGCACGACCTGCTTAAACAATAAACTACACCGTCACTGTCACCTTTCAGATTCTCGTTGACATTTTAAGTAGTCAGTGATTTTAAGTAGTTAAGAGTGGCTGGATGAAGCGTTTCAGCTATAAGGTTGCACGAAAGGTTATGAGTAACTCTGAGTTAGAGTTCTGTCTGTAAATATGGTTGCATAGTTTCTATGTTTATGTATACCATCGTCTGACAAAAAAAAACTATAGAAGCTAAAAGCTTATTAGCAGATTAGGATAGACTGAATACTGTGGATTTAACGAATATAGATGCTCCGTTTAAATTCCATTTCCTCATCGGCAACATTTTATTCCACCTCAAATTATCGCAAAACACGCTTGTTCATATACCCGGGAGGGGGGGGGGGGGGGGGGGGGGGGAGGGGGAGTTACTCCCAAAAAAATTTGGTGGGGGTGTGCCGCTGGGCTATAAGAACCCTTACCCTGTACCAGACTACAAAACGCTAATTTTGCGACCCTGTTCCAGACTACATGTTAAAAAAGATACCCTGTTTCAGACGATTTTTAACGATTTTTTCTAACCCAAAAGACTAAACTAGTAAGCAGCACTGTGAACTTGTAGTTGTAAAGCTTCTTTCCTATGGTCTGACTAACATAATCCTATTCCAGAGTATCAATTAGCGATCCGTTTGTGCCAACTTCTGGGAAACTGATACCCTGTTCCAGACCAAAAAATGTCGTTTGCTATACCCTGTTCCAGACCAAAATGCTTAAAAATCATACCCTGTTCAGCAACACGTACCTAAAAAGCGCATATAAGGGAGTGTCTCCCCCGGGTTCCTATACTCTACTCTATGACTGCAGGCTTTGGCGGCTGGCCTACAATTTTGATAGCTACCGAAACATCCCCATTATAACTTTAAGTCTCATCAGAAACTATAATAAGACTGATGCCATTATTTATTGTTTACATATCGTTCTTACCATCGGTTGAGACAAGTAAAGATGATTCTCGTTAACATTTTACATGTAAAAGCCTCTTTAAAAAAACGCATAATTTTTGGAATTATTATGCGTTTTTTTAAAGAGGCTTTTAAAATGTTAACGAGAATCATCTTTACTTGTCGGCTAAGGGCCTCCACAGACTAGAGAGATAGTTGTCGACAACTATTTAGCTGTCGGTCATAAAAAGTTGTCGATAACAAAAAACGCCAGTGTGTGAAGCTAGTTGTCGATAGCTAAGGGCCTTAGTTATCGACAACTAGCTTCACACACTGGCTTTTTTGTTATCGACAACTTTTTATGACCGACAACTAAATAGTTGTCGCCAACTATCTCTCTAGTCTGTGGAGGCCCTAAGCCAATTTGGTTGAACCAAATTGGCTTAGACTTCTAAGTTCATATTGAGGATTTAAGCGCGTTATAAGGGAATTTTTATGAAATTGGATGAAAGTTAAAGTGCTATACCATGATCAAAAATATGAAAAAATAAACACCATACACTATTTTGGTGTCCACCTATCAATTATTAAATAAAATTCTAATTTTAAATCTTCATTAAATCTTTATTTTTCTCTCTATCAAATCCTCTAATTCCCCATCCTTTTACTAATCCCCCATTCCTTTCTCCTCCTTCATAAACACCTTATATATCATCAAAAATTCTTACAATTTCATGGGACTTTCCATGGCGACATGTTGTTTTTTTATGGCGGCATTTTTAGATTGCATAAAACTTCAAAGAGATAAGAGAATAGTGCTATAAATGTATGAAAGACATTGCTTTCAGCTATAACGCCGCCTTTAATGTAACAGGGTAAGACGTTTAAAAATCCGATTATCCTCTGTGACACGATTGTCTATGAAAAACTGAAACTGCACTCAGGAGGACAGCCCGCAGTCTTACAAGTTTTATAGCATATTGTATGGTCAGGGGCTCTCTGTGATGAGTACAACGTATTACAACGGCCACCTTGGGACATAATTATCTGGCCGTTGTAGGGAGGCTTCAATATAATGATAAGAGTAAAGTGCATGAATCAGCGCACGTTCCAGCCGTTATAGAGAGGTGGCCGTTAGTGAAGGTTCGACATAGCGGAAAGCCACAAGTGTGATAAGCCAAGGCAAATCCAAAATATTTCCGGGCAGAGTTGATATGCGTTTTACCGGAATGGTTTGGCTGACTCAGATGTGTTCATGCAATTGATGCCAACTGAAAGAATAGACTAACTGATATAGAGAAGGCTCTTTTTTTCATATGATCGCTTCGTTTTTGCTCGGTGATCGTTAGCGATCACACGTGGAAACAATGCTAACTTTTAGAGACGTGAAAAAAGGTATTATCATATTGTTGTAGTAAATATTCTCTACAGCAGAGTTCTTGACCTTTTTGTGACTTCTATTATATCAGTTCTTTGCAAAATAACGTGTATCACGAAAACGAATCTATACTACATATAGTTTGAAAGAAAATGAAATATAAAAGTTAATGATGCAGTTTCGAATATCGTAACGTCTCAGAAATTATGCCATCTCTTTATATATGAACAATCTACCAACGGGTGGTCGATAGATTTACCACATTATATGCTATCGTTCGTCACTTGATATGTACGTCATTGAATCGTGAGCTGGAACTTGATACGTTTAAATGCCAAAGTATACGCAGAAAAAATTATATTCCATTTGGCGCGCGCTGCACGGCTCAACGTTAACGGCAAGGCTATGAAAGTCATATTCTTAGTGGTCGTCTTTGCTGCTGTTCTGGCAAGATCCAAAGGTATGCCTCTATCTTACCACGCATATCGCCTTTTCCTATACGTGTAGGTCCGTTGGGGACTTTATTTTCGAGAGGTCGCTACCAGCATTACTAACAAGGTTCCGTGTGTTATTTCTCGGAGGTACAGCCGGGTCGGCTCAGTACTTTCGGAGCGTCTTTACCGGTATTTCTGAGTTCTAACTTTGACAAACTTGTAATAAGGAACATGAAATGTTTAATCTCACCCTACGCAACACGTTCTTTCCTTTTAAACTTGGTGCAATCGTCACGGAAATCTTTCAAGCTATGTCTTTGTTAGTGGGTTTTTTTTTTCAATTTTGCCCTCTTAATTTTTCCGGCTTTAGAGCAATATCAAACTTCAGGGAAGGTTAGTTTGTTTGTCTTCGTGAATTCAGCTTAGAAAATCTTAAGAAATGTTTGTAGATTCTGCAATAGGACAAGCAATAGGAACACGCATTTCCAAGTTTTATAAAAATGACAAAGGCACGCACTGAGCGGCTGAAACAATAACCACTTTTAATAACACTTTTCGCCATGACACTTATATTACGAGCCAAGTGATGTGTTTGGCAACAGTTTGCAATTAGAGTAACTACTTGGCGTTTTGTCTGTAAACATAATCAGAATCTAAAATAATAATATTATGCTGGTTGGCATGGCGTAATCCGTTGGCCTACGACGTTTTTCGTCAACTGCAGAGTTCCTTAACCTTTTAATTCACTGTCAGAGTCACCTCGAGTCAATTAAAACCCCGGTGTGTTATAATTCGAATGAAAGCTGTTAACCTGTACTTTCATGTTTAACCTGCACTTTCATGTGGTGTGGTGCATTCTTTTTCGTATGAAAACCAAAACAATTTCGCACATTTCGGTCTCATGTCTCCAATTTTGTACTAGCCTACGTGTAGCCGTACCCACCCCCCGAAAAAAATAACTCGAAATTCAGTAAAGCTAGTTACCTTATATTTCGAAGAGGCTTGTGACTTCCAGCAGGGCGAACTGAACCAGCCAGCACTATAAATATATCGGAGAAGAAGCGGCAAACTTTCGTGAAAGCTGATAATCAACACCACGTGCCTCTGACAGAAGCTGCACACATTTTCATCGAAGATCCATCCGGCCGTGTAGTTATTTGTCCTTTACTTTAGTGAACGTGACTAGTTGTGAGCTCAATTTGCCTCATGATACCCGGCGTATCACATCGAACGAAATCGAACGAAATTTTAATCGAACTTAATCGAACTAAATCGAACGATTTAGTTCGATTTAGTTTGGTCATCGAACGAAATCGAACTCACCAAAAAAATTGTGAATCGAACAAAATCGAACGTTTGATTAGTTCGGTTATCGAACGAAATCGAACTCGCACAAAAAAAATTGCGGATTGAACAAAATCGAACGTTCGGTTTTCGAGCTCTTGATTATAAATACATAATAGATTCAGGGTCGGGACAGTCAAGGTCATCTAAAGTTTTGTTTCCAATCCTATATTTCCATATATTCTGAGTTTCGTCTTTTTATTTTTGTTCACAAAAGCGGCAAAAGAGTTCAAGCCTAATCATCATATCATTTTCTTGGCACAAAACGTTTTCATTCCATAAGTAGCTATAAGTTTCGGCTACACGTCCTGGCACCCAGGGTACCTGAATCGTAGCGCTAGCATGGATGCCTTTCCAGCGTAAGGCAGATTTCCCTGGCTTGTCACTTCCCCAAAATTGTGTCAATGTACGTTCACGGGAAGTTATTAAAACTTCACCGCCAGCTCTTTGGGTCATTTACAGGACTGAGTTGCCTGTCGATGTCACAGTGTGTTAATGAGACCCGGGATGAACATAAAAGAAATAAATATAAAAAACATCGAACAAAATCGAACGATGACATTCGATTTCGTTCGATTTGGTTCGGAAATCGAATTCACAAAAAAAATATGTGTTCGATTTCGTTCGATGACCGAACAAAATCGAATTCAATCGTTCGATTTAGTTCGATTGAGTTCGATTAAGTTCGATTTCCGAACGTTCGATGTGATACGCCGGGCATGATAAGAAGCGGAAAGTGACAGCTAATAATCAATACCACGTGCCTCTGACAGAAGCTGGCACACATTTTCATCGAAGATCCATCCGGCCGTGTAGTTATTTGTCCTTTACTTTAGTGAACGTGACTAGTTGTGAGCTCAATTTGCCTCATGATAAGAAGCGGAAAGTGACAGCTGATAATCAACACCACGTGCCTCTGACAGAAGCTGACACAAATTTTCATCGAAGATCCATCCGTGTAGATATTTTGTCGTTTACTTCTGTGAAAGTGACTATAGTTGTGAGCTCAACTTGCCTCATGATAAGTTTTTAAATTCTATCAATAGTTTCGCGCCAAATTTATTTTTATTTCCTTCTGATCGAGGCTCCGACATCACGTTACTCGAACTGACCAACTTGATTAAGCGCTCTTAAAGCTTTGGAAGAGACACATGTATCGGGGATGCCACTTAGATCATCCTCTCTTGTCGGAACTGAAACATTATCCAGTTGATTTATGAGTTAAAAAAAATAATGAAGTAATACTTTTGTAAACTTTTTATAAATTACAATAGTCGAATTTTTATTTGTAAGTTACTGAGCTCTGACGATGAAGTATCAGCCGTTCAAAATCGGGATGAAAAATCTAGGCGACGGTCGCCTTATAATTGCGGCTGATTATATATTAATAGTTTGCATCATTGAAACCTCAAAGAGCTAATCAGGGAGAACAGTGCTAACACGTATTTAAAAACATTGCATTCAACTGCAATCCCCCATTGTGGATTAATAGAGTTGCCATTACCAAAGCCACGGAAATTTAGCAACAATAGTTCTTATTTAAGTAACGGCATATTTCGAGCAACATGTTCATCATCAGAGAGGTAAACTGTTATATACCTTTGTAGAAACAGAACAAATGCTGATATAATTTTTACATAATTGCAGGTATCATGCCGTTTAAAGATCAGTGTGTTTATTGGCACAACTATTTCCGGACACTTCATCAGGTAAACAAACAAATAATCGAAGAAGAAGAAAAAAAAATGCAAAGAACGTTCCAGACATTTTCTTTCTTCTCTTTCCATCTCAATCGAATTTGAGACAACGAGTCGCGCAGCGGCGAGGGAGTTCTTCTCTCGCACGGTTCGACTAGCCGTTTCGACTAGACATTTTTCGTTTCGATACTGAGAAGAAAGAACAACAACAAAAAACCTCCGAGATTTGGGTAGCAAAGACCACATTTTTGGTCTGTTTTCCTGATACCTTATTCTCACTTATTTTCGCGGTATTAATTTACGCGGTTTTCGCAATGTAGATTAAAAAAAAGCGAAAATAAAGGCGCTATTTTCGCAAAATTTTAAGCCCTAGAGCCCTTATTTTATCTGAAATCGCGAAAATAAAGCCTCGCGAACTACGGGTCTGCCGATTTCGCGACATTAAGTACTCGTGAAAATGAACGAGAATAAGGTATACTGCATAAATGTAAAAACATATATATATATGTCAGTTTTATGTCAGCTATTTGATTTTCTTTGTATTAAAGTCGTTAATCTCTCCTCCAAGCTACACTGAATCTCTACTTGTGTTTTGAAGGTTCCCAATGTCACGTGGTCGATGAGCCTTCAAAAGGTGGCGGAAAACTGGGTCAAGTATCTTGCAGATAACAACAAGTTTCACCACGAAGGGAAGGATCCTGGGAACTTGTACATGAGCGGGAAGCCCTATCCCAAAGAGTATTGCAGTGATGCTCTCTGGTGGTTCCATAACGAGGAACAGTATTATAATTACAGTGAATCCCGCTATATCAAAGCGGCTGGACATTTTACTCAGGCAAGTTAAGAACACTGGACCTCTGACGATATATTTTAAGTCATTTTTGCGAAGTGCAAAATCACCTTCAAATTGACGAAAGCCTCAAAATAATAGTTTACAAAGGTAGAAAAACGCCAAAGAGGTAATAATAAACCAAACAGGAACAAGGATGGTTGAGGATGGAAAAGATTAAGACGGATTGCGAATGGCGAACTTGAACTGAAAAATTGGCCAATTTTTGGCCAACCGCGACGTTTCTAGTCCAGTTCCTGACCTCTCTCTTTACCCCGCCCTGTGGGCGGGGATAAGAGAGAGTTCAGGGACTGGACTACGACGTTTCTCGCTTAAATACCTGTACGTCAAGGCATCTGCTAGGACGTGAATGGCGTTTTTTTTTTTTTTTTTGAGAAATTTAATCTAATCATCAAGTTTTGGATATGGCTAAGAATTAAAAATAGGAAAACGGTGAGAGGAGAACTTTGCAGGTTCTCTAGATCGGGAAATGACATTAGTAAAGGCCTTATTTGGTGGTTCAACCTCGTTTCCAGGGCCTTCTTGGTATTCAAAATGGCAGCGAGAGAAGACCCTGACAAACGCCAGATCACGTGACCTTAAAAATCTCCAAATATATCGGATATTTTAATTAATTCAAAATGGCGGAAGGCTCACCATTGGTTTATTTCAAGTCACGTGATCCGGCCTTTGCCAGGGTCTTCTCTCCGTCAGCGGCCATCTTGAAAAAACGTTGAACTAGGTTGACATCTTGTTTGTGATATTTCAGGTGGTTTGGAAAAATTCCATACAGATTGGTGCTGCTTGGGCCGTCCGTAAAGACGGCAGGCTTGTTGTATCGATCAAGTACAAACCCCGAGGCAACGTTGTTCCATACCTTCGGCAAAATGTCCGTCCCCCAACTGCCACTCTTCTGGGACCTGAATGGCCGCATGTTCCACCTAGATTTGCCAGGTGTCCGAAAGACATGGTAGTCACTCCAGCACCGACCACTAGACCGACCACCACACCTGACACGGGAGGTACTGCATAAACGTTTTCTATAACTATAGGGAACTTCTGTACATTACGTATCCATCAGAATACAACCTACGCTAACTCATTCCGGCGTGCAGTGCACGCCGGAATCTCCCTGGAGGGGGAGGAGGGTGGCGGTACTCCCCTACTTTTGTTTTAAGGTTCAAGGTATGGTTTGAAGGCCTCAGCCAGTCCACCCCACACAAGCTAACGTTAAATTCCCTCCCCCTCCCCCAAGGAAGAATCTCATCCCTCAGTATCCTCAATAATGCATTGCAATGAGTATGACTACGTTTGACTTATCTGCACACATTATCCTTATATAATTGCAGCTACGATGCCATTTAAACATCAGTGTCTTTTCTGGCACAACTATTTCCGTAAACTTCATCAGGTAAGAGTTTAGTGACCGTAAAAGAGGCACCTCTGACAATAAATAAAAACCGACCGAAAAATCATCACGTTTCGGTTCCGATAGGAGCAAACAACGTTGATTCTATTTCAAAAAATATCTGACAAACTACGCTAATTCCGACTGGACTATGTGATGAATCGCTCACAGCTATGGGTTTTTATTCTGGGATATGTTAGACTACGAGAAGCCATAATTCCCTTAGTCCGTCGAGCAAGACCGTCTTGCTCTTTTTGGCAAAACAAAAATGGCCGCGCGACGCCTCCATATTTCCCGCGGCTATTTTTTCCCTCAGCTCTCACTTTATCAGTTTTGCTTCTCGCTGGACTGACTAAGGAAAATACAGTCAACTCTCTCTAAGCGGACACCTCCCTAAGGCGGACATGGTTGGCTTGTCCCGGCCGAATTTCACTTGTTTGTTTGTCTGTAACTAAACTGACCTAAACTCCCTTTACGGGGGACACCATTTTTTAAAATCAAAATTCTGGTGAAAAATACCTGTCAAGGTGGACACTAGAAGTGCATTTTTTTGCACTATCAATATTCCAGTTCTGCATGACGTCACGGGTTTCTATAGTGTCAAGTTACATTAACTCTTTATAAGGCGGACACCTCTCTAATGCGGACAACTAGAGCTGATCCCGAGGGTGTCCGCTTTAGAGAGAGTTGACTGTAGGGAATGCTCGTAGTCTGTTATTTTATAAAAGTTATTGGGATGTTGGAAGAACACATGAAGAATGGCTGCATGATTTATTTCGCCAGTAAACCTTCTGAACGTTGTAGGGTCGAATACATTACATTATTTAAAGTTCCTATTATTTCTTTCAAATGTTGAAGGTTCCTGTGGTCATGTGGTCGATGAGCCTTCAAAAGGAGGCGGAAGACTGGGTCAAGTATCTTGCAGAAAACAACAAGTTTGAGTACAGCAAGAACAATTCTGAAAACTTATTTATGTCAATGGAAAAACCGAGGGAGTATTGCAGTGAAGCTATATGGTGGTTCCATAGCCAGGAGAAGTTCTATAATTTCAGCAATCCTCGCTATGTCAAAGCAGCTAGAAACTTTACTCAGGTAAGTAAAAAATATTCTCGAACTAATTAATAATTCATCAAGTTAAATCAAAGGAAATCATAACAGCAACGGAGATTTGAATACCTGGTCTTAATTAGGATATATTTTTACGACTACATTACTCTGTTTACTCCTTAGTTTTTGTTTTCGATTGAGAAGATATATCAAACACTCGAGATAGTGTTTCATCTGATTTCCAAACACCTCGAATTTCGTCAAAAATACTCCTGCGTCGTATTTTCAACTCTCTTCTCGGTGTTCGGAAATCTTCAATAAATTAAGCCTGGTTTTCACAGCGAGCTAGTGTTAAACATCTAATTTCTTCTCGAAATATCAATACATGGAAAGTAAGGCATGCATGTCATTAGACTGTTCACAGCCTCTCTATTTTCTCAGATCGTTGTAGCCGCGAGCCCCACCCTCCACCCCCTCGCACTCCGCGCTCGCTTCCGCTCGCTGTTAGCGTCGAGAAAATAGAGAGACTGTGAACAGTCTAGCATGTTATGCGAATAATGAATCTGATTGTCATGATATTTAAGCGAATTCTCCCTACTTACAATAAGAAAAGTATGGAGACCAGTTAGGTGAATGTTTATGTTGACATCGGGGTTTCATTACATCATTGACCTCAGTCTTTAAGATGCAACATTTCTTGTCTGTGATATTTCAGGTGGTTTGGAAAAATTCTAAACAAATCGGTGCTGCTTGGGCCATCCGTAAAGACAACAGGCTTGTTGTGGTAATCAAGTACAGTCCCGAGGGCAACAACTACGATGACAACTTTGAAGAAAATGTCTTTCTTCCCGTTGCGGCTACTCTACCAGGATTGATCCAGGTTCCGCCTGCATTTGCGAGGTGTCCGACAGCAAACATACCGTCACTGCCCACGGAAGTAGCCACGGCCCCAACAAGACCTCACGTGAAAGCGGCAGCGAAAAAGACTGTGTCAGGTCTAGCGCTCTTCATTGGATCTGTTATCCTTGTAACCGTACTTTCGTAAGAAGCAACTAAATTTTGTTTTCTGGTGACAAAAATTTAAGGTAATGCCCAAAGAAACCTAAGTACAAGGCACCCTGTGACATTTCGCAGAGCACATTTCACACTGCTTCGTTTGAAATGAATTTTAACATAAACATCGTAGTTTTGGATCTTATAGTCTGCTTTAAAAACCAGCACAATATTTCATTAACAGTTATTTATTGAGAATGGAAATTTGAACATTAATTAGTTGATATATTTGTCATCAATTTACTAAAAGAAACCTGTAGAAGACTAGTTCTACTTTTTTAATTAATAACGATAACAAAGAAATGAAACAAATTTAGTACGCAAGACAAGACAGAAAAGGTTTAAGACCCATTCAGCTGAGTATGTCCATAGCCCATTTTCAGATCATGTGATATTACTCTGGACCTTTATCTATCTAATCATAATGTAATTGTGTGCACTGTAAGGTATCGTGATCTAAAATGAGGCAACAAACAGCCAACCTAATTCGACGACATGTGATATCACAATGGTGGCAAGCATTAGACGTTGTAGAATTTTGTAACCATGTAGCGAAATCATTGTAATAATAGTAGTTCAAGGACTTTCGGCACGATAGGACTCGAATAGACCATTCGATATATTAATATTCTAACTTGGCTCCGAGGCTTAGGGGAATAAAACAAAAGAAATCGACAAGAAATCACATCGAGGTTGAGGGATGAATAAATCATTTCTTTTGTTTTATTCCCTAAGCCTCGGAGCCAAGTTAGAATATTAATATATCGAAATGGTCTATTGCACACGTGTAGGAATTCTAAATAGATTTTTAGTCCGATGTAAATAAGTATATATTAGGAATATATAACGACCGTCAGATGATGGAACCATTGTCATGATTACATATGATCAGTATGCCAAACATTAATATAATGATGTAAATAACGAGAAATACCGTAAGTATGTAATCAGATGATTAAGACCATATTAAAGATGATTTATGACAAGCTTGTAACGTCACAAAAAGGGGGTAATCAATCAATAAAATGTATACATTTATTTCTGAAGAGCCTTGAGTGTCACAAGAAGAGGAGGATCAAAATATGAGACAAATGCATGTTCCCGTTTCCGTGGCTTTTACTTCTGTTTCTCTCCAGGTCGTGCCCTGTCCATTTTCCGTTCCCGCCTTTTCTCGTCCCCTCACGGCCTCTCATAGCGTAGCCTCGTAGTCTTCTAGCCCAGTCTCCTATTCATAGCAAAGTCTACTTCGGACTGAACGCTCGTCCCCACCCCAATCCAAACCGCTTGTCTATTTATTATAGAGCCAAACAATAATTTATATTGTTGGTTTTTGTAGAGCAAACATGCAGTGGCCAGTCTATCAAATTATTATTAGTTTACATAGCCTGCGCGCAGATATCTGAACCTTTTAACACGTATAGTTGTCAGTACAGGTTAGATGAACCCCAAACATGAATATCTTGTCTTTAGTGACCAGAACAGTGTTTACGTTTTGAATATGAACTGCTACCACACGCGTGAGTGTGACAAACAAAGGGTTATGATCTCTGCTAGGCTGAAACTCACAAGAGGCACTCTAAAGCCAATGTCAACAACACGAAGATTGAAACAAAAATAACAAAAAGTAATTAAAATGTCCTAAAATGGGTTGAAGAACATTTGCGCAGATTGACAGAAAGGACAAAGAGCTTTATTTCCGTCAGTTGCAGCATGTCTTAAATACCATTCACTGAAAAAGCAGAGGAACGTTTTGTCCAGCTACACAACTGCGCCAAATGATGTCAATGATCGTGTTTAGTAATCTCGGTTTTCTCGGTACGCTGATGATATTTATCGTTATTGTTCACAATACAGGTACGTATCAAGCTCTATTTCAGAGTAGATCAGGTGTTACATATAACTATTGAAATACTGCTCTAGAGACAGCTTGCAGTACATTCCTTAAGCCCCTTCCACACGAGCAAGTTTTCCTTGACAAGTTTTCATTTGACAATTTTCCTTGCTCGCGTGGAAAGGGAAATTTGGCAATTTTTTCCTTGACAAGTGTCTTTGTTCCCTTTCCACACGAGCAAGGAATAATTGTCAAGTGAAAACTTGTCAAGGAAAACTTGCTCGTGTGGAAGGGGCTTTACAAGACAAGAAAATCGATGTTAGCGGAGCCGGATAAAATTAGTACGGTACCTGATAAACACACGCTACAACTTATATACATATAGAACCCCTAGTAAAAAGTAGTATCTAGATTTTAAAGCGGTATTTTAATCTGGATGTGGAGGCACAGGCCTAAACAGTTATTATTTTCAAACAATTCAGTAGGTATCGGCGGATTATATATTTCGCTCCGGATTATAAACTGATAATTCCAGGGAAAGCTTTGAAATAAGTAAAGCAAACAATAGAGTAATAAAGTATGAAAATAACTCCGAAGAACATCCTGTAGTACTCAATAAAGATTTGACTGATTTGATTAAATGACACTATATTTTCAATTTGGTTGGAGGACGGTGACAAGTTAACTCCTCAACACAACTTACACGTATCAGCATATGTTAGTAAACTTGACAAACTTAGAAGCTATTACTTACAGATCGTGTAACTAAATTTAATCAATAGTAAAATCGCGCATTATTTTGCAGGCATTCAATTACTCCATATAATGATTAAGCAAAAATCATAATCATATTACTGCTCTTCTGTTTTTAAAATTAATCGAAGGAACTATTTCATAATTTGCATACTTTGGATAGTTTGAGGTAATGACTCAGGACAAAGTAAATATTCATAGAAAGGTCAACAAGCTTATAATATATCCTACAAATTGACATTGCACGGATATGTTTCACCGGCTGACATTTAATTAACTTCCACAAATCAAAATTAGGAATCATGATAGTCTACAAGACATGTAAGTAAATGAAAGACGCTCAGTGTAAATTTTTATCATGATATCCTTTTCACGAAAAGGCAGTAGCTGTCACGTGGTGCTCCGCCGCTCGTTTTCTCGCCTCTGCCTGTAACAAAGTATATATTTACCGCTATTATTTGGCATCGCGCGCAAAGACTCGCCACTGAGCTACGCAAAGCTGCAAAACAGCGAATTCCTCAGTTGCCAAAGCATGACGTCATCTTCAAGATGGCGTTTTTCGGAGAGAGTTGCCATAAATGTTGCTTCTGCCATCGATTGGATGAAATGTTATTGCACCCAGGATGTTGCATGGAGAATAACATGAAATTTATCTTGTTTCATCCCGGATCTAGCCGAAAAACATCCCCCCTGCTGTCGCAAAAATAGATCAAACAAAGAAAATATGCATGAGTACTGTCATCCAGGCAGTCAGACAGTCAGTCAGTCAGTCAGTCAGTCAATCAGTCTGACTGACAGTCAGTCAGACAGTCAGTCAGTCAGTCAGTCAGTCAGTCAATCAGTCTGACTGACAGTCAGTCAGTCAGTCAGTCAGTCAATCAGTCTGACTGACAGTCAGTCAGTCAGTCAGCAGTCAGGCAGGCAGGCAGTCAGTCAGTCAGTCAGTCAGTCAGTCAGGCAGGCAGTCAGTCAGTCAGTCAGTCAGTCAGTCAGTCAGTCAGTCATATCTTTAATGAAAATCCCCTTCGTTTATTTTATTGACATGCAGGTTCTTTAAACTGCAAACAGCAGTCACTGACATGGCATAATTACTACAGAAGAATTCATCAGGTTAGTTTTGCTGTTATAGGCATGATAAAAAACTATTGACACGTCTAGTTTAAAAATGCTTTTTCACCGTTTCTATTATTCCGGTCCATCTTTAGTTTACAGAGTTGAAGATATCGAGTAGCCCTGCTGGGTACACCGTTCATGCACGTGGCCTGTTTCAAGCAATGGAAATGCACGAGTTGATTGTGTGGGTTATAAATGTAAATGCATGTTTTTTTCTGTAGGTTGGTGATGTCACATGGTCATTTCAACTGTTAAAAAAGGCCAAAAACTGGGCGAATTACTTGGCCGAGAACAATCTATTTAAACACGAGAGCAGCAATCAAGGAAATCTTTACCTGTCTAGTGGACAACCTAAAGAACCATGTGCAGAGGCTGTGATGTTATTCTATGGCGAGGAGAAAAATTACGATTACAAGAAGCCGGGGGCCACTAAGAGTGCTGGGCACTTCACTCAGGTAGAATTTGCATAGCATTAACTTTATTATCGATTACTTTACCTCAGCGTTTAAAGAATATGTCCAGGAATGTCCGCCACCTCACTTTTTCAATCAGTTTTCAATAGAGGAAGAAAACCGTTCACGTACAACAACGTGAACATCTGTGTATTGCAGCCTCTATACTATCTTATACATGTCTTTCCAATGCAACAGTAATCTATAACCCAGTTGGGAAAACAAATACCAGTTGATGACGAAATCCCGCCTCCGAGACGAGACTGAGCCCGCGGTTTTCGTCCTCGAAGTTCCTAAACAACATGACGTATTTGCTGGCGCGATTGCTTTTGGAATACTCGTAAGTGCTCGCGCTATTTCTTGATTGGATAATAACAATCGGAAACTCTTCGTGTACTTCAACGACTATTTGCCAAAACCGGCACTTGTTACTGAACCTCGATATCTGAGTTATAAGATTCATAAGTCAGAGTTGTTTCTAACATTTCTAGTGTTGTTACGTATCCAATAGCTGGTCAAAGATTCATCCTAACGAAAGTGTTTCCATCGGCAGAATATTTCAACTGCTCTGTAGACTATTCTGGCAGTGATAAGTGACTTTTTTTCCTCAGGTGGTTTGGAAGAGCACCAAGCAAATCGGCGCATTCAGCGCAATTAGAAAGGATGGTAAAACAGTGGTAGTGTTCAAATATAATCCCCGTGGAAACGTTGGAGGATATTACGCCAAAAACGTCTTCCCTCCGAGAAAACCGACCACCGTGACAAGTCCTACGCCTATAACTAACGTTACAGCAGCTTGTAACGCAACGTACGGAAACTTCACTACAACAGCTTGTAACTTTACTAACGTTAGAGCAGGTGTCACGAGTGTAAAAGCATGGAGAGTGGCGCAGTTTGCTCTTCAGTGGCTGCTCATTGGATTGTTGATGATTTAGACACTTTCACGTGAAAATGTGGAATGACATTACTAGCCTTAGGGTAGCCTATGAATAGGCTCCTTCCCCACCGCGGAGCCTATTCATAGGCTAGCCTTAGACTAGAAAGATAGTTGTCGTAAACTATTTAGTTGTCGGTCATAAAAAAGTTGTCGATAACAAAAAAGCCAGTGTGTGAAACTAGTTTTCGATAACTAAGGGCCTAAGTTATCGATAACTAGCTTCACACACTGGCTTTTTTGTTATCGACAACTTTTTATGACCGACAACTAAATAGTTATTATCGATAACAATTGGCCTAGTCTGTGGAGGCCTTTAGTAAACTTACGTCTCTCTTCGCGAGCTCAATTATTCCTCCGTGAGAAAGATGTTCCGAGATTCGATCCAAACTGATGACGTTGCTCGTTGTTTTGTCTCTGATTGGTTCTTGTTCGATTTTGAATTTTCGCGCGCAAGTTACAACCAATCAGAGACAGAAAACGGATCTCTGTAGAACTACGTCATCAGTATGGAAGTTTTAGGGTCTCAGACTTCCTGGCGGGGTTAAAATTGAGCGCTCTAGATGCAATAGATTTATTTTCATATCTTTGAATAGGGTAGGTCTGAGGGTAGGTGGTATACAAAAAATGTGTCCAATATATATATATTTTCATCAAGTCTAAGTAATTTATATACATCGATTTTTTTAAATTAAATGTATCGTTACTTACAATTTAAATGTTGTGATTCTATTGTAATTTGTTTTGCTGTTCCTCTTACTGTAATATATTATTGATTACTATAATACTTTGTGTAAAAAAAATAAATAAAAATAAAGCGCATTTATTTTCATATCTTTGAATAAATCAGGTAGGTGTGGTATACAAAAAATACCTTTAAATTTACCCAACTATGATAGTTAAATAAGGAAACGTCATTATTTCGCAATGTACTTTATACCTTAAATCACAAACTTCATAGCCATGCACTAAAATTTAAAACCCTTGGATACCAGTACAATCCCTATGGCAATCCCTGAAAAATTAATGTAGCTTGAATAACTAGATCTGACACAGTGGGAAATGTTGTTGGATTAATGTACGTTCTTGTCATTCGATTAACACAACATTGAGGAGTTAGGATTGGTGACTAGTTCTGGATGATTGGTACCCAGTCCTTTGTTGTCAGGCGTGTTCTGTTATGATTTTTCTGTTTGGTTAGCCTTATGGTTTCGCAGTGGTTGACCAGGGTTTCGGCCATTGTCAATATCATACACCGATTCTAATCTTCCAACTATCCCGCTTAATCGCTTCAAAATATCTCCTTGCTCCTTATGGTATCGCTCCTGATCGACACGCATGCGCTCTTCAAGGATTAACGAAGTTGTCCTGGTCAGTTCCTCTAGATTTGAAGTTAACAAAGAAAGAGAACGTTTTATATCTCCGTGAGAGCGTTTGAGCATGTCCATATCGTCCAATACCGAATCAAATTCACTTCGTTCTAGTTTGCCAAACTTCTTTCCACCAAAGCGCTTGCTCACAATGTTGTGAATTTCAGAAACCTTCTCGCCTTGTTTCCGATTTTGTTCTTCTTCCTCTGAGAGAACTGCAATATAATCGGTTTCCTCGGGGCTGTAGTTGTTACTTATATACTTTCTGTAGCGGCTGAGTTTCTTCGCTGAAGCGTCTAACTCCAGGTCTTGAAGAAGCCGAGCCCGCTGTATGGCAGCTGTTGCGCGTGCGTTGTCGTAAACTCGTTGGAACGTGTTCGATAAAAGCGCAATGTATAAATTCATCAGAACTATCGCAGCGATGATGATGAAAGAACCACAAAGAACACGTGCCATGTAGGGGGCAGCCTTCTCTAACTCCACAAAATTATAATCATCTAACAAAGGAATTCGGATTATCGTATAAATTAAACTTGTAGTGCCGTTGTATCCTTTGACCGGGATTTGTGACTGCGGACCGAACATGATCCAGAAGGCAGCCGCATAAGGAATATAGAACATCAAAACCATAAACAGCCACTTTGAACTGTCCGTGATTATATGGTCAAGCATCACTACAAACGGTCCCTGACCGGGGAAGGGTCGGGCATATTTGAGCAAGCGAACCCAGACGGGAATCACGGTGCACGACAAGATGCGAATGAAGACACCATCGTAGAGTTTGTCATCGATCAACACGTTTATCATGTGGAGGATAATAACGACTATCAGCATGGCATAAGTGATCCAGTCTATATAATTCCAGGCGTCTGAGAAATACGACTGCTGATTTCCTTTATTTTTTTTAATCCGTCGCAGTTCTTGCTCGACGAACGTTCTTTCCTGAGGCCAACGTGGATGACAAAAAGCCAAGTCGCGTTCAACCTCCTTCTTTCTCCATTTTTTCAATGTCTTGGATTGCTTCTTCGATCGGTAGTATTCCTTCACTTCTTTCCTGATTTCATTAAATGTTATAGCAACAAATACGATTTCGATCACTATCTTCCACCAAGTTTCAGTCAGAGGTGTATAAAAGTTGTGCACGTCTCGGGGCACGGTACACGCCAAGATGGTGTACAGAATGGCCATCAACATGTTCGGTAGAATATCGACCCACGTTTCGACTTGATAATATCTCCATTTTACATCGATGAGGCGTTGGAAGATGGGATGCATTATCAGCTCGAGACAGTTTGATTGGGAGGCAGCTTGTAGGGGGGAGGGAGCGGAGGTTTTGCCTTCCTGGGGGGAGTCGACGGTTTCCAAGAAATTCAGATAAAAATTTTGTTTACGATGAATTCTGTCGACCGAGTGGAACTGATCAAGAGCTCTGTACGCCTGTAAGTAAAAAGTAACTTACATGAGAAACTATTATATAGTTTTATTTTGAATTTCTTCATTTTTGTTAAAATGAACATATAATGCGATTATACTGTGTGTGCTCTTTTCACATCATGAAAACTTAAGAATCCACAGTTCGGTACCATCTCAGACCTCAACTGAACAATAAGAACTAAGGTAGTAAAAACTATTACCCGGCTAGTGATACGTTGTGTTTACTGATAGTTCATGATGATTGTTCTATTCTTGAGACTGTGTCCAATCCCTCTGTTGCTCTCTCTCTCTCTCTCTCTTTGATCCGAGTCCTAGAACCGCCATCTTGAATATCGTTGTGAACGAAATCGAGGAAATATACAAGATGGTGGCTCCACAATTGAATATGTGACTGGACGCGACGATCGAACAGGTTAAAGTAGAGAGACTCCGGTTTAGTCTAGTTGTCTTACAACTAGCTGCAACTGGGCTGTAGGTATACATGTAGAACCGTTGTTTCAGAGGAACTTTTATCTACTTAATCTCTCCTTACAACATTTCTACCGGATACCCTTATGCATGCATTTAATTTTCTCGTAGGTTTTAATTTCGTTATCTCCGCGCATCATCAAAGGTTCGCAAATATGAAACCCGCGAAAATAAATTTCAAGGTACCACGCCCGCTTGTCATAAAAGAAATGGACGGTGGTTAGCATAACCTTAACCCTCGCGACGCTACCAAACAACCCCATTTTGGTCTACGAATGAAACCAGCGAAGATGTAAGGCATGGAGAAGTAAGAAGATTAGATCGAAACAGGATTGTATCGAAAGCTAACAGAGATAAACCGACACAGAAGAAACAAAAAAGTGACCACGGAGCAGTCTCCAAACGCGGTTATTGTCACTGACTGAAACCAGGATAATTCAGATGATTTGCGTTTTGTTACCTTTCTACGCGTGTCGTTTGCGAACGAATATCACGAATTCTAAGCCCCGCGAAAATAAATGGGCAGTTAGGTATGTCTCAATCTGATTTCAGTTAACTTACCACTACGGGCATCTGGGAAACAAGAAGCGCAAGTGCAGACATTCCACTGTCGTCTCTTACGCCAGCCGAGGCCCCCTCGTCCAAAAGTATCCGCGTTGCCTCAGCACTGTTGTGCTCTGCTGCAACCTGCATGATAGCAGACGACAATAAACACAAGGTTTAAGGTTTTTCTCTGGTATTGCACTGCGCATAATTTCGCACGCCATAATTAGCGCGCGCGGCGACAAAGCTCGCTAGATATAGAGAGATAAACGGTCGTTTTGTCGTAACTGACAATCATGGTGACCTATCCTTTTATTTTCATATACATGTATTAAGTCTAGCAATCATCCTCTTTCTATAGAATGAGTATAGACCAATTTCCACGTCAGAAAAATTAAAAAAATCACTGGAAATGTGAATCCGTGATATAGAGTGGTTTTCAATCGAGAATCAAACAATTACAATCATGGCCAATCATAACAAACGAAAACAGCGCGATGAAACAATGAGAACTCAAAGCAAATACAGGTAACCAGCGCCAAGCGCGGGAAAAACGTTCGTGATTGGTTTTGGTTTTGCAACTGATTGGTTGAGTAGGTGGCGCGAGTTTTTTTTAAACCAATCACAGAGCGTAGTAAAGCAAGACCAAAGTAATTTCGAGAATATTTTCGACACTCAATTGAAAAAACCCCCTGCTCACTATTTGTAACCTTGAGAACACGGCACACAAGGAACTCAACAAACCTGTAAAGGAGTACGAAGTTTGTAGTCTCTGGCATCGATATCAGCGCCATAAGCCAGCAGAATCTTCACACACTGAACAGCTTCATTCTTAGCGGCATAGTGCAGTGGAGTCTGGTTCTCACCCGCAGTGGTCACGTGAACATCGGCACTATTCTCGATCAGGAACCTGGCCATCTCTGAATACTCAGCCGAGGCTGCCACGTGTAATGGTGTTCGACCATAATCATCCGCTTTGTTGATGTCTGCGCCTGTTAACAATTTTTCAGTGCTTATCAATGACCCTTTTCTCTTAAAAGAGACGCATATATAACATAGTGTATATTGTTAAGACGGGACGAACTATCAGACGCACTAAGGTCTCTCAGTGCGTCGTTCAAGACGTACAAAAGGAGATAGTTCGTCTTGACGCATAATCCGCCTTGTGCCCGTCTTTATACTGAGACAGATTATGTGTCTCTAGTATAAAAACACTGCGTGAGCAATGAAGTAGTATATACGGGTAGATCGAAGTGATTTCAATGAGCATTATAGCTATAGCTCTCTTAAAGGGTCTGTCTCAACCAGTGTACATTGCGCGCAGAGCTACTCTCAGCGACCATTTTTGGGTGCCGCGAAAAGCTCGCGAAAATGGCCACCGTAAACCAGTCACCTCCGAAGCGTGGTCATCCTTGTGTCACTGAAAAAACTACGAGAATTACGTTGAGACAATCCGGCTATGTATGATCAAATGGTGTCAGAGGAAAGTGGATGAAACAAAAAACAACTACCTGCAATGCATACTGGTTGAGAAAGATCCTTTAATTTAACGCTGTGAGTTAACCCCAGTGTGAGGAAATGAAAGCCGGGACAGCAGGCAGAGTAAACCATCTTTGATCCATTACCCACGGCTTGCTTTAACCCTTTATAAACCCTTTATAACTGACATAGCCACCGTATAAGGCCAGTTCAGACGCCGTACTTCGCATGAGCCGAATCGAATTCGAATTTAGGCCGGCCCAAATTAATTTAGACCGGCTGAATTGATTCAGACGCCGAGCTTAATTCAGCCGAACTTAGGAAAATTGCTGTTATATTGAAAAATACATTATAATAATTCATGCATTTGTTTCGGCTCAAGTGAAGTTCGGCGTCTGAATCAAAGCCGCACCACAGCCGTTATTCCCGGCTGAGCCAGGCGGGAAGAACGGCTGAGCCGATCCGAATTCATGCAGCCGTTCCGAATTGATTCAGACGCCGTACCTCACATGAACTTAATTCATCGAATTCGATTCGGCACATGTGAAGTACGGCCGTCTGAACTGGGCCTAAGGCTCATTGAATTTGAGCATGCCTTACCCCTGAGAGTACATCTGTGGTTGCTTACACTAATTTGGCGCGCTGTAAAACAGTTAGTTTTATTTTAGGTTTGCTCAGAACTGTTGAGGATGACTACTCGCCTATGTAAACAAAAAAGCCATTGAATGATCGTTAGACCCATTCACACAAAGGGAAGTGGTGACAGCATTCCAGCATTTGGGGAGTTCTTCCGCGTTCATTGATGTCCCTGTCACTTACTGCTGCTGCTACTTTTAAGTACTAGATTACTAATATTAAAATCTTAGTACTTCTTGAAAAAGTATGGTCGAAGCTTGATTATTTCGGTAATTAATAGACTGATCAACATCGTGTTTTCTCTTTACAATATCAAGATACTGTGAGGTTGATCAAGGAGCAGACAGGTGATGAGAGTAAAAGAGAAACACTCAGAATAAACTACAGTCGAACCTCTCCTTACGGACACCTCTCTATTACGGACAGTTCCCTACGTCCCGGCCAAAATGTCCATATATTCTCTGAAAAGAAACCTCTATAATACGGACCCTCTAATACGGACAACGGACACTAAATCTCGGCCCCAGAGAGCAAATTCATATAAACTACATGTAAACCTCTTTATTACGGACACTCCAGTGCTAGTGATAATGGTTCGTATTCAATACAATTTTCCTGTTTGTGGTTATAGATCAAAGTTATTCAATTGTCCCATTGTCCATACAATAAATCGATCAGTTTATCGACATGCTATCGCCATTTATCATCGAGATTTCTTATCGTCAGTGGAGCCTTTAAAGTGACGTCATATTCGTGACCTTTATAATACGGACACCTCTCTAATACGGACACGTTGTTCCGTCCCTTCGAGTTGTAACAAGGAAAGTTCGGTATCAGTCCTCTCCCTTCCTGTAACCGAAAAGAACGGCTGCAAAGGCCAGTGAGATTTTATTATTTGAGTAGACCGTGTAGGATAAATTGAGAATTAATTCGGTTGTGTGCGGATCAAAAACCTACTTTTAATTACAATGTAATTACTGACTTAGTGAATTAGCCGGTCTGCAAAACCGCTGTTTATGCTGGCAGTAATAATCAACAATAATGATGATAGGGGTTTTACAAAAATTTACTTAGTCTGCAAGCAGGCTCTCTTCTCATAGCCTGCGTGCAGACGTCTGTCCTTCCTAAAATAGGAGACAGGAGTTGTTGATAGTGATAGTAGTAGTAGTCGCTAGCACAATTTTCTCTTCGTCATAAATCACAGTCGGTCATTACACACACAGTGACACAAACAAATAACGACAGTTACCTTTCTCAATGAAAAACTGTGCGACATCTGTTCCCCAAGTCTTCGACACTTCATGGAGTAACGTTTGCCCAAATCGGTCGCACGTGTTCACGGATGCGCCGTCATGTAACAAGGATTGAACATGCTCCAAGTCCAGTGAATCGTCCACATCTGGAGAGCTCGACAGCTTGGCAAAATACTGCAGCAAGGCTTGGTTCGGGTCATATTTGGCGGAAGAACGACTTCGAAGGGAAGTAGTCGACTGACCAATTTGCGTTTCATTCTCAACAACCAGGGTCGTGCCTTCAACCGACTCACAATCCTCAGGCTGATCCTCTGCTTCGCTATGGAGTATGGTGTAAGATCGAACACTTTTCTTTCTGCTTCTACACTTCTCCCGTTGCAGCATTCTCTCATAGCTCGTCATATTTTCGTCCCTTCGCCTCGTCGCTGGACTCTGTGCTCGCGACGTGTTGTCACGGACAGGAAGTTTCCTGACTCATCAGCAGCTTGTGTATCAGCAGGCTTACGGTTAATATTCCGTTCATTCCGATGCTCATGAAGCTCAATATCGCTGCTCTTTTGCTGTAATATTTTAACAGGAGGCACTAATGGAGGAAGTCTTCCATTGGCGACCTTTTCAGTCTATAAACATCTTGTTCATTGACGTCGAGCGTATTTTTAGGACTTTTAGTGGTACGTGACGATTTGTGAACTGCCGCGTTCTCTTCTGTACTTTTGTCGATTGCTTTTTCGGGAGCCACTTTATGATTAGCTGCCCGGTTCTTTCCCCGCTTTACACCTTCCTTCGCCGTCTTCTTCATGGTGGATTGCAATTTTGTATTTTAGAAAGCATCATGCAAACATCATACGAACGTTGTTTTGTGTTGTTCACGATCGGTCGTTAACGGCTTATGAAATTTTTTCGTTCCCTCCTGGGGAAAATAAACAATTAGATATGTAAATGAAGTAAATTCGGATGTCGTGTGTCTAACGCAATTAAGAAACCACCAAAACAATACAAATCTGAGGGTGCTGTTTATGCATAGACATTCCGAAACTTCAGTGGAACATTTCCTAGATTTTTATATAACATATAAGCTTATGCTGCTTATGTACCTGGTTCTTCATTACTACGTGCTCTGCATGATCACTCTGTCATAATGTTGACAATATTGATCCTTTTGTTTTTGTTTCACTCTATAATGCCATAATGCCAAGGTATAATGACAAATCAAGTTTCACGCATCAAGAGTCATAACTATCTGGCATCTATACACTGGTCTCATGATTTTCTTCTGGCGAGTGAATCCCTTTTTCGGCCGAGCAATACCACAGGTTACCCAATATTTTATAAAGCGTTACGTGTACGGGGGCGGGGGAGTTTTGCCATTTCTCAAATTTCTGTTATAGTTTTAACTCATGGGATGCAGTCTTCACAAACAGTGATGTAAACCTGCGTTTTTTAAGATTTTAGCGGAAAGAAGAGAGACCCTGGGAACGAGGTTGGTATAAAGGCGGGGACAAAGACAGTAAAGTTATTTTGACAAGAATGAGAGTTTAAAAATAAAACGGAAAAAATTTAAAGAAAAGTCAGAGTGCAAGCCGATTGGGAGAACGAGAAATGATATAGAAACACGAGCTGTAGGCAAGTGTTTAAAGTCCATAGCAACTTCAAGATAAGAAAACAGTTCTGATACGTTCATTCAAATAGCGTTCGGAAGTCGAAAGAAAACGACCCAGAAAGCAGAGTCACTCAGTGTCATGGATTAACAAACATTTAAGGACGGTGCCTCCTATGTTACTGCGCATACGTTCTGCGCATAATTTCTCGCGTCATTAGCGCGCGCTCGAGCGCGCGCACATACAGAACATTGCAAAATCTCTTTAAGGCTAAGCTCGGCAGCGGAAATATATGGTCGTTTTCTTCATATAACTTACAAAAACGCGTGGTGACCCCTACTTTTTATGTTATAAAATGGAAGCGGTAAGCCTATTAAACATATGATTAATTTTTTGTTGTGTGCAAAAGTTATTTAGACTGTATTTTTGGTATACCAGAGGAGAGCTGTCATGGTTGATAATGGCTACGTTGCGATGATTTTTAATTAAAAAAAACACATAAACAGTAGTTGTTATATTACCATTTGTTAAGTATTTTAAAGCTTTTTTATATTTATTGTTGCTTTCGTGTATGTCAAGGCAATTCAAAGGGAATCTGCGAAAAAATATGTTTTTCTTTTTTTCCGAGAAAAATGCTATTTCAGCATTTTACAGATTGAAGCTTGATTATCTCTGAAAAATGCGTGGTTACCCCCAATTTTCTTTTTGGAATCCAATCGCCCTTGCTAAGATCTGCTTTCCCGCATAGTCATAAACCGCGCAAAAATACTTTGGTATTAGGAGGCACCGTCCTTAAGCGAAAACGCACGGGAAAAATCCCTGGCGAAGAAAACACTGGAATTTCGCAACTTTCAGTATGTCCCATGATCTCCGCGGTAACAACTGAACTCAGTTTCGAAAAAGTTCCAGTTGTCTAGAACTGAGTACTTCGCGGCGGATATGTAATCAGTGTGATTCGCGGCTTTATAATCTCCGCTGGTTGCATTAAAGTTTATATCAGTCAAATAGAAACCTAGAAGGAGTTTTAGTTGGGGGGGGGGGGGGGGGGGGCGAGGGAGGGAGGGAGGGAGGGAGGGAGGGGGGACTGACACAACCTGAATATACATACAATAGAGAGATGATAACATTAGACTGCAAAACAGTCGGGATCCTTTCACCGCGCGCATTCGTATGACAGACCAACGCAGAAAATACGACGTTTAGATAAAATAAATACAGTGCCTTTCATTTACGATGCAATACTCTGCCTGCAGTTCTCAACACATCCCAGCACCTCGGTTAGCTAGACCTGACATGATTAGCACTCAAAACTAGAGAGCAGACGCGGACAGCTGTTTCGCTCTTATTGGAGCTCATCAGCGCGTCGTAGCTAAAACACAATCTGAAGCGGTCTAAAATTAAAAGGCGTTTTGCAACAATGGGCAGTGAATATAAACCTACAAAAACTAATAATTAGACTTTTGCGTATTTTAACGGCTCGAGTCTTCCGGGGTTCAAACTGCGTTCGAAAGTATATTCTCATTCTTCCGTGTGGCTTGAAATTTTCGCGGGACCTCGCGGGTTAACCAACGATCAGCAAAAATTAGATCCGTGAAAATAAACTCCTGCGAAAAAAAATCTGCGAAAATATTTACTTAATTTATTTAGATTACTGAATTTCAAACAATATTACGACTTTCTTCTTTACAATTGCTACATAACGAACACTCTCTGCAACATCTGGGTAAATTGATAACAACGTTCTAGACAAGACATCTCCTGCCGCGGAATAAACAGTGGATTGCTGCGGCAGATGGGAACTGCATGTTCAGTTTATAAAAATAGGGTTGTCCGAAGGGACACCATTCTCCAGGGCATCTGTATGGCTTTAAGAATAGTAGAAAGGTTGTTGTTCATGTAGTTACAGAAATCGAGCAACCATCTTGACGTTCTCTCGCGCATTTAAGGGACTTGCACAAGATTAGCGAAAATATGTTCCCCAGTGGTAAAGTCTGAAATCCAAATTCGCGTATATTTGTTCCAGCGAAACGCAAAAAATCGGCAATCCGCGAAATTAAACTCCCGCGAAAATTTCATGCCACACGGTATCCAAGGCATCAGTGAAGTCTGATTGCTGATATGCGTACGGGCACGAAAAATGAAAATAAAACAAATCAAAGAAAACACACGAAACAGTCTACCAGCACTAATCATGAAATAGTTCATTTTATATAAACACTGTTTTACTCTGTTTTCTTTTTTTTAGAAACATTTCACCGTTTAGACACAAGTAGTTTAATTCATGAAAACCTGCCCGGCAAAATAAAGCGAGTAAGGAAGGCAAGTAAGGAAGTAAAGCCTTTATCTCAGGGTATTTTCCTCCATTTTACAAACTGTTATCAACAGAGGACCTAATAAGAAAAGCTAAATATACCCCAAACATCTGCAGTCACCAGTGGGCGAAAATTTAAAGGCATCTTTTAACAATATTGTAGTACTCATGATGGGAAAAACTAATAAAAGCTTTAGTGCTGATTAATCTCAAGCGTTCTCGGTTAAAACTTCATTAGGGAAACTTCAATTAAAGCATACCGAAATAAAAAGGTAACCATAACAATCAGATAATGACTCATCAGTATTTTCTTTATCTTGCATGGTTTAGCTAAAAGCTGGGGGAGTTCCAATAAAGTTTGTATAGTATTGTATAGCTCTCCCGATTTTTATAGAAAAGCTATTTCGCAACGGTTTCAGTTACGTCAGTAGTGTTATATATAATTTATCCGGAACGACACAAGTACACAGAATCCGGTCGGTGCCCATTAACACTTCTCACATCAAACAATTGCAATAACAACTGCTGTACAGCTGGTGGTTTTTGTGAATTTCAAATTTATTTAATAAATTGCACTGTGTTTTCTATAATTGTTATACTCCCAGTTTGAACCCTGTGTAGGCGAATCTCGCTTCGTAGTCATTATTTAATGATGTCTTCGCGTAACGCTTTTACTGTAACTAACATTTTAAAATCTTAGTTAAAGTTTTAACGAGGACTTGCCTCACGTTTTGTCCCGGTGAGTATGATAATTTCTATAGATGTCTATTGAATATTCAATTTGAACCAATGAATGAATTTCTTTTGACAAAAAAAAAATGACAAAAAGGAGCCGTGAATGGTAAACCAGTGACGGTTGTCGATCTTTGAGAGAGAAATACGAACATCCTTGGATCCATAACTGAACAGCTGATCAGATTAAGGAAGGCCTAACTAGGCGTGGTTTCATCTCTTTAACCATTGCGCGCTAACAGATGAAAATGGCGAACATATCTGTCAACACGAGCCTTTATAATTCCATGTCACCTTTTAACTTGGCAATGGTTGTTCTTTACTCGATGATCGTGGTTGTTGGTCTAACGGGGAACAGTTTAGTCATCGTCATCGTGTGCAAAACTAGGTCCATGTTTACCACGACAAACATCTTGCTGGCTAATGTTGCGGCAGCGGACATCATCTCGCTGTTGTGGTGCCCAATACCTTGGTAGTCGGTCTTTCTGGTGCACACATATCTGGAGAAGCAGCGGACTACATCTGCAAGTTCTTCACTGGATACTCAGTAACATGTGTCACTGTTTCGGTTACATACCTAAGTTTGGTAGTTTTAGCCGTGGAGCGATACCATGCGATCGTTAAGCCCTTTAACGATAGATTAGTGCTCACGAACAACCGTATGTGCTACGTTGTTGCAGTTATCTGGATCATGGCTGTTCTTTCATCCTTACCCGGGTTCATTTTCAGTGAATACGATGAACAGTTAGGAAGGTGTCTAGATCCTTGGACTCTTGAGAAAGCGGGTTTGATGAAGTGGCTTTTTGCGATGGCACTCGTTACGTCGTTATGTTTCTCGGGGTGTTTGTTTTATTGCTATTTTCAGATTCTAAAAGGAATATTCATTAACAGAACTGTCTGTGCAGCAGAAACTGCTTCTTCGAGGAAATCGAACATGCACGACAAGCGAAAACTCGCTTTAATTTCTTTAACTGTCACAGTGGCTTACCACGTGTGTTATCTGCCATTTTTGGTGTTCGAGCTGTACATAGCGTTTCAGTCTTATCAAACAATCCTGGATAATTACGAAGTGTTGTATAAAGTTTATCGAGTTGTTGGATTTATCATGTATGTAAACTCAAGTTTGAATCCATTTTTCTATGGCTTTCAGAGCTCAATTACCGAACGAACTTCAAGAGACTTTTCATTAGAGGACCAGTTGCAACGCCAGATATCGCTATAACTTCAAGCCGGAGGTAAAACTCTGATTAAAAAGACAGCCTTCTCTTCGAAAAAACCCAAACATTTTATATCACTGTGAACACTTCCTGCATGAAATTTACTTGAAAACGCTTGCGGTAATTAAGGATAATGCGATTAATTATTAAAATGTGGTTAAATATTTTTAAATTGAATGCCCGTGCCTTTTTTTAAAGGAGCTCTCAAATCATAAAGGATAAAGCTCATGTCCTAAGTATCTCGACGGTAAGTCGGTTGTTAAAGGCGCGCAGTTCGTTATTTGTCGGAAGAGTTATTCACTAGAAAGTTGTGAATATTTTATGCGTCAGTGTTTATACACTGACCGCTGAATAAATTGTTTTATTATTATGACCGACTCTTTTAGCCGTATTTGTGTTGTTAGCTCGGACTAGTCGCTTGTGGTCATTGTGCGCGCAGTCAGAAATTCACATACAAATATACTCAGGCTGTATATCAAAGGACCTGGGTTTTTTTTTTAAGTACAAGGACCTGTTTTTTTTTTAAGTACCAATACCCAAATAATGCGGCAAACGCTCTCTGAAGGTGTTGCTGTATGCTTTGTAGAAATTTCAACTGAATGAAATATAAAGATTTTAAAATGGTAAACGCATGCAGATAGATTTGCTTAACTATAAACTGTAATTATAAACCCGGAAACATATCAACCGAAAATTAAACTTGGCGGACGTACTCAACGCGCTTTTTCAATGGGGATTCTAATTGAGGCTACACTCCAATTTTAACTTTGCTGTCCGTTACGTATTAACCCATACGCGGGGGAGGGCGGCTTACTCTATTTCAGACAAACATGCGATTTTCCATACCTGACCTAAACTTCGATACCCTATTTCAGACTTGATAAGGACTTCAAAATCCCCGATGTTATTCACTCGCCCTGCGCCGCGAGGCTCGCACGCGAGCTTCCTCCCAATTCGTGCGTCACGCCTCTCGAGAGTGAAAAGGGAGCCTGAAAAAGAGACTGTTTTGCAGTGTAAGTTTTGCAAGATTCAATATGAGCTAACACTTTTTTTATCGAAGTACAGCTTGAAAGGTACAGTCGGGGAAGCATGCAAGTATAATTTTAGACAAAAAATCTCCCATTTTTGTTATCCAATCAAAGAACAGCGCAAACACCCGAGAGCACTCCGAAAGTTGTCACGCCATCATGACACAACGTTGCTTAGCAACTTTGGGACAAATATCTCGGGCTTGGTCAGTTCTCGGAGACCGAAATTCTCCATCAACTGGTATTCAGATCTTTACCTTACCCAGTCGGAGGGAACGACAAGCCTGAACTTTGAATTTATTGTACTGAAGGCATCAGTCAGCCTATCAATTTTTCAATTCAATACTTCTATTTTTACATTGTCCATTGTTAGCTTGTGTACGTTTCCATTATCGTTACTTGAGTCTAAAACAAAGAGGAAAGAAAAAGGCAATTAAGAAATTACGAACATGTAACCACTTCAGGCTACCGTTCATCCTCGGAGACTTCTATAGCCCCTGGGTCTAGAGGATGGTTACCGCTTCAGCCCTTGCAATGTTTGACTTTTCAAGCTCAGAATTACACAATTCGAGATTAAATAACTTCTCAAACAGACACACGATCTGGTAAAATCCGACCTAGTGAGTTATTTTGCCTTCCCTAGTTCTGGTAGATTGAAAACTCCCTCGTAACTTTCGCTCCGACCTGGTATAAAATTTAAATTTAATCTCCCTGCGTATAATGGGGTGTGGTGTGCCTTCCGCGGTAAAAATTCCCTCGGATGGTATGCCAAATCTCTTGGTTACGCATGGATATGGATGTTGGCCGACCTTTTATGGTTGTGGGGGGGGGGGGTGGAGTTTTGTGCGTTGGGGCTCCTGGCGAACATCCAGGCTTCACCAGAACAACCTTACTTTGTTACACTACGCAACTCCCAAAACACGTCCCAGTCAGGGTCAGCCAGCCCAAAATACCAAACCATATTCCAGTGAGTAGTAAAGGTTGAAACTGAACAACCCTTTGTTCAGTAACAGACCTGGTGGAACTCAATCTGTTGTATTATTTTGCTCTCCCTGGTCCTGGTAGATTCTAAAAATTCCCTGCTGAGTTTTACTCCGGTGTAAACTTCAACCTTCATGTGGGGAGTACCGGCGCCCGCGTAAAAATATTCCGAACTCGTGTTCCGGTCTCCCGGATGGGAGATGCCTAGCCTGAGTATAAGGCTTTTCAGGGGGGGGGGGGGGGGGGGGACAGGAGGCCCTGAAACCCTAAGGAAGGCCTGATACTCAGGCTAGGTAGGAGATGCCATGTTGGTTCAATCGGAGGGCTCCTAAAGTTCTTATCGAATTAATGGCGAACAATATGGTTCCACAAGGTCTGTTACAGAGGGTGTTTGAAAACCAAGTTAACCTGTGCTTGTCGTCTTGTCATTGGGAAATCCGGGACGTCGGGACCTCTGCAGACTTGAAGTAGAAAAGATAATTAATGATATTATTACAGTCAACTCTCTCTTAACGGACACCTCTATAAGAAGGACACCTCTGTAAGATGGACACTTGGTGTTGGTCCCTGCGCGCCATTTTTCAGTCATGTTACTGTATCTAAAACTCTCTATAAGCGGACACCTCTCTAAGACGGACAGTTTGTGCCGGTCCCGATGGTGTCCGTCTTAGAGAGGGTTCACTGTATTATCAATATTTTACCCAGACAGCGCTAATCTGGCAGTGACACAGATTTATTGAAACGAAACAACAAGCCGAAAAAATCAACAGAAACGATGTAATTATTGAACGCTTCACGCTATTTTTTTCTATATTTAGCACAAGAAGAAATCGTTCAGTAAATTTATAATCAATAAAACTTGTTTTCCTTAGCTAAAATAAAAGATACATTTTTGATGCCGATTACATTAAATAGAAGTAGAAACGTGTGCATGTGTTTACATACTGTAGTCCCAGGAGGAGTCCCATATAAAAGTGGGGGTGATCGGCGTATCTTTTAATGTAAAAAAGCGTGGTTTGGTACTGCTAAAGGCCTGATCAAACGGTCTCAACATTTGTCTCAAAAATTATCTCAACATTTGTCGAGTCATGTTGAGTCATGTCGAGACCATGCCCGGTCAAACGGCCTCAACAACCTCTCAACATTTCAAGAACAAAATAAATGTCATGAAGATGTTGTGTCAAAGTTTAAATGAATTCAAAGTCGTCTCAACATGTCAAAACATCTCTCAAAATTGTTTAGAGGGGGTGTTCAAACGGCCTCAATATCGGCTCTCAACAAATGTTGAGAGAATTTTGAGACACATGTTGTGACCGTTTGCCATCGGGGCTTTAGGATGTTTAAATTAACATCCCAGTCTGGGTATCAAGCCTAAAAAAACAGTAAGCAATATTCGAGCCACACCCACACAACCTTCTGGTACCAGTTAGGGGTTCCTTTTAAAATTTCCAATGATCACCTCCCCCCTCCCCCCCCTCCCCCCCCCCGTCACATTTTTTTTTATGGGAATCCCTCCCACAGATAAATAGTCTGCATGATCATGTCAATAAGAAAGTGAGGTTTGGAAGGCTAGAACCACGGTTTCTGAAAAGGGAGCTTTGCACAATTCTAACTCATTCCCGCGAGCGTTTGGCGAAGTTCTAACCGTTGATAGGGGAGAGAGGGGGCCTCTCAAACAGTTCGTTTCTGGTTTAGTAACTAACTGTGAAGGGTATATTTTTACAACCTTTGCAATTACTTCTGTGGTTGTAGGTGAAATTTCGGAGTAATTTGTCATTCATTGTATTGAAACAATGAATGAAAACATATTGTTTCGCAGTCCTCGTAATGTAAGTTCTATTTTTAGACATTTTAAAGGAAATCACTTACTTGTGATAATCCTATTGGAACCTCTGACTCTATATTTGTTACATTTACCCGCGGTCGGGTAACCTGAAATACAGAAGAGTAAATATAATTACAACTGGCCTCGCCTGGGGACTGGCAATTGCACGCAAGCTCACAATATCAGATTTGCTATACCGTAATTGCCACCTGATAATTGGCCGCGCTCCTAGTTGAATATTTGATTTGTTTGCTTGATTTTTATTGACTGATATTTTAAAGGTTTACAAAATTATATCACGGTTTATTATACGACATAGCATTTTAGAGTGCGCCGGAATACGCACCAAAACAAGAGTGTAAATGTGAGACCGTAGTCTTAATCCCTCTGACCAAGCGCGCACGGAAAATGTAATTTCTGACGATTGAGTGACGAAGGAACGATTAAGTCAGAAATTGCTATTCTGACGGCACGATAGAGAGGCTTTGGTATTGTCATGTGACCTTTAGGGGTATTTAAGAGTTTTAGCGGGAAATATTAATTATTCTATGTCCGTCAAGTCAGTCTTCTGTGCATTCGTTGCTCGTTTAGTTTTATTTTTATTTTAGAATTCATGTTCACGTTAGCTATTTAGTACCTCTTCCCGGAGGTTCGGTGCCACTGCATTAGGTAGGGAATATGTTTCCACAAATTTTTTGGCCACATCTAAAGAGTGTTTTTTAGTGGTTTTTCACATCTGGCGTGGTACACCTACGTAGTACAGGCCTAGGCCTACCGTATGAGTATTGCAATGTCTTTCAGTATTGAATATCAGAATGTAGGATTCAAAGTTGATGACTGACTGGCTCATCCTAAATAAACTATATTTCACATTGAATGGCCCGTGCTAGTGTAGTCAATACACTGTTAAAACGTAGAATTACGAAAGAGTAATGTCGTATAATAAACAATTTATTCAGCGGAAACTCGTCAGTTTAATTTTTTTAGAGGCTCAGTAAAAAAATAAAAACTGACTTGTATAAATACCCAGCCGTATTATACGAAACCAAAGTGATTGCAAGGCCGATACTACGGTAGACTACGAGCAGTCCCTCTTTCCCAGCTTAGTCCGTCGAGCGAGAGCGATAAATTCGCGATCGGAAAATGGCCGCGCGAAAAACTGGGGGCGAGTCAAGCGCGCGGGAGTTTTTCGCGCGGCCATTTTCCGATCGCGAATTTTTATCGCTCTCGCTCGACGGACTAAGCTGGGAAAGAGGGACTGCTCGTAGTCTAATACTACGGCAAAAGGAAGGTTTGTTGGCCTATATATTTCAACAGTCGGAGTACTGGTCTTCTTCAAGCCTATGACTATAACGAAAGAAAATTAATGATCCTACAATTTGGAATATACATGAGTAGTTAATGGTTTACTATTAAACATACGGTGACATCGAAATATATATAATGAAAACAAGGTTTCACAAAATAAAAACTTAAAATAGAACAATTAAAAATTATCTTCGACGGGAAGGATTTGTGAATTAAGTTAGTGTTGAGTGGTGACTGAAGCTACACCTCACTGACCTGGGGCAGGATTTGGAGGCGTGTAACCTGTCTTTCCTTTTGCGGCTTCATCTAACAGAGAGAACGGGTTATAAAAAAATTAAATATTAGATAATAACGTTTTGTGATATGCAAAATAATGAACTAGGGTCGAGACAAAACCTGTTAATTATCCTAGATGTCGCAAAAACCGCATGTAATGTTATCGTTTTAGTTAACGTTTCCCTTGAATTCCTTAAAGCCGGTGCGAGACAAGTTTACAAGAACGGGTGTGCATGTCGGCATGTAGAGTTTCTTCTGAAACTTGTCTCTCAATAGGAGGAGTTGTGTTATAAATTGCAAGGAAATTTGTCTTGTGTAGTAGCAACGAGGACTTGTACTTTATTTGCCATACAATCCCTGCTATTCATGAAATTACATTTATCTATTTAACGCGCACTCTAAAAGTTAGCAGTAGAAAATTATCACGGTCAGTTTAGCGCGTCATTCTGACGAGATGAAAACACTCAAATGCGTTTGAAATGGCTCGTGCTTTCAGTTTCGTAGTTCGAAAGTATAGGCGACACACGCCATGAAAACTATCTTGTAAGCGGGTTCACAATTCGTCGATCTCTCGAGCTCATATTAAGAATGTCTCCGGCTCTCTGTCCCCGTCCCCCTGATCACTGAAGGAACCATGCAATTTACAAAAGACCTGGCTTATGAAATCTGAAATTCGAGTTCATTTCAGACTGCGCTTACCACATTTGTACATAAGCCGAGCTTGTTTGATATCAAGTTTACTGGGTCCTTTGCGCTGTCCTATATCCGCGGACTGTTTCTTAGCTTGTATCGTTACAACTCCAGGACGATTATTTCCAGAGTACTTGGAGTAGTGCATGATGGATCCATAGTCATATGGGACTCCGCGACTGTCTACCGAATTCCCGGTAGCTTCTTTGAAGTTTCTTTCTGTCCCTGATACAAAAGAGAACATCAATTGACATTGGCCGTTTACGAGGCTGCTACTGAACCATTTTCTTCACCGTGGGTGAAGCTTGAGTGCCCTTACGATCCCAAGAACTATACAGACATGGGCTTAAGCTCCTGGCATGTCTAACCAAGTAGGATTGACCATGGTCGATGGGGAGAGACCAGACAAAGAGCAGCCCCTGGTCCTACAGGTTGGGGGTTGAGCAGAGGGCTAACCACCCACTCTCATAAAACTGATGCTGGTTACAGAAACATGAACAAAGACTTCAAATGGAAGAGATGGAATGAGACTCAGTCAGTCATAATTTCGCGCGTAATTAGCGCGCGCATTAAAAACGTGGCGGCTTTTCCTTTGTGGCAATGCTCGCCAGAGAGATAAATGATCGTTTTCTCGTAAACGAGCACTATGACCTATCATCTTCTTTCTATACAAGGATTATAGACCAATTCTTAGTGCAGAAAAATCAATAATCTCTGGAAATGTGAAAAATACGTGTTTTTGGTTGATTTGTAAGGAATTATTAGGTATTTTTTAGTCCATTATATCTCTCTTTCGCGGGGCTGGTGACCTATTCTTTTTATTCTATATTTTGAAACATTACATCGTAATGTTCAACTAGGGAAAGTTCAGAAACTTTCTAGTGCAACTTTTACTTCGATGGAATAACCTTAATGAGAGGTGTTGGACAAACCCAACTGGTGCATCAGGAGAGAGTCTCTAACCCACCCAAAAAGACAGATCAAGGTTGCGGGTGTCCGCTTAATACAGGTTTGACTGTACTTAGTTAGACTGTTCACAGTCCCCTATTTTCCCGTGTTGTTGTAGAGGTCGATCGTTGAGTTCGCGGGGCCGCCATCTTGGTTTCTCATGGCGAGCGAAAGCTGTGGAGAGAACAAAATGCCTGTGAGGACTTTCGCTCGCCATGAGAAACCAAGATGGCGGCCCCGCGAACTCGACGATCGACCTCTACAACAACACGGGAAAATAGGGGACTATGAACAGTCTAGTACTTAGTGGACACCTGAAAGCTGAAGAGCAACTTCCCCACTTTCATATGAGAGCTCCGCCCCTCCCCCCATCATGAACTGGCATACTGACCACTCATGACATTTGCCCAGTTGATTTTAACGTATTTATCCCTGTCAGGTCGATTCTGTTCATGAAAGAACCCCATGGCGTGTCCTAATTCGTGAACGACGGAGCCTTCTTCACAAGGAGGATCCCTTGAAACAGAATAGGATCAATCAAATTATTTGTATACATGTTAAATATAGCTTTTATAAGGAGTTTTGTCAGATGCAAAACTAGAGTTGTGTTTGGACCAATCAGCGATCAGCATCTGCAAGCGAAGCGTCAGTTTCGCGCCACTATGACGCGGCTGCCCGACTCTTCAATTGATATCCATCCATGGAGGTCAAATTTGCGAAAGTTAGAACTTTCTGATGCTATAGGTTCTATATACTTTTACGTTCCTGAAGAGAGGTCTTTTGAGTAAATGAAACTGAGATGTGGACTTTTTACAAGCGTTATAGCTGATCAGAAATAATATCTTAGGGTGGTGTCCGCTTGTTTTCATTTCTGTCCTCAATTGAAGTTTCGTTCTGGGCCGGGGTTACTCAAGAAGGTCTTTGGTTCTGCGTCACATTCAGTTCATTACTCTCTGCATCATTACTACTACAGTCGAAACCCCTATTAAGAGGCCACCCTCGGGGAAATGACAAGTGGCTGCTTAATAGGGGTTTTATTTACAGTACAGTCGAACCTCTCTACAACGACCACCCTGGGGCGCAATTAACTGGCTGTTGTGGAGAGGTGGCCGTTGTAGGGAGGTTTCAATAAGAGTGAAAAATATGGATAGACGTACGATTGGGACGAAAAATTGTGGAGAGGTGGCCGCTATAGAGAGGTGGCCGTTAGTGGAGGTTCGACTGTATCATACTAATATTGGGACTTTGATAGCTGGCCGCTTAATAGGGATTCGACTGTATACGGGTACGACTTACTCCGTGAACCGTCCAATAGACAAATCTTGACGGCGACCTACGTAGCCCACGTATGACCAACACCTTAAAAAAAAAAACATCCGTAAATCAGAAAGTATTTATGTCATCCTGCGGCTCGGGATAAGCGTTCGAATTCTCCCAAACTTTATCGACTGTATATATCAGCTAGCTAAACTATTTAAACAAGAAGCAGCCGTTTATATTTGGTTGCAGATACATTATATAATTATATCAAATAACTATGGTCAGACTCATTATGGTAAAGCCGCACTCGGGCAAAAACTGACCCACACTGCACTGGAGCTTATCCTGGTTTCTGTAGCATGAAGCCGACTAGGAATAATTGCTACTCCCTCTGGATGGGATGCTAGTTCATCGTAGGTTACCCCCAGCATTTTGTCGCCGGTGCCCATTTATACGCCTGGGTTGAGAGAGGTACTGCGAGAGTGTCTTGCCCAAGAACACAACACAGTGACCCCGGCTTGCGCTCACTAACCCGGACCACTCGCCAGTCATCCAACACTGACGCTAACCACTAGGCGACCCGGCACTCCTCCCATTTATGATGTAGTACTGATGAAATCTCAGCTACTCAGTAGTATTATAGACAGGCTTTCATGTAAAAAGTGGCAATGATATTTACTGTCTTTGAGTTATATGATGAATGTGCTGTTCTGAGGGCCCGGTTGTTCGAAAGCCGATTAACGCTAATCCAGGATTAAAAGTTAATCAAGCTTTTAATTTCTCTTGTATAAAACGTGTTTTTCTCTGCTAATGATGCCGGTAAATTTTGAGATTAGTCAAAGTCAAAACTGAAGGACAAAAAATATAAACAGAAAACTTCACTGAAAAGTTACAAAACTAGGCCCGGTTGTTCGTAAGCCGATTAACGCTAATCCAGGATTAAAAGTTAAACAAGCTTTTAATTTCTCTTGTATAAAAGTGTTTTTCTCTGCTGATGTTTTGTAAAGTTTAAGATTAATTAGTTAAAGTCAAAACAGAAGGACAAAAAATATAAACAAAAAAACCTCACTGAAAAGTTGCAAAACTGAAATCAAAATTGCGCTAATCCTGGATTAGCTTATCGTCATTTGAACAACCCGGCTAAGCGGTTGTGATTCTATATTCAGTTGATACAGTCCGCCAACATCCTCTATTAAGACTATTAAATCCTGCATGTAGTCTTCACTTAAAGCTCTAAGCGAAGTGGCAATTTTCCGTTTATTTCGTATTGTATAGCTTCTTGACTTACCCCGTATTGTAAAAAAAAATTATGTAACCCGCCTCTTGTTCCCTTCCTTGAAGTGGACACAGACGTGATTTTGCCAAGCCTTCATCGCGTTTCTGATTATTTGACGTCCTCTGGCATCTATTTCATAACAAAAAATGTATATGGAAACCGAAATACTGGAATGATCCTGCATTAATATCACTCATTAATTTATAGGGAAATTCAAAAAGGATCAGTGGACATAGGCTTCTCTTGAAAAATTGTAAAACAAAGCATCAATGCCATGAGGTGTTAGGAAAAAAATGGTTCCCTGTTAAGTTTTTTATTTTCGCGAACTTCAAACTTACATGTACAATATATTCAAGGTAAACCGAAAGATTCATTAACCGTAAACTGCCGCTGACAACTTCGTAAGGGGTTTTGGGTGGGCTTATAAACAGGGGAGGTATGATCGGGGGGGGGGGGGGGGGGGGGAGAGGGGGTGGGTACAAGCGGAATAAACTATAAAATGTTTCAGAATGAGCTGATAAGAACAAGTTGATGTAGCAATATCAAGATACGTTTTCCATTTACTGGTCTTCAAGTCCCTATAATTCAGTCAATATATATTATATATTGGGTACAAAAACAAATTTCAAGTACTGAGAACATTCAAGACACAACACCTAACTATTGGGACCCCATTGCAACCTGTATGTCCCACTAACCGAGAGCCTGGAACAGGCTAAAGACGAAGGATTCCCCCATACATGGCCAATGATAATTTTGGAGCACCAATCAGAAGGAAATAGTGATGAGCAAGCCATGCATGCAGGCGAATCTCAAGCATCAAATAATATACCTATTTTTTCGCTGATCACAAACGGTATAACACCGTTTGGCCAGAGTTGCCTTGGATTCCGCACGGCCCTCTTGTTTGAGCTTCTTGGTCCCAGTCCAACTTGTTGGACACTGGCCATGGCCGTGTTAGCCCCAATGCCTGGACCTGTTCTTTAGTTAGTGCCATGTCTCCCTCGTACAGTTCGGGTACATCGTTGGGATAACCTTTTACTGGGATGTACATTCAATGGAAAGAAAGGTTAGTTCGTAAATCAACCAAGCTTCAGAAATAGAACCGCTGCTGCAAAGTTACAGTGCGACGCGCCTTACCGTAGCCACCAAAAACCTTTTTTACAAGTGTCCTCTCGTAATATTATAATTTGTTTGACGGACATGCCTCCTTGCAAAGTTGAACACAATCAAATGGAAACTTGTCACATCGTATTTATCAACAAAAGTTATAATATTACGAGAGGACACTTGTAAAAAAGTTTGTACTCAAAAACGTTTTACGGGGAGGCTCCGCCCAGAGGTCCAACCCCTTACCCTTTTATATACCATTTTGTACAGAAAAGGTACCCCTTTCATATACCTTCCATGGAAAATTGTACCCCTTTCATATACCTTCCATATAAATTATGAAAATGGTACCCCTTTCACATATCTACAGTAGAAACACTGCATCCCTTTTCTATACCCTTGGAATGAACTTAATGAACAATATATATCCCCAGAAGGAAGTGGAAGGAAGCTGTCTTACGATGGCTGAGAACTTCAAACCTGCTGTCCACCTCATACCTAAATGACAGTTTTCCCTACCCTTTTCTATACTCCTACTCGTGAAATCCCTACCCTTTTCTATACTCCAACTCGTGAAATTCCTACTCTTTTCTATACTCCAACTCGTGAAATCCCTACCCTTTTATATACCTCCAGTCTGAAAAGGTACCCTTTTCGGGCGGAGCCTCCCGTATAGTCCATTATAGGGAGTACCCCCGGGGGTCCAACACAGTAGCGAAATTGGCAGTTTAAATCACAAAATTATACGAGTACTGATATGTACTACAAGTTTCATAGTCAAAGCTAGCGACAAAGTAAAACAAATGTCCTTGAGGCACTCAATAAATGAAGGTTAGAAAACTCGTTTTTCTGATCTTCAACTACAAAGAAAGTAAAAGTATTTCTAATAGTCGATAATAGGATCGCTCCATCCCAGTCCCCGCCTTTACAACGTTGAACAACGTGTCCTAAAACGTCTGGCGAGAATTGTAGAAAGGCTTTTCGTGTATTGAATTGGGTTTTTTTTTCAGCCACAAGTCGCGAAATCATCACGTCTGCGCTCGGTTCACCGAGCCATTGCCTTCTATGGCTTCACTGCTGAAAAGACAAACCGGAAAATTCTCGCTTTGACATGGAAATCATTTTACCTTTGTTCTCAGAAAATAAAATGACATTAGATTCAAGTATATTCGATTGATTGTGTCGGTCCATTGTTGTTTATAATGGTGACTAGCTACGTTTGGCTGGCGTAGTGGGTGTATACGAATCTGAAAATCACTGGCTTTTTTTTATAAAATGTATGGCAAACGATTTCAATTTGCAACGAAACTCAGTCTCTTATCCAAGCGATTAGTCAATAGTACTATAGGGTGGATTATCCTATAAACTGGAACATGTGGACTGCGCTTGCCACCTGTTTCTTTAACCCAAATAAAACTAGCATTTTTTTAGTCATTATTACAAATCACAAAATAAGGGAAGAAACAAAAACAAACTGATACTTTTACTGTTTACTAACAAGGTGTATACATAAGAGGTTATTCAGCGGAAAGTTGTGTAATACGGCTGGGTATTTTTACGAGTCAGTTTTTATTTTTTCGAGCCTTTAGGCGAGCAAAAATAAACATCGACGAGTAAAAATGCCCAGCCGTATTACACAACTTTCCGCTGAATAAATTGTTTATTATACGACATAATATCGTTTCCTAAAATATAGGCTTTCAACAGTGTTTTCCGTAGCGCGCGGTCAGGGGGACTCAGTAAGACCCGTGTAATACGGTCTCATATTTGCACTCGTCTTTGTGCGTATCCACACTGAAAATGCTATGTCGTATAATAAAGGTATACATCCTTTTCAATATTGTTTTGCTCTCAGTCATACATGTTCATTAACCGTGGTTGTATATGATTTGACGATTGTATGACTTGTATTACAAATTAAATCGAATGATTCGTTGTCACCTTGTTCCCGCACACGCCAGAGTAAACATTTTTGGAAGAAGATTTACAAAACAAAAACAAAAAAGGGAGAGAAAACAAAACACACCTTTGGGTCGAGCGTGGACGAGGAAAACTCCTAGAGATAACGTTAGCCAGTGCTTTAAAAGTCGAGCCATCTCGCCGAAACTCAGTATGTAATGCAAAATTTATACTTGAAACACACCGTGCCCTTCTCTGCGGCAATACTTGTTAAGGGTCAACTGAGAAATTTAATTTCGACATCAGTTTTAACTAAAATAAAACCTGTGTTCTTTCAATTACTGGATCCGTGCAAGGCAAATTTATTACGTTGAAATAGCTACCTGATATATAATTCTGGCGCAGTTAATTAGGCAATGCTGTTTAAAATCCTTAATGATATTTTTCATGTGAAAAATCTTGATATTTTTGTGTGGTGGTGCATTCAGATGTCATCAAATTGAAGTACCGACCATGATATTTTCACCACATGATCTGACCACCTGGTCGCGACATGCAACCGTTCCGGAACAATTCATGCCGTCATACATGAGGTACTGAATGTAGAGTGCCGAATACTGACCATTGTGCCTTGCACGCATGCTCAGGCTACCCTTCCTGATGAAGGGGACACAGCGGCAAAATGAGTGCGCATGCTCGGCTATTTTGGCGCTATGGCTTCTCCTGGGGACGAGAATGACGAAAACGTAGCTCAAAGAGTTCATGTTTCACTTACGATCGCTCGACTTCGAGCGAAAAATTCACTATTGTTGCAAAGATAATTAGTTTGCTAAAAAAGATATGTGAAAGAAGAGTCTCTCTCGGAATTGTTTTCAAGGTAAAAACCTTATCTGTTCCGTGACGGCCGTATCCACGCGAAATGAAAACAAATACCGGGAATTTTGAATTGCCGCCATTATGTTTCAGTATGGAAATGAGGGAGCAGGTTGGCGCACGCGCACTCATTTTGCTGAGGTGAGTGTCGATGAAGGGCTTTACATGTGCGAAAGCGCTACTCTGGTCTACAATCCTCAATGTAATATCGCTGATTCAACGAATATTTTAAGGCGGGACTTAACCTAAATTTCAATGAAATTTTAAGAGGTTTAAAGAAGGGATAGAAGAAAGAAAATGATTTTTGGAACACCAACAGACAGGATACCCACGCGGGTGCTCTTGCGTGGTTATCAACTGTCTGTTGGTGTCAATCTACTAATTTTTAATTTCAAATTCTAATTTTAAAACTACATTAAATCTTCAATATTTCTCATTTCTCTAAATTGTTCAACTCCTTTGAGAAAAACTATTTCCTCCCAAAACATACCCTAAAATTACCCAAAAATTTACAAAACACCCCATAACATAGATTAATGGGATGAGCATAGAGCTTTTGGATTGCTTGAAACGTGAACGAGATATTTCCATTTAACCCATGTTAAGTCGCGGAAAAATGGCGTTCAGGTTAAGTCCCGCTTAAGTGAGCCTTAGCAGGAGGGGATATAATTACCGTAAAAGCTCTATTTAGCTCCCCTCTCTCAAGCCTTTTGGTAGTCAGATTTTATAATAAGTCCCCCCTCTCTATTAAGCCGCCTCCGCCCATTCGTTAGAGGTCAGATTTAAATGTTAAATATAGCATCTGAATTGATTTCCGTCCGTCAATATTTTCTGGCGTTTCAGTCACTTTGTATTGAAAAGTGGTGTTTAATTGAGTTAGGGTATAGATGACATTGCATTTGTAAGACGGTGATACATAACCCAATTCTTGTTCTGTTTTAGTTAGTGGTATAATAGTAAAGTTTGAAAAATTAAGACGATTTCCGCTGGACGTTCGAGCAAAAAGTGCAAAAAATTAAGTTACCAAAAAAATACTCATAGCACGGTAACATTTTGAATACAGTTAAGAAGAAAATTATCGATAAATTAGCTCCAAGCTGACCCCGCGAGAGAAGTCATTACATATGTTAATTAAAAAGACGCTTCGTGTCAGTTCAAAACAAAATGGCGTGCGTTTTTATCATTTTTTCGAGGTTTGACATTAATTTTCTCGAGAATGCTTGAGAATTTAATTGCGGGGTCACTTGGAGAAGTGAATTAAAGTGATATGTTTCAAATAGTATTCAAAATGTTACCGTGCTATGAGTAGTTTTTTTAGTAATTAATTTTTTCACTTATTGCTCGAACGTTGAGCGGAATCCGTCTTAAAGATCAGAAACTACAATATATCACTGCTAAAGATAATTTTGAATATCACGCAAACCTCGGACCAAGGTCTGTTGTCCAGATGTTCTGATGACTTTTATAGCGTGACTGGCGTGAAGCAAGAAAGCTTGAGCAAGTGAGGAGAATTTAAATCCTGAGCTTAGCAATAAAATACTTTAGAAACGTATCTTTATAATATTTCCACAAGCAGGAAACTTAACCAAGGAAGAATAACTTTTATTTCAAAGACGTGTATGTGAGTTTAAAGCCCGAGATGGCTCTTGCTGTACATACATTTAAACAGACTTTTCGCACTGTCTAACAATGGAGCAGAAGAAGCTATTGACCTGTGCGTCCAATGTTGTTTATGCCGTAATCTGGCTGTGTGACCTTAACCAGACTTAGCGCGTTATTCGATCCCAGCGAGGAATCGGCTTCCAGTTTCACGCAAACTGCAGACTTTAGCGTGACTGGCGTGACTAAAAGCTTTCAACAAGGAAATCAATTATTAACTTTGCGAATTTATTTACCAAAAAATTAAAATCACTGTCATTTACATGCGGGATGGCCGGTTTCTAAGGAAACGTAAACACAGTGCTAAAGAATGCAAACAGTGACAGATGTTTAGACCTGTGTATTTGCACACTATTGGTCAAAATTAGAAACTCTTTAATGTTATTTTAGCAGCCCTCTAATAGCAAACATATCCTGTGTCAGGGAATATTTGTCTCCGACGGTAACACCGCTCAACTCACGGCACCGACTCGTCATTTTCATTTTAATCAACTTCTACGATTTTAGCCGAAGTTTAACAGGTCACTTTCTCTTGTTTTCTTTCTTGTTTTTCTTTCCTTTGACATAGAAAAACAATGAAACCAAAATTAATTTAAATATTCCGCCACGGAAGGAGAAATCGGTGGTTGACTGAGGTGAGTATTATTCCGCTTTTTCTTCCCGTTATTCTAGATACTGCTTTACCAATTAATCAAGTTTTTAAACAAGCATATTTTATGGCAAAGATGTTTCATATTACGCTGTAGTTAAGCAAGCACGCGCGCGTGTCGTGCTGAAACTGATTCATTTGGTAATTACTGTATCAGTTTTGGTATAAATAATTTTTAAGACCGACAGAATGAGGGTAAATAAAACTGGGCCGTGCACTGTCACCACAAATCACGCTACCGCACAGCGACTCAGGCACTAGTCAGCTCGATTATTTAACCCGTTAGCTACCCTTATTGGATCAGTACATATCTTGGAAAAACGAATTGATTAAATCAACTCTGTTTTCAGTCAGTTTTCCATTGCTAAGCTTTATGTTTTGATGATGTTGGATTCATGAATTTTAAAATCGAAAAATATGCTCGACATAATAACTAGAGATGACGTGTTCCTGTACCTTCGCCAACATGCTATATTTGCTCGGCTAAAATACTTTTTTTCGATTGTAGAGAAGCATTTATTAAAATGTGTCCTTCTCAGTCGACCGTGCTCTGTATGCCTTTAGTATTTGTATTCGAGGGAGCCAGAAGGAAGTCGAATCCTAGAGGCGGAATCTTTTGACCTCTTTTGAGAATATTTGAAGTAGCACTGAGACGGCACCCGGAAGAACAAAATCGATATAGGTTGATCAGTTGTATGAATGGTCTTAAAGTTTACGAATAATGGCATTAAAATACGATCTAAGATATTAAAACTATAGCTTTGTTGTAGCTAGTGGGGGTCTTCTGACTATATTAAAATTATTTTGTTTATGTATAGATAGATACAAGCCACGTATATTATTCCGGCACAAATTATAATTATTTGACCTTCTTTCAGCCGAAACTCGACAGGAAGCTGTAATTAACCATGAGGCATACAGCAAGTCTAACTGACAGCCTGTCGTAGGGTTTCATTGTTTCTTAAATAAATAACAATGCACGTTAATTTTAACAGCAAATTTATTCATTTTCGAATTCACTGAGAAATATCGTTGCCGTTGTTTAATTCTTGGTACTTTTCTGCTCGGTTTAAAATGTATAATTACAGCATGGCTTGAGGTTGGGATTATAAAATCCTTTCAGGCCGGGGACGCTAGAAATTTAACTGAATTATCCTTGCTAATCAGTCATGTATTTATTTCAGTTTATATAACTTTAAAGGCTGGTTTCATGCCGACTCCCATGTCATTAAAATTACGTACCAAAATTTTACGCCTATATACTTGCATTCACTCTCAATTATAAGAAACGGCCCTGAAATAAATTTGGTGCAACAGCGGGGTTGAAACGACCCTGAAAAATTTAAGAAACTCCTGAGATCGCTAAAACAATTATGATATTCGCCAAATTTTCGCGGCTTCGCTGGCAATTCACGAAAAAACCGTCCCAAAACTCTGGTACTACGCGAGTGGGCTCCATTGATTGTGAAAATTCCTAGTATTTGGTTACTCGGCACTGCTTGAGCAAGCAAGTCGAATTTTTCGATTGTCTTTGAAATTTTTTCTATTTTCCGAATTTACAAGGAAAAGGACTTGGAAATGTGATTAATAGTAAAGTCAGAGCGGTTCGATAAGAAAAGCTCGGTTTTATCCGTACCGTCTTGATCTCCATTGATTGTGAAAATTCCTAGTATTACTCGACACTGCTTGAGCAGGCAAGTCGAATTTTTCGATTCGTAAATTAATGCATGGTTAATTGTCGTTCAAATTTGGTAAATGCTACTTAGGCGATCCCTTTAAAATCGTTTTAAAAACAACTGAGCGGTTTTATTTCTAGCCTCAGTCTGATGTCCTTTCTCGAAGAACAGTGAGCATAACTTCATCTTTAACAATTAAACAGTTTTATTACAAAATATTGTGAAAATTCTTCGAAGAGACTCGCCTAAACGTTGTGGGCCTGATTGTTTCAGTCAGGTTCGTTCAGTAATAAAACATTTATTGGCCAGAAAAAACATTTATTGATCAAACATGCTGGGGCGAGTGACTGGAACTCGCTACCTACAGAACTAAGAAAACAAACTAAACTATCTTCTTTTAAATTACAACTCTTTAAACATCTGAAAGAAACTGACATTAAGAACCATAAATGCTCAGTCTAATTTTTATACCTATGCATGTTGATATATTTTAAAAGTAAATTTTAAAGTAAATTATATATATTGTAATTTTAATCTTAGATTTTATTACTGGACATCTTGTTAAGACCAGCATTTTTATAAATGCTGATAGATTTTTTTCCAGGTTAAATAAAGCTTTTATTATTATTATTATTATTATTATTATTATCATGTTTGGTCGTTCAAGATGGCGGATATTGGCATTGTTAGTCAGTTGTGGCACAATATGGACCTTGACTTCGTTTCGGTTCATAAACACGAAAAAAGAAAACAAGAAAAGAACTAACCTCAACAATTGAATGGTGACTAATCCATATTTCTCTTTATCGACATTAACAGGAGAAAATATGATAAGATACACCTTGGGAAAATATCCAGACTTAGGACAATTCCGCGATTTCAAAGTCAGGAATTATGACTCATTTGAACGCCTTCAGCAGATCGCAGCAAGCTAAAATCAAGATGGTGGAACGCGTTGCAAAGGGAGTCCTTGTGTCTTCAAGCTTGTTTCTCCTTCTTGTGTTGGTTCTGGCGACTCTGCCAAAGATTGAAAGTGCACAATACAAGATGGGAGTCTGCAACGTGACGGAGACGAAGTTAATCACAGATCCTGACAAGCGACTACAGTGCCACTGCACTAAACGAAACAGCAACACAAAATGCACAATTTATTATCCTTGCCTACAGATTTACGTTTACTACAACAACATATCTGTGAGCGAGGCTCTAGTCGTGAAAAACCGACGACGAATCCACGAAGAGTGTTCGTACAAGCTCAGAGACTATGATTGTAAAACGACGGATGATGTTTACAGGCATGTCGAAGGTTTTCGTGAGAGATGGGGCTTGCTTCACTCATTATACGAATGTTATTACACTTCAAGGAACCCCACTCGAGTGATTTTAACAAACCGTGCGCCTAGCACTGCTTTGGCGGTAACTTTAACCTTACTTCCCTCTGTTGGAATCGTCATTGGTTTACTGATGATATGTCTAAAAGAACGAATATGCGGTTTAATCATGCTCCGAAAAAGACTAGGAGTGAATGAAGATTTAGTTTCTCTGGCTACTACTGCAAGTGATGATGAAGACTGAAGACAAAGGCTGAGACACAAAGCTTCCACACTACGAGCAAGGAAAAATTGTCAAGTGAAAACTTGTCAAGGAAAACGTGCTCGTGTGAAAGGGGCTTTATTCATTCTCAGCCAAAATCCAATCATGCATGCGTAAGGTACGAAATTGGTCAAAACAAAATATTATAAATAGTTTTGTAGAGAGTTGGAAAAATAAAGGCTTCAGTTGTATATATAATGATTCTTGCATCCTTATGTTTAGTCAAGGTCAGGTACATGGCAGAAGTGGTCCACAAGAGACACTAGAAAGTTTCTAAGTAACATGACGTACCTCATTTGTGCTATGCTGGCGTACTGTCAATTTTCGGAGTACTCGTGAGTGCTCGCGCTGTTTGTTGGTGGGAAATAAGAATCGGAAACTCAGTGCTTCAAAAAAGATTTGCAAAAAACGCCACTTGTTCCCTCGACCGGCTAGAAGAAAATAAAATCGAAATCCTAGAAAAGTAATCAGGTGACTAAAACTCCCAAAGATACAAACTTATGAAGCTGTTTGTATCTAACGTGCGTCGATACTCTATTTTTAGAAATAGCACGGCTTATGGAGATATATACACACTGTCAGTAGTTTTTTCTTCGAGTACCTCGATGGTTTTCTCGATATTCTCAGGAACACAAAACTAACTGCTATATTCAGAGGGATTTTATAAAGTGTGATGCTATATGATACTAATACTATATAAGCAGTACAATGTATATATTGTATCCCTTAGCTTGCAGGCAGAACAATTAACGCAGATACTTCAAGATCTTTACTAATGATATGTCTAAAAAAACAATATGCGGTTTAATCATGCTCCGAAAAATACTAGGAGTGAATGAAGATTTAGTTTCTCTGGCTTCTACTGCAACTGATTATGAAGACTGATGACAAAGGCTGAGACACAAAGCTGCGTACGTGTTAAGCCCGTTTTCCTTCGCAAGTTTTCACTTGACAATTTTCCTTGCTCGTGTGGAAGGGAAATTTAGCAATTTTTTCCTTGACAAGTGTCCTTGTTCCCTTTCCACACGAGCAAAGAAAAATTGTCAAGTGAAAACTTGTCAAGGAAAACGTGCTCGTGTGAAAGGGGCTTTATTCATTCTCAGCCAAAATCCAATCATGCATGCGTAAGGTATGAAATTGGTCAAAACAAAATATTATAAATAGTTTTGTAGAGAGTTGGAAAAATAAAGGCTTCAGTTGTATATATAATGATTCTTGCATCTTTATTGTTAGTCAAGGTCAGGTACATGGCAGAAGTGGTCCACTATAGACACTAGAAAGTTTCTAAGTAACATGACGTACCTCATTTGTGCTATGCTGGCGTACTGACAATTTTCGGAGTACTCGTGAGTGCTCGCGCTGTTTGTTGAGTGGGAAATAAGAATCGGAAACTCGGTGCTTCAAAAAGATTTGCAAAAAACGGCACTTGTTCCCTCGACTAGAAGAAAATAAAATCTAAATCCTAGAAAAGTAATCAGGTGACTGACTCCCAAAGATACAAACTTATGAAGCTGCTTGTATCTAACGTGCGTCGATACTCTATTTTTAGAATAGCACGGTTTATGGAGATATATACACACTGTCAGTAGTTGTTTCTTCGAGTACCTCGATGGATTTCTTGATATTCTCAGGAACACAAAACTAACTGCTATATTCAGAGGGATTTTATAAAGTGTGATGCTATATGATACTAATACTATATAAGCAGTACAATGTATATATTGTATCCCTTAGCTTGCAGGCAGAACAATTAACGCAGATACTTCAAGATCTTTACTAATGATATGTCTAAACGAACAAATATGCTGATTATGAAGACTGATGACAAAGGCTGAGACATAAAGCTGCGTGCGTGTTAAGCCCCGTTTTTCCTTGACAAGTTTTCCTTGACAATTTTTCCTTGCTCGTGTGGAAAGGGAAATTTGGCAATTTTTCCTTGACAAGTGTCCTTGTTCCCTTTCCACACGAGCAAGGAAAAATTGCCAAGTAAAAACTTGTCAAGGAAAACTTGCTCGTGTGAAAGCTGTGAAAGGGGCTTTATTCATTCTAAGCCAAAATCCAATCATGCATGCGTAAGGTATGAAATTGGTCAAAACAAAATATTATAAATAGTTTTGTAGAGAGTTGGAAAAATAAAGGCTTCAGTTGTATATATAATGATTCTTGCATCCTTATTGTTTAGTCAAGGTCAGGTACATGGCAGAAGTGGTCCACTAGAAAGTTTCTAAGTAACATGACGTACCTCATTTGTGAGGTAGAAACTAGAAACTAGAACTAGAAAACTAGAAACTAGAAACCGGAATCCTAAAAAAGTAACTAAAATATAAACTTTTGGAAACTGTTTGCATCTGACGTGCGTCGATACTAATAGTTTTAGAATGGCACGGCCGGTTTATGGGGCGGGAAGATGAGAGACCCTGGGAACGAGGTTGATATATACACTGTCAGTCTTTTTTCTTCGAGTAACCTCGATGGTTTTCTTGAAATTCTCGGGAACACAAAACTAACTGCTATATTCAGAGGGATCATTTATAAAGTGTTTTGCTAAATGATACTTATACTATAAGGGGGTCTATAAGCAGTGTATTGTACCCTTTAGCTTGCAGGCAGAACAATTAACGCAGGTACTTCAAGATCTGAGCCTGCAACCCCCAAGAGAGCCGCTTGCTCGCAGGCTATTCAAGATCACGAGACAACCACGTGAGATCACTAATCGACCCGAAATTACCTGGAGGCTAACAATATTGGGTACGACTGGGAGGTGTTATAAAACAACCCGACTTATTAATAAACTTGCTTTCAAGAATTCATTTGGCCGCTGAATATGGCGGGAAAACATGGCAGATTGTTCTCTTTATTCGTAGATCGGGATCAAACCTTAATTCGGCTAATGAAGGAAGTTGTTTTATTGAGCGACATTAATTACCTTAGCGTGGGATTGATTTATTAGCCGGCAATCTTAATAGATCCTAATTGAACTGGGCCCGGTTGTTCAAAGGGTGGATAACGCTATCCATCGGATAAATCACTATCCAGTCGATAGCGTAGTAGGTTTTGTTAACACTTATCCACTGGATATCGATTTATCTAGTGGATAGCGCTATCCACCCTTTGAACAACCATGCAGGCCCTGATAAATAAAACAGGGCACGAATTGACACTCTTTTACAGTTGAGCAAGTTCACATTTGCGTGTTACTCCACAGTGAAGCAATATCGCCGTCTTTGTTATAACGAAAAAAACAAACAAACAAACCACTTATTGAAGCGTTCTACGCTCTATCGCATCACACGGCTATTGAGTCAAGGGGCAATATCATGAACATCACGTCACGAGAAGTCAAAAGCCAAAATACACCTTTACATCAATGTAAACCTAAAAATAATGGTCCAGTTTTGTTACAAACTACTATACTAGTGTACTGAAGCTATAAAATAAGTATTATCACGAGTTACCCATGCAGGAGCTTTTGATCTTAACTTGACAAAGTCGGGCAGACGTTTTCAAAATCTGCCATTAGGTCTTGGAAAAATCGCTAAAAACTAATTACGGTTAGCTCTCCCTTCAACAATTCACTTGATATATTCCTCTTGATGTTCTAGGCGCCGCATTTCGTGTATGAGCGAAGGTACTGAGTCAATTTTAGCGCCGATTTGAACACTGAAAAAAGCAGCAAAGGCCCCTTTAAAGTGCTAATGAAACGAAATTTCGAGGTACAATTAAAAACGTTAAAATGTTAGATCATTATGTCTTAATCACGGAAAGAAAAACAAATTTTGGCCCAGAAAGCCGTTGTCTCCTTGATTTCTAGCCATCAATACCGACCATAACAGCCCCAAAATGGCGACAATTTTTTGTTGCGTAACTTTGTCCTCGTGACGTCACCGGGTGGACTCGTATTTTAAAGATGGCCGACTGAGAGCGAAAGTAGAGATGCGCGAGAAGAAAGCACTGTGCCGTTGGTGTTGCTAATGGCGTTAGCTGCAAGAATGGAAGTCGGACACCAAATGTGTCCATGCATAAGTTTTCATCTGCAGTCTCAACGAGAAATCAGTGGATGAGATTGTGCGGAGTTTATAGGCAAAGCTCGTCAGTTTACACTTCAACTTAGCCAATGTGCTATCAACTCGACGATTAAGTGGAATTATACCATCAGATTCCTACAAGGAGATTCGGACGTTACAGAAAGGTTCTGTACCTACCAGAGATTCAGTGTCTGTGGCTGGCGTTCAAGAATCAAGCGAAATTCGCAAGAGAGCGAAGACAAGTAAGCCAAATATTTATCATGACGTCTTCCATTTAGAGCCATAACAGTGCAACTACAGTTCGGTTTAAAGTTATTTCGATATAAAACGTTTATTATATTTTACCCTAGATTACTAAGGCGAAAAAGGAAGAGAATATCATTTGCATATCATTAAAACCTAGACTAAAATCGAATCCGTAATCTGATGTCAATTTTGACATACAAAAAGCAAAATTATATATTTCACCGATTAAATTTCAGAGATGTTGGTCTGAATATTTTCTTGTAGACTCCAGACTTGGCTGGGGTTCACAACTTCTTGACTGCTCGCTTTCTAGCACAGCTACATCTCCCAAATATTGCTTTTACTCGCAACTTGTGTAGCATTGGGCTATGCATTAAATATCCGTACCCTCCTGTTGAGGACTTGTCTTTTATCAGGTAGAACCCTCAAGAATTCCTAGAATCAGTTCACCCCTCAAGAATTCCTAGAAAAAGCAGTTCACCCATCTAGAATTCCTAGAAAAAAGCAGTTCACTCCTCAAGAATTCCTAGAAAAAAGCAGTTCACCCTCCAAGAATTCCTTGAAAAATCAGTTTACCCTCAAGAATTTCTAGAAAAAGCAGTTTACCTCAAGAATTCCTAGAAAAATTCCCTCCTTCCCCAGCCTAATCCCTGAAGAATTCCTTCCTTCTGCCAGCCTGACTCTGAAGATTCCACTGTTCCTCAACAGGGGGTACACATATTTAATGCAATAGCCCATTCATTTTTTTTTACAGAAAATTTGTTGTGGTCCATAGGATAAGAAAATAAAATTTATGGTATGCATCAGTCAGACAGATGCTGTGATGCAATAATAAGGATGGGGAACACACACAGTTTATTGATATGTAGACAGGTATAGACACTAACTTCCCAATGTGGAAGTTTTAAGGGGGACATTTTCCATCATCTTTTTAGTGTATATATTATTATCTAATTGTGGTCTCATCCCTTATAGCTGAAGACAAAGACTAGCTGAAACAATCACAATCCAGCAGAGTACCCCAGCAAGAAACCTTAACGGAAAAGAAAAGCAACTAGTGTTATAAACGTTGTAACCAAAGGGACACAAAAGGGAACACTGTTTATCTGCTGACAATTAAAAATAGCCTACCAATGTTTTAATTCAGGGAGGTTTGTAATGCAAGAGATCAAAGATAGTCTACATGTAACAGTCCAAGTGAACTGCTGTGATTGCAACAGGTGACCTCTGTGGTTCAAAGAGTAGATTTAATAACTTTGTCCAGGGAATAAATCAACAAATCCCAGGCAATAAAATTCATACATTTTACAACTACAGTGCAAGGAGTGTTATTATATGCTGTTACTGTATAGGGAATTCTCATTTCTCACACCGAATAAAGTTTCCACTCAAGACAAACAATCCCTAGTTTCGAGAAGTGGTTCATATATATATTTAATTACAATAATCTACTAATCCCTGGAAAGCATTCATTTTAGAATCAACCAGAGGAGAAAATTATTGCTGACTACTGAGAAGAACTAAAGCTTAGTGAAAATCTGATCGCCAATCTGGAGCCTAATGCACTATTACACCAAGTCTGTGCCTCCAACAATTTAATGGCGATATGATACATTGTACGTGTCACATCTAAAAATGACCAGATGTAACAACAACAACAATTTATTTGCTCCAAGAAAAAAGGTCACAATTATAATGATAACATCAAATTACAGAAACATTGGTAGCTGGGCCACCCAAAATATTATGTAACTTTATAAAGCTACCAATCTGTTGGGTGCCCCTTTATATATGTACATATGTAATTTTTAATATGAATACCATATTTTTATATCCTTATTCAAATAAATATTCTTACAGATTCACACAGTGTATAAAATAATAATTATTATTGTGTCAAACATGAACATCTTAGCTTTAGTAAGTCATGTCACACAAATACATTTTAGAACAACAGACAAAGGCAAGCTCGAGTCTATATTTTAATTATGAATATTTAACAATAATTGTTAAACTATTCACTTGTTAAATATTATTAATCAAAGGGTATTGTATTGTATTGGTGAATATTCCCGAGAAAAAGTTGAGAGGGGAATATTCACCAACATTCATGAGCCTGAGGTGAATAAAAATTTTTTTATAATATACAAATCACAGGGAAATTGTTGAATTTCTCAGAGGAAAATAGAAAAATATGAAAATGTTTTGCCTGAGAACAAAAACATTGAACTTTGCGGTATTTCCAAGGCAGAGAGGGTATATTGCCTCTGCAACCATGAGTAGGGAACCAATCAATTGCTTGAAAAGCATTATCTTTGTGGTGTGTAAAGATCAATATATAGTATCAGACTAGAAATTTCATCATAACAATAATGCTGTCGATGATGAAATTGTTTCTCATAAAATAGTTTCAAATTATATTTCAATAGTGACTTAAGAAAACCTCAGAACTTCATTGCTGAATTGCTAGAGACAGTTCGCATTTTATATTGAACAGTAAGATTAATGTAGAACTAATGTACATGTAACTTTATACATGTACAGACAAACACGTTGCACGCAAGACAAAACAAATCCAACTGATCATGATGCCAAGACTGGCCAAATTATATTGAACAATACTCACTCATTTGAGCATTTCTAGTCCCTGATGATTGAAAATTGTAATTTATGGCCAGTCTTGCTCCTAAGAGGACCCACTTGCTCCAAAACAGTGCTATTGATGAGTGCTTCGAAGTCAGACGAGGAGCCTTAGCTTGATACTCCGGATACAATCTCTCGAAATTAAACTTCCGACTGCACAGATATTTTATCGACAGCGTCTACATTCGCTCACACTCACAAGAAGTTCCATACTACAATGACCACAAGAGCAAAAACAACAGTCATACATAAGTAAAAACTTTAATAACTTGCATCGATCATGATCATTTAAGCTTATATGGCGCTATGCAAACAACAACGAACAGTTCGCTAAAACTGACTTATGTTATTGATTGAACATATAACTTTATAAGCTTATGTTAAAAGGACATTATAATTTATAAGAAGGCAGCATTATTTACCATATAGCAAGACCCACTCGCTGTTCGAATCGAGCCTCTGATACAGACGGGGTTTAATAAGCCGTCATCATCTTCACACTTTCTTCAGGATCGAGAATCATCATTGTCTTCATCGACGGCAAGTGGCTCGTCTTGGTAGCGTTCTTTGGGTCCACCCACGACCAAAACATGATCTGAATCTTCTGAGTCTCTCAGTCTGAGTCGCGTAGCGTCGGTATCTTCGCTAGAAGACGAATAATCTTGGGAATCAGCCGTAGAAAAGCTCAAAACAAACATAAAACGTCCAGAAAAAAAATATACGGCACGATACGACGAGTCAACCCGGTGACGTCACAAAAAGTTAACCGCTGAGTTATTCGCAGGCTCAGGATTATATTTTTGTCGCCAAAAAGACCGATTTTCGACGATTTTCAAGACACCAAAACACGTGGTTAACGGAGTTACTTGAATATTTTTTCAAGTTTAGGTGACTGAAATATGTTAAAAAACAACTTAGAGAGAAAAGAAGAAAAAAAGTTTTTTCATTTCATTAGCACTTTAATTGCACATATGGTGTGTTTTACGTCACAAAAGTTCACAAGGCAGTGTAATTACTGATATTGTCGCCTTAATCCGCGAAAGACTTCCTGTGTAAAATTATTTCTTTTGCAATCATCATAACCATTCATACCTAACAAACAAAGCCAAAGCCATGTATTATACTGTCATAAAACACGACGGTAATTTGAGAACACGAGAGAAATTTAGAAAACACGAGCCGCAGGCGAGTGTTTTCTATCAAGTGTTCTCAAATAACCAGACCGGAGTGTTTTATGACAGTATAATACATGGCTTTGGCTTTCTTATATATGTGCTTTAACTATGTACAGCATAAAATGATGTATTTTTTTAAGAGCTATACCATTAACGTTTCCTTGTTGTGTGTTAATTTTTTTGTCATTAATCAATTTGAAGATACTGTGAGTAAAAACGTAGCTCCAACAATTGTTTTTGGATCATAGCAATATATTACCCAACGCATATATTATTTTTATATATTAATATATTATATAATGTGTGTATTGTTATGATTACGTGCAGGTAACTTATAAATAGTATAGTTTGCTATTAACAGACTGTTCAAGCAATTGGTAGCATTGAATTAATAATGTTGGCCTGGAGGGAAATTAAAGGCTAAAACATGGCATCTATTTACATTGCATTATCTGCAAAGATGTAGCTTTTATATCAACTGTTCAAAGGACGGTAGTATTTTTGGTGAATAAATATGGCGGGCTTTTGGCCAAGCGTGAGGTCAAGATGACAGGATATTAGCCAAGTTCGTTTTATGGACCGAGACGACAAAAAAGAACGAGGCCAATATCCCTCCATCTTGACCGAACAAGCTTAGTTCTTCTAAGGACGCCATAGACAGTTCAATGATTTGTTTATTCTCTTAAAGATATTCTATTTCTTTTTATATAATTTGCTGTGTAAAACTGGCGCTGTGATTGGTTTAGAGCTGTTATCTATTAGAGTACAGACGGACGAATGACGTCACGAATGGCAGGAAAACACGCGCGGGCGCTCTGCTCCAACAAATCCTTCGCATCGCCGTCTCAAAACAGAGAAAACTTTTCATCAAATTGGAAATATTCCGTAGGAAATTCTATGTAGATCAATTCATACGAATTTATATCGGCTCTTCAAGCTTGGCTAGAAATTGGAGGCAAATATGATGGACTTTTAGCTCATTGTGGACAGAATCCGAGAAATTAGAGCGGGATTATCGTTCGTCGTGAAGCGACTTGCAGTACAACTGATATTTCAGATTGTTTTCCTCGTATCAGGAGCGCCGGAATAAACAGGGGAGATTTTCTCCCAAATGCTTTAAAACACTATTTTAGGCTGCTGGTGTCCTTTTAAAGATCTATAAATGAATTCTAAGCTGCGCTATAAAATTTATATCTGTTCGGTCATTCTAGGGGAACTTTAGTCATTTCTCGAAAACCTCAGCTCTTCCTTGCTGACTTTTCCTTTCCGAAAATCCTAGGTGACCTTTTTTCCTTTCCGAAAATCCTAGCTGACCTTTTTATGTATCCAAAACGAAATTTTTATCTCTCCGAAAAAAATAGGCATTAATGTTCCCACAGTTAAGAAAGTTCGAGATGATATTTCCCTAAAGAAAACTCCAAACTTTAATCCGAATATCTGAGGCCTTCCGAACAGATATTTCACCGAAACGATCCGTTGGGTGCCCCTGAATAAAGCCTCTAGTTTCTAAATATCTGTTTTTCGAAGCATTCGGTGAGTTTAGCTGTAGTTTATTTTAAGCCGTTTAGTTTTCACAAAGTTTTATTTGGGTGCGTGAAAACACTGTGGCCTAAACTGCAGCCGTAAACTGTTGACAGAATTTTTTATCGGCGCATTTAGCGAACATTCAAGTGAAAATACGATGCGAATATCTCCGAAATTATATATATAAAACGAATAGATTCTATTTGCATGGTTGTGGGTCTGTACTAAGACGTCAAAACGTGACAAGAACAACAGTGACCCACTCGACTGCGTCCCGTGGGCCACTTTAGTTGTTCTTGTCGCGTTTTGACGTCATCTGTCAGGCTCTATTAGAGTACAGACGCACGGCTAAATAGAATCTATTTGTTAAGTTTTTGGACTCCATCGATGAGAAGGAGACACAAAATATTTGGGTTGACTCGGAAAATATTATTTTCTTCGTGCAAATTACAAACGAAAAGCTTTTAGAACCAGCGACAGTAAAAAGTTTTCAGTTGCGGAAACACAGCGGGCCAGCCAATCAGAGCACAGGATTTGCTTCATGTTGCCCGCTCATAGAGCCAGCCATATAATAATGGTAAATATAAGACAGTCCGAGACATACAGTAAAGATGTATAATACTTAGTTTGTTTACGTCAGTCCATAAACAAACAAAAATAATTAAGTTTTACGCTATATATCTTTTGACTGTGTCTGTTATAGCTACTATAATTAGAACAATATTCAATGCTTTGTGTTCGTCAGTTTTTATGAACTAGTTTCAATAATTGTTCTTAGTGTATAGTGATATTGCTCAACACATGCAAGTGAAAAATGCACAAATTTGACAAATATAGCTTTGAAGTGTCAGTTTTGAGTATTTCTGGACAATGAAAACACAAACATATTTTGATCTCATTTAATATCTTCAATGCTAGCGTTCAAATAAACTATTAATAACCGAAATTACATGTACGTCAATCCATAAACAAAGTATTGTATTATCTATCTTTTTGTGTGTTTAAAGAACAGCTTATGTTTATAGAACAACTCAGTAGAACAATATACAATACTTTGTGTTCGTTTTTATGAATAACTCAGTTAGAAGTTAAGACACTAGAGTGATAAATATTTGTTTCAATAATTGTTCTTAGTTTATAGCGATAGACTAGCGATATTACTCAACACATGCACATGAAAAATGCACAAATTCGACAGCTTTGAAGTATTTATCAGTTTTTCTGGACAATGAAAACACAAACAGAAGACGTCAGCAGAAGTGTATTGGTTATTGTTATGTGTAGATAATTAAGCTGTTAGCGCAATTCTACGAAAATCTAATATCAATAAAAAGGTTAAAATATAGCATCTGTTTTGTTTTCACTGGATTTAATATCTGCAATGCTAGCGTACATATAAACTATCAATAACCCAAATTGCGTCAATCCATAAACAAAGTATTGTATTATCTATCTTTTGTGGTTATAGAACAGCTAGTGTAACTTATAAGAACAATATTCACCATTAGCGTTATATGAAGAGACACCTAAAAAGCTATAATGCTTTGTGTTCAGATTATAAATTGAATTTGAAGACACTGGAGACTGGACACGAGTCTTTTCGTCGTATATCGATCAGTAAAGTTGTACCTCAGCCTCGCTGACGTGAATTGCCCGGTGAATTGTTTCAGTTTCAAGTGAGCAAAGTCTCTGCTGAATCACCTTGCCGGTGAGTCGGTGGTGCTTATCCCGGTTTCTCTTTTGCTAAAGCTAGAACCGTGAATGTCAAAAGCATTTGTTATCTCCTTTTGTATTTAAAGAACTTGTTGCGAAATATATTCAAATGCAGTCAATTTTGATATTGATGCGAGAGCTCTCTCGCGGCTTCGCCGCTCACGGATGTTGCCATTGCGCGCCAACAAAACCGCCAGCTACGCAGGCTGTCGTACAGCCGACTCTTCAGTTTGTCCGCGGTGTGGTGATTGTTCTAGCTTTTGACTTCCTGTGTTTGTAATTGCTATGTTAAAGTATGCTACTCTTCATAAAGGCACAGCTTAAACGTGTGGCGGTAAGCGTTTCAGAAAAAGGGAGGCCGTGTCATGTCACTTGTATGCCTAGCTGGGTTGAAGAACTTTTAAAAAACTCGTCTGTCCATATCTAGTAAAACTGGCAGCCGGACAGCGCATATTGAATACGTGCATTAGATCGGTGGGAAGACACAGGAAAAACCCTTTATTACACTTTGAGCTTTTTCCTCATGCGTCGTTGCATCTTGCAAGTTTCCTGCAGTCGTCACTAACCAGATAGTAAGCTTTCCATACTGAGTCTACGAATACGAAAGAACAAAATCTCGGTTTCCAATTTGAAGACTGCAGATCGAAAAGTTTTGATAAGTATATCATTAAAAGAAAGCGGAGTTTTCACTGTGCGAATCAGAAAAGCGTGAACACTTGGATTTAACGCTTGGCTGATTTTTCTTTGGCAAAGCTTGGTCTATTTTTTCCCCTGTATTTATTCAGAATGGCAAAGTTATTCTGCAAAAACAAAGTCTAAAGTGTGGTTTGATCATGTCAAAGTTTATAAATAAAGTGTTATTCGCAAAGGTAATAGTTCGAAGGCACATTGCCATTCCGCACTGAGATTCCGCAGATTCTGGTGGTCAGCATAAATACACCGCAAAAATCGTCCGCTCCGTGAAGGAAAGTTTATCGTACTTGTTTATTGAAAACAGAGTGAAACAGTGGCAATCATAGTACGGATAGTGTACACGTTCGATATGTGGCTCATTTTCAAAAAGATTGAGAGACCCTTTATATATCGTAAAAATGTGACAGCAGTTTACGGCCGGATCACCTGGTTAGTACAAGGCCGATTCGTCTCAAAACGTCCTACGAGGGAATTATCATGCAGCTATACCATGTTCGGTACTAAACATGCCTCACATGCTACACGCACTGATAATATCAGTCATAGTTGTAAATCCCGACCATACGATATAATTATATATAATTGTTTAGAAAGAGTTCAAGCCAAACATAAAAGAAACCACATGTCGTGCACATGATCTGATCAAGATATGATCTCTCATTACAGTCACCACTTGATCAGATGGCACCGTGTCCCCGGGACTGTGTCACGGGCTGTGTCATCAGCATATAACACGATTGTATCAACGTGGTGATCGAGTATCTTTTGGAAACTTAATTATTTCCTACCAAAAGCCCGTTAAATAATCACTAAACTTTAATACAGGTCTTCAACATATCTACTCGGGACAATACAAAACTTCCCAGAGATACTCACCAACGATCCAGCTGACGATCGTCTGCCGGCAACCCAAACCCTAACCGACCTGTCAGTATTCTAACCACAAAATTACCAGTTCTGCTCATTAGTTTTGCATGGCACGCCGAGGATGTGTTTTAACGTGTCCTGTGGCGTGGGTGCCACGTCACAATATATCTATAGGGATAAGACTGTACCATTTCGTGGAAAATGTGGCAAAAAACACGCAAAGTTACTGAACTGAATACGTCGGCTAAAATACGTCAACTGTTCAAACCGCGTAAGGAACACAAATAGCCAGAATAGCTGGGGCTTATTTATAACTGCATATACTTTGGTTGAACTTTGGTTTCTGGAGAATGGACCGCACAATAAGACTAATCACGCAGAACAAGTGGATAGAATATATGACGCTTACAATATAGGCTTGTGCGATAAACAAGACAAACATCTAACCTCTAACAGACGAATAGAAATAAAAAACTATGTACACTTAATAAATACCTCTTTTCACGTTAGTGACTACTTTTAACTTACAAAGATGGAACTTGATTCTGTTTTCAAAAATTCAAACTTAGCGTGAAGTATATATAAGACGATTCAGGGTTGTAATTTTCCTTAATCTACACAGAATCTATACTACTGGAATTTTACTTTAAGGACCTTCGCCTCTGTGCCACTTTAGTTTAGTAGAAGCACGATGACGAAGTCTCGGTGTCAAGCTGCGCATTGCGGTAAGGCAGCTATTCAGGAGTATAAATTGGCAAATCACAAGACTGACTTAACAGAAACATCCGCACTGTGTGCAGTGATCTTGTGTACACTGAGCATGAAGAGTGAAGTCGGTTTACATCAAGTAACAGTGTTCGTACTCCACGCACACACAAACACATACCAACTGAGTTTGAAGGCGCTCTACAGTTTGCGAGGGCAAAGGAGTAAGATTAATACACATGCAATCAACGTACTTCCACTGAGCTCTTCAAACGCGCTCGAGTGTGCTACATGAAAAACGAGCACGTTTTCCCACGTATTGCCGGAACTGTGAACACGTAACGGCAGTTCCGAAAGGACAGAGAACACGTAGTTGTTTTTTTATTTCAAAATACAAGCTCAGCTCATGCAATGATGCCAATAAATTTATAATCCTGATCGATTTCTACTTCTCAATTCGGTAAAACAAATAATTTTAGGTGCATCCGGACGTTGTTTTTTTTTCCTTTTAACATTTACACCGCTTATTTATAAAACGGAACTGTTTTGGTTGACGCAATACAGTAAAAACCCGCATAAAAGAACACGTGTTTTGGGGGTTCAGGCTGATTTTGTTCTTATATATCGGGTGTTTTCTGGTACTTTTTTGACCAAATTTGACCAAATTTCAGCCTGAGTGTTCTTAATCCACTTGTTCTTTTATGCGGGTTTTTACTGTATCTCTAAACTGTACATACGCATCGACCACAATTACCACATGTATACCGTGCGACCAGTAGAGTGCGACTTTTCTTTGCCCTATTTGTGCAACTGGTTATAGTCACTGAGAAATTAAAAAGAAAATTTGCCCCTCTTATAGATTTAACGGACTGTAAATAGTCAGTGAATAGTATTCAGCACCTTCTCGGTTATTCGGCGACCCCTTGGTGCGAGTCATTGGACCGATCAGTAGTGAAACCGAAAGTGACTTGGAGACAGATACTTGGCCACACACATGTACTGCACGACTGCAAAAGGACTGGCAGTTGGTCATTGCAGTTTATGACATACTTCAATCAGACTGCGTATACATTTTTTAAGGTTATGGTGGCCTCAAAAAAAAAATTGTGCGGTATTATTAATCAGTTGTATCGTACACGTCAGTACTGAGCAGAACTGAATACGTTTGTACCCGGAAAATACCTCAGCCGTGATAACTAGTCCAACTTTGCCAGTGTTTTCTTTCTTTCTTTTTTTAATCCTCCTCAATGATTTGAGAGATTTCCTAGAGAGGATCGACACCTTTTATGATCATGACGACCTATTTAAATTTATGATAAAAAGTAAGAAGGACTAAGTTTGTATTATCCTGGTTCTGGGTGCTCAATGAGGAAAACAATATGCGCATGTATGCAGCTCACGTGAATCTCTTTTATTTGAGAAGTTTCTTGTCCTAACCTCTCTCAACCGAATCGCACTTAGGCGGCATATAAAGTGAGCGTATTTTCAGTCTGACAGGATTGCGTGTCTTTTCCGTCATCACGGAACTAATCAGAAACGGTCCTTATTGTGTTGTTCGGCTTGCGCAAAATTCCGTCATTGAATTGAAACGCTCCCTGCCTATGACGTTAATATATTGACACCTTTTGCCCTTTATGTGCGATCAGCGAATAGCTATGAACTGACATAATGAGCTGTCTATTGATAATAAATTACCCATCATCCAGTTCCTCTTCACAAATAACTTTATAAGTCAATCACTCTTGAATCTAAGTCAGTTCGTTCTAGTCACCAAGAGGTAAACTTCGGCTTTGCTCAGAAATCAACCCAAACCATGTTTTCAGGATTTATCAGGCTGTATTTCACAGCCCTTGTTTACACAGGTTAGTAGCTTATAGATTAGGAGCTTTTCATAGGAGCAGTATCATAGATTAGTAGCTTTTCATATATTATTAGTCGTAAACTGAACTCGTTTAGAAACGTCGGAGCTATAAACACGTCACCTTGTCCTACGTGCTCGGTGTTACATGCACTGAGCTTACTCAGAAATTTTGAATTATAGTTCAGTGATTTTCGCTTCATTGTAGAATGATAACACTATAAACAGCTTTCGATGCCAAACTTAGAGTCACAGCACGGTAGATTCAAAAGTTAAAGAGCATGTTTACAAACTTGAGGTTAACGGAACACTGAACAGAAACAGTACGACGCGGGCGGAAACGAAAGCGTTTGCAAACAAGTAAAAAATGTTCTCTGGGTTTGTCGGTCTTCCAAATTGAATTTTGCACACTCAGAGAATTCGAATCTTTCAAGCTTCATTAATCAGTCAGCGTTGAACAGCTTAATATTTCCTCGCATGGGTTGAATGTGCGGCAATTTGAACAGATTTGAAATTGTTGTTTGTGAAAAGTTGGTAATATTTGCAAATGATTGTTTGAAACTAGTCAAAACAAGAACAAATTACCATGAAATAAGGCGGTAAAGAAACCAAACAACTCAACCACAGGCATGACATACAACGCTTAACTTACATTTCCACCAAGAAGCAATATCGATCGTGCAATACAACAAAAGTGAAAGTATTAATTCATTAACTTTGTATTATTATGCAACAATTTGCGTTGTGCTGTTGTGTAAAAGTAAATAAAGTGTCCCTCGTGTTTTGGATCGAGTCGGTACTTCAGTGAGGCATGTCCCTCACCATGACGTCAATCCAACTGATCGAACATTCTCTTTATTAAGGCGAAAATGTCAACGTTACAATATTTTCCAACCCAAACTGTCTAAAAAAAGGTTTCAACCTAAATTACTTGTTTGGCGGAATTCGTTGGATAGCAGGTACGGTGGTGTAACTGTCATGAACTGTCCGCAGTGTCTCGGCACCAGATACAAAGATAAATTGCACAGAAGAACTGATGATTGCGCAGATTTCTCGACACAAGATGAGGAAACAAACATTTATGAGCCATGGACTGCGCTGTAAAACAAGAGTGCCTCTTGATTGGTATTGCATGAAGGGTTTGACAAATGATGCAATATGCCTATATTAGGAAGTCTTGGTGGCGCAATGAAATTTTAAATCATTTCCGACTACTGAAGTGGCTTCAGCGCGACACTTCAGTCTTATCTTTTTCCTTAGTCAAATCAAGCGCAAATTACTTTTGCATTTAGTACATTTGCTCCTTCTAGGAATTAGGCCAATTCTTTGGCTTCAAAACACACGTGCATGGTAATCATTTTGTAGGCATCCTTGAGATGGATTTGTATTGCCTTAACCTTCTCTGTTGGAATTAAAGATGCACTGATATGTGCTTGTGTTAGAGGCTCTTTAACATCTGCTTGAAACATATCAGTTTTCCAGCAGTGCACTCTGAAAGAGAAAAATAAAAAGTACACACCTTGACACGTCTACGATCTTTTGCACGTCACTTTTAGTGAGACCAAAAGGCGAACAACAACCAAGAACAGTACTCTTCAAAAAGTCCGTCTTCTAGATCTCGCTTTTTCACCTCGTTGTGTTATTTTTTTCTTTTTAATTATCATTATTTAATATTTAATGTACACTAATTGTTTCTCTTGCTTCAACGCTGTCTGAAGAGTAACCGAATTCGAGCCGGCAGTTAGCTATGGAGTTATTAGTGAAACACAAAGTTTTTCCGTCAGTGCTCCGACCATTACTAAAATCGGCCGCTCATCAAGCGATTCCGTCATTAACTGACTCATTAACTGATTAATTATCTGGAACACACGCAACTAGTTCTGAGCGAGAAATCATTGACAACAGTCGTAAATCAAAACCAATATTGTCTGTGTTATACGGTACCGCAGCAAAAATAGACATAATACGATACTGAACAGCCACATTCCTTCTGATCTAAATGTTTCTTTACAACTCAGTGACGCCACCGTGACTTTTCAACTGTTGCCAGCTGATTTGAAATTGTCCCATCTCGAGTTCTTTTCTCTTCTTGAGCTTAATTCAGACTGGGGAAGAGGGGGGCTTTCCAGAGGGATTAACGAATTTTGTGATAAAAATGGTTGGGCGTATATTTGGTTAGTGCGCTAGACTCGGGGGGATATCGAGCGATCTGGGTTCAAGTGCTGGCCGAGGTTACTTGGCAAGACACTTTCCGGCACTCTAGCTCACAGTGCCGGAGTTAAACGCCGGTCTGATAAGCCACCTAGGCTTGTACTCAGACCTTTTCTTAACTGAAAAGCAATGTGCAATCACGGATGGATTTTAACCTTGGAGATGACTGGATTTGTTCTCGGTTGCCCCGAGTTCAACTCCTGGGCTGCGCTCTGTAAATAGCCAACTGGTCTGCCTCCTGCCAGTTGGGATTTTCAACCATGTTATGTTTATTTGAAATATTTGTTTTCTATACACGGCCCCACAAGCTTCTAGCTTTAACACAAACCGTGTATAAATAAAGTTGATTTATTTTTATTTTTTTACTTAAAATATTAACTTCAGTTTTAAATAGTTTCTTTAACTTGTATATCTATCAGTCTCTCAGAGTATTTATACATAGTTTACACTTTACATTGCAGGATGTATCATCACGTCTTCGTTGGCCACCAGTCATCAGCTACAAGCTGTATTCAGCATGAGTGGAATAAAGGGTGACGTAATCTTTTCCAAGCCACATGCACAGCATGATGGTCCTACAAGCATCATGATCAACTTAACAGGCATCAACGAGACTCTGAGATGGAGCATTCAACAACTACCTATGATCTACTATGGTAACGCGGCTATGAGCTGCAGAGCAATTGCAGTAGGAGCAGTTTTTGACCCTAAGATGGCCATGATGTCTGGAAACTACAACAGCACGTGCAGTCCATCGAATGCTTCAAGATTCAACGCATGCGCCATTGGAGACTTGACAGGATTGTTTGGATACCTGGACGCCAACACAACACAGCGAAATTATACAAACCAGAACTTGATGATTCCAATCAGAGGCCCGTACAGCATCATGGGAAGGACACTAGTGCTGTACAGCGGCGAAACACCCAAAGCATGCGCACTGATTACTCCTGTCCAGTCCATGATGACAGCCGTAGCTGATTTCAGGGCTCCAGTGGCGGGCTCTATCTACTTGAGACAAGTTGACGAGAACTCGGACACCACTGTCTTCGCTAATGTTTTCTTCGTCGATGGCACCCAGTCTCAAAGAGAGTTTGTATGGCAGATTCAAACATCATCTTCATGCAAAAATGTCAGAGAAAGTTTCAACCCCGACAACAATGATGGGAAAAACTGTAACCAGACACGACACGAAAATTGTTCCATCGGCGATTTGAGCTCCAAACATGGAAATATCACCGTTTCTATGGCGACGAACGGGCATTCCAAAGCCAAAGCGGCCTTTACAGACACCAACTTGCCGCTGAGTGGCGCTAACAGTGTTATCGGCAAGACAATTGTCTTGTTCTCAAGGAACGACACACAGAAGCCTTATGCCTGCGCTATGATCATGAAAGTGAAACCAAAGGTTGTCGAAGCTTCATTCAAGCCTAATGTCCATGATGGCGTAGGTGGATATTTCAAGGTTACTCAACCGTCTGTCTTTGATCCCTCTACAACAGAAATAAACGTGACTGGCTTAAGGGAAGAGTCCCAAGGATACCATGTCCACAACTATCCCAGTCCGTGGCAAATGGATTACACCGGACATGAATCGTGTGCGGGACATTACCTAGGAGGACACTGGAATCCTTTTGGTGTTGATGCTAAATCCAGTCCTGCTCCGGGAAGCGGTATGTTGGTGAAGAATTCGTTTCATACTCAATGTTTTCCCATATTGCATCCCTGAGTAGCACCAAATTTGGTATCTTGTTGCTTCAAAAGCTAAAAAGCTATAGAACAAAAAGGTTCTTTGGAAATTTAACTCCTTTCCCGGCAGTTGATTATACTTCGTTTTTCAACTGTACTCCAGGAATAGGACGTTGTGGGCTAAGATTTAATTGGTACATCATTTAAACATAATGCACAATCGCCACTTTTATCTTCTCTTTTACTAAAAAAATAGTAAATCAATAAATTATATTCATCTAATGGAAGCATGACTTTCCACAGCAAGTATCACTGATCAGTGTTTGCCACTTTGACCATTTGCATTATATATACCGAAGCCCGAGTTGAGCATTTTCTGATAAGCTTTCTCTTTTACAAACTTCCCTCTTTAGGAACCAATGATGAATACGAAATTGGCGACCTGAGCGGCAAGTATGGATCAATGCTAAACCTCACAACTTACAACGAGAAACACATTGACTACAATCTGCCGTTATTTGGTAAAAACAGCATCCAGGGTCGATCTATGGTTATCCACAAAATGAAGACGATGGGAAGCATGAGATGGGTTTGTGCAGATGTTCATCAGGTGGCGAATGAGGACATGTTTCTTATGAAAACCAAAATAACTTTCAATGGACCGACTCTTAAGGGTTACATTCTATTGGTAAGTCCTTCTAATACATACATACATATTTTATTGAACACATCCCCACATGAGGCTTTTCAGTGAGTAATATATGGATGTTGTTGATCCTTTATGCAAGGCAGCTTGAATTGACATGTTCCCAGTTCATTTCTAATTCCCTCAATTCTCCCTCCACTGTTCGGCGCCATGTAGTTAGTGGGCGCCCGCGTTTACGCTTTCCCTATGGGGTCCATCTCAGCGCCATTTTAGAGATGTTGCAATCCTTGCGCCGCAACATATGGATAATGCTATAAAATATACATCGACCATTAATGACTTTAATAGCATTATTTTACTAATCAACTCGGTTTAATTTGATTTCTCCTCAACAGATTCAGCACAAGTCCCAAGGAGAATCCATGACATCCGAGGAAACTTCAATTTACATTGATGTCCATTACGTTTCCAACATCAGCAAACAGGTACTGAAATCTGATACATACAACGTTCAGTTGGTCTATCTGAAACTGTACTTTTTCTTTGCAACAAGGTCATCATTTATGACTTTACGAGTACTCCGCGATTATTAAAAAAAAACGTTACAGTTCAACCATCGATCACAAAACTGGGCTTAAGCTTGCATCATTCTGGATTTCTGTCCCATATCTCACTGAGTATGCTTTTGTTTGATTCCCTTGTGTCTATCTTCAGAGTTTTAATCACAAGTGGCATGTGCATGCGAATCCTGAAGGAGACGACACTTACGCTGCCATGGGTGATAGATGTATGAGTCTAGGAGGACATTACAATCCTTATTACGTCAATTTGAGGGTAAGTATAATAGCACGAGCCACGTTGCTTATAACACTGAAAATGATGCTAATAATAAATAATTCATTTTTCGGCCCAAGTCGTAAATGTTGACTGCCACTTTTATAAGGCGTAATAAAAATTTAATATTGAACTGTAACATGTAAGAAGAACCGTTTCTTTTTTCAGGGAGCTTACCACACCGAATGCGTTTCTGATAACATGTTGCGGTGCGAAGTCGGTGATCTTTCCGGCAAGCATGGGATGATGAACGTTGGAACAGGGTCGCAGTTCTACACTGACCCTGGTCTGCCCTTATTTGGAGACATGTCAGGTAAGAGGGATCAAAACTGCCTTAGGTTTAAAATCGATCAACGTGGAGTTGATAGCAGTAAAAGGGCCTTGATAAGCCAACCAATCAGATCAAACAATCATGATTAATTAGCATTTGAAACACGTGACATAAATGAACCAATCACTAGGCTGCATTATGTTGTTAATTAAATACAGCTGACGTTTCGAGCGTTACTCCTTCATAAGAACAAATACACATCTGAGCAGTGGCAAGGGATTGTTATAAAATCATTTAACATTTTCGAGATTCTTAGCTGATAGAAATATGTCCGAGTGCCACTGCGAAAAAAATAATGTGCAATGAGCATAAAAAAGCCAGAGCTGTTATCATTTTTTTCTAAACTCATTGGTCAGTTTTGCAGATCAGATTATTTGTAACACGGAATCGTAATATAAATTTAAAGTTGCCCTGTTTCATGAGTGCATGAATCAAAGTATATTAAAATTGGATTTAATTTTTCCTTCAGTTGTTGGCCGTGGCCTTGTAGTACATGCAGAGAACGCTGGCAAGCCCCGTATTGCCTGTGCTACCATCAAACCAGTGGATTCTTTATACGCAGAGAAAACACTGCACAATGTTGAAGGAGCAGGATTTTCCACGTGAGTTCTTGAAGACAGCTGTGAGTTAGACTACGAGTGGTCCCTCTTTCCCTTAGTTCATCGAGCGATCAGCAAAATAAAGTGAGAGGAAATCTGGGGACGAGGCTGCTCGTAGTCGTAGCTGAGAGCGTTTACACAATCAATCAATCAATCAATTAATCAACCAACCAACCAATCAATCAATCAATCAATCAATCAATCAATCAATCAATCAACAACCAACCAATCAACCAATCAACTAACGAACCTACCAACCAACCAATCAATCAATCAATCAATCAACCAACCAACCAATCAATCAATCAATCAATCAATCAATCAACCAACCAATCAACTAACGAACCTACCAACCAACCAATCAATCAATCAATCAATCAATCAATCAATCGAGGTCCATGGAGTCAATGTTTTTGGCACTTACATGTATCTTCGGTTTAGAAGTAAGACACAAGGGCTCGGTTCCTCAAGCAGGTTTAGCCGCCTACTCCCAAGATTAACGTTAAATTATATTTCTGTAATTGTTCTTGCCTTTGGTTAGCTGCAAACTGTAACTTAAAATTAGAAGAAAAAGCACTTCTAAAGAAGAAAAATAAAATGTTCCTTGAATTTCATTTTTAATCATATAATTTATTTGTATTAATTAGTGACCTGCCAGTCCATCGAACATAATAAACGTTCACTACTGTTCACTTATTAACTGTTACCTTTGTGTTCCTTATTGTAGAACGAACTTCATAAAAACGGTTTCTGCTGCACTGAATATCCCAAAATGGCGGTTGTTTTATATCAGAACAAATAACAGTAACGTTCAAGGCTGCATGACGGTCAAGTTTGGAATTATTGGAAATGGTAAGTCCTTTAGTTGTATAGCTATATGATAGTTTTTCTTCTTTATTTCTTCATACAAAAAGTGGAATTTTCCATTATACTCTCTTGCTGAAATGTTATAGTGAGTGGAAATGCACTGACCGGTACATGCCGAGACACAAATTCTCTTTACTTTTCCCTGTGCATTAATTATTATTGTCCAAAACAAAATAAAGTGGAAGAATTTAATCAATGATCAAGAACATTTCCCTTACAGTGATCACTGAGTTCCTCAGTTTATTTTCATGGTCTGCATGTTCCGAGTTGGCTTGTGCTACCGCAACCTCGTTCCCAGGGCTTTTCCCTCTAAATTTTGCGCAAAATTTAGAGGGAAAAGCCCTGGGAACGAGGTTGGTGCTACCGATTTAGAAACTCAGCAGAGCTAATGGCCGGTCCTTGCCCTTAATTTTATCGCAGATAAACAAGTCAGTGAGCCTTCCAGAGCTTTTGACCTCATCTTGCAACGCTCACCAGGAAAGCTAAAGGAGTTTCAGCCAAGGAATAAATGCCTCGGCGTTCCTGTCGTTTCAAGTACAGGTAAGGCAACAAGAGTGTGCATGTGTTGGGGGGGGGGGGGGGGGGGGGGGGGGGGTAGATTGGAATCTAGAGTGGAAGCCTCCAAGCATACAAACGCTATGTTCAAGTGTTTCGAAATTCCTGTATGTCACGATCAACATGCATGAACATATGGATACTGCCATATTAGACTGTAAGGTATACCAGTGGAGAATGCAGTAATTAACATCGGTGTACGTTCATTCATTATCGGGATGATGTATCTAAAACCGATGTATTCTATTCTCCTTGTCCCGAGGGTGTCCCCCCGTTCCACTGTATATAAGATCGGAAGCCGGTCTGACCATGTAGATAAGAGAAGTATTGCTTATCCAGCTGAACATGATAAATTTTCTTACTTTTGATGAATTTACTTACCTCCCCGGCGTTTTTTTCAAGTTTCCCGAACAATGGTACTCATTTGTTTACATGGGAGGAGACAGACACTCTAAAGCTATGTCAGTATATTTGTGGCCAGTGTATGTAAACATACATTGACGTTTACTTGTTTCATTCTTTTCAGCACCACCAAGCATCAGAAGAACTACTCATAGCGGTGCACGAGCCAATCACGTGAATACCTTAGTCATTCTTAACATGGTTTTACTCACTGTATATGCGTACCTGGGATGAACAGTTCAACATGGATACGCCTTGGCGAAATGTCATTACGCTGAACGTCAATTGGAAGGAAACGAAGTGCTATTATTATCAGATTTCTAATCGTAGAAGTACCCATATCGTAACCATACTTCATGACAAGAGGAGCCAGGGATGAGCACAATGCGTAATGGGATGTTGCGCATCCAGCCAGTTATGCTCTCCCTCTCCTCCTCGCCCCAAATCCACATTCGTAAAGTAAAAGTAACAAAAGTGCGAAAAGGCAGCTATACTGAATGCCTGAAAAGACATAGTTTACTCTTGTATATTTATAGTCTCTATCACGAGCTAGCCTTTAAAGAATTAAGCATTTTTGCGAAGGAAGGAAAGAAGGAAGGACGTGTAATAAAGTATAATAAAATGCAATTTGAATTAATTGATTAATTGGAGTGGCTCAATGTACATTGGTTACGTTTTGGTGACAGGAGTTTTGGTGACAGAAATCTCGTTATGGGAACTGTCAAGTCAAATGCCGGATCAACCATCAATAAGCGATGATTATACACCCATATTAGCCAAACAGGATTTAAACCAGATTAACAAGTTCAAATTTCGATGTGAGTCAGGTGTTTGTGTGTAAAAGTAGACTGTTCACAGCCTCTCTATTTTCTCGACGCTAACAGCGAGCGCGAAGCGAGCGCGGAGCGCGAGGGGGTGGGGGATGGGGAGCGGGCGAACGCCCTTACCCCACGCTCGCGCTTCGCGCTCAGTTCCAGTTCACTCGTGGCTACAACGATCTGAGAAATTGAGAGGCTGTGAACAGTCCAGTGTAAAAGTAGCTTGGGGAGGGAGGAAGGGGAAGGGGGTGGGGGGTTGGTGGTGACAAAAGCGTGTTCTTGTACCCGACTTATTTAGGTGTCCAACTGATTTGACGTTATCGTGGTACCTTTACATGACTCCTGGATTCTTTTAATGTTTTAAACCTTGTGGGACTTTTAAACGTTTAAAAACACAAACTGGCGGAAATTAGCCTGTGGCGTAATACACTATTTCATTGTTAACAGTTTCAACTGCCCTCCCTCCCCCCCCCCCCCCCCCCCCCCCCCCCCCCCCCCCCCCCCCCCCCCCCCCCCCCCCCCCCCCCCCCTCCACCTCTCCCGTCCAACTGTAGACACCGGATCATTAAATGACGGCAAAACTGATCCTGGAAAATAAAACAGTTTACAAGTAACAGTATTTCCTCAAATTAGACCCTATTCCAAAATGGCTGCCAATTGAAAATTATTTTGTATGCATTTAAATTTGCCTCACTTAGTCCACTTACCTCGTTCTTGAGTAAAAATTATTTTGAATTATCAACTCAAAAAACGAGGTGGACAGTCATTTTGGAATAGCCTTCCCTCGATTAATCGCCCCCCTCGAATAATCATCCCTTTTTGGAGCGAAAAAAATATTACTGAATCGCCCGCGGGAAATGTCACTTCGTCCGCGTGATCAACCCTTGCGTGACGTAGGAAATCACGCTGTTCATACACTTCATTCAGCGATGCGATAACGGAGGGAAAATTTCGTCTACGCACGCACGTACCTTGTGGTCGAATATCCTGTTTCTGTTTCGATTTCCCATGCTAATGGCGGAAGCTAAAGGGTTGGGTAATGCTTGCAGTTGTTAATTTAATTCTGTATGCAGGTAAAGACGATTGAATATAAATTGTGATTGAGTTAGTAATTAAGAAATAGCTTCTGTACGTGAGTATCTGCATGAACAACCATGTTTCGTTCTGCCTAAACAGGACGAATAGGCGGAAGTTTTACTCATTGATTGCTCCTTTCAGAATATGTGTAAATCAACCGACATTTACGTTGCTATCAAAGTCGTTTCATATCTACTAAACAGAATATAACTTAAATGGTACGTGGCCACGAATTCGGACCAATTCGAAATGGATTACATTGCATCTATTTTAATTGAAGGTGGCACTTGTAAGAGTTAAACTACTGGGCGCGATCTTTATTTACTCTTGTGCCTTGAAAACTTCAAACCTACTTGAAACCTACTTGTAGCCTGCCATAGAAGGCTCAACAGTAAATATGGGACTCGAAAACCATGCCTTGTTTATGTGTGTATATAATTAACCATTCTGTCTGCTATGCTAATTTTAACTTGCGAGTATATTATTAGCGCCCACCCACCTACCACATTTGTATCTTTGTTATGCATGCTACCTTACAAAATGAAGTCGGTCAAACAATGGTAACACCTTCTCTTGAACAGCAACAAGGAGGAGGAGAGATAGCTAGTTTTGTGTTCGTCATTCTGTCAGGGGGGTGTAGGAGAGGAGTGGCAATTGACCAATGCAATTGCGCAATATAATCCGGAAGTATTGGTTACAATGATAAGCGCAGTAATAATGTGGCCTGCAGATTATAATTATGGATGATCTATGGTATTGGATGTGTAAATTTGCTGTTAAACTACTGTACTCCTTAATTCCGACTTACTCTTTAATCATTAATAATAATACACACACACACCTCCCTCCGGGGAATATATTATTTCCAGCTCCTTATTGAGTGCCATACATTTCTTTTAAATGTTATGTCTGATCAAGGATTTAGTGGTGCATGACATCACACCAGACAATATCATGTTCGATCTGGCTCCATCTGGTTCACAAAGAAGCTCATCATTTCAAATATTTGATAGCTTTTCCAGCACGCACATCTTCATGATCTTGAAGCATGTGCATTTCAATAGCAAAAGGCTAAATACAACCATGACAGATAATTATTAATTTGCTGTTAATAATTAACAATCACGAATTAAATATCTGGATTTCCTTTGTCCTTTGTTGTTATTATAGACGGTTCCCAATTCTTAGAATATTGTAGTCAGCGTGAGTCCGCGCGCATTTTGCCGCCCGCGAGAGCCCGCGCGAAAGCAAAGCCAACCAAAGAAGGCATGTCGACAGTAGCCTGTTCCAGGCGTTCGGCCGGATAGTGGGGGAGCGACACGAAAAGACGCGAAGAGTGGCGAGGTGAATAATAGGCGTGGAGTTTGGGGAGAGGAACAGGCTATGTCGACAGGAGCATGTCGATATATTAAAAATCTGTTTGATTGCTTTTTGGTTGGAGGACTAAACAAAGGAAATTAAAACAAGACTTGGGGGAGTTATTATTTCCCATTGTACTTGTCTTCAAGTAGAATTTTAATAATAACTTTCTTATATGTTTGGCGCGGGGAGTCTTAGTAAAGACACGCTACTGGTTTATTGAGAATAAGCATGTTCTAATTTGCAAGGAAATTACTTGTAAGGTATGAAAGTTCAAGTACAATAGCGATGTTTCTTGCTGTGTCATTAAATGTGCTGTGTCATTAATGTGCCAACCAGAAATCTATTGGCCATTGAAACAAAGAGCTCTTTTGTTTCACGGTTGGCAAATTCGAAGAACAACAAAAAACACCACGTCAACGGTAGTATTTCTTTGTGCAACATCTGAATACTAGCGACGTCTATAATCAAGATGATACGGCAGTGTTGTGGCTTCTTGGTATTGTTGGGCTTGTTGACGTTTGCAAGTAAGTTTAAGTAACCAATAAGGTTCTTTTTTACACATTTACGTTGGTTGTTTTGGAATGCTATTGTCGAACTTATGACCTTCCGCACATCGGTCGCACGCTCTACCACTGAACTACAGGAGACTTGTGGGAGCTTAGGCCATGAATGAACTTGTAGGTTCAAATGTGACAAACTTCCCGCATACTGCTAGGATTAGTTAAGCCTGGTTTCCATATGATCGCAACGCCGGATCGCAGTCGCAACGATCGCTTACGATCATATGGAAACCGCTCTTGCGATCGTTGCGATCATACGGAAACCACTCTTGCGATCGTTGCGATCATATGGAAACCAGGCTTTAGGTAATACCACGTACAGTCCGTATACTGCACAATCTCCGCCCTGCAATGCTTGTGAGCCTCACACGAAGGAATGTTTTCTTGCCAAAATAAAAAATTCCGGGACAAACTTACCTTTGATTTTCTTCATTATTTAATAACGCCAGATATCCTTGCCAAACAATAATAACGAGAAGAAGAACCTCTATGTTATCCCAAACCGACGTTTCAGCTCATATTACTACACGTAACGGTCGTAATCAGAGAATAGTGGACTCAAAAATGTACAATTTAATTACTCCATGTGCATATCAACAAATTCAAAACAAAAAATAAAAACACACCCTGAGGCTGCGCAGTACCGACTGTAAATCATCTTTAAAAATAATTTACTACTGTATCATTCTTCAATCAATGTAACCTAAAAGTGAACTGAAGGCTTTCAGCCGTGGAGAACGAACGCGGTAGCGAGAAATCTCGCAAAACCGTTAGCAAGAGTGCGAGATGCTTAGCGATACAAAAAATTCCAAAGTCTCGACAAACTGTCGCTGTAGAATATATCTACGGACTCTTCAACCGTGGGAGCGCCGGCCACGGATGGTGTATCTTGAAAAGTGTAGTCTAAATAGTTAAAATTCGTCATTCGTAATATCCATCTCAATGTTCTCCAATCGTAACCATCCTTACCTAGTTTAGTTTATTATCGTGTTGTTAGTGTTTTCGCTTACTTTATAGTGACCTTTATAGTAAGTTTTCGTCGATTTATGTACATCGCAAACAATGCCATTGAAATATCATGACGTAGAGACTTTGGCGATCCTTTGGCGCGCGCGCGTTAGCCAAGAATGGTTGCATTAATTTATCAGAAAAGTTTAAAAAAAATCCATTTTAATAAAAACTTTATTGAACTAGTTTGTTCGGTCCGTATTGGGGAATATTGGTCTCGTTCTTTTTTTGCACGTTTATGGACCTTGCCTTCGGTTCGTTCCAAAACTTGCAACAACAACAAAAAAAACAGAACACGACCAATATTTCCCCGGATCTCATGCTAGTTCAATAACATCTACCGTATATTTTTTTGCTGCGATAACGTCACTTATAAAAGTCTATTGGCACACGTGCACACGAGAAAACTTGTCATTGCGGTAAGTACCCCCCGACACGTCCCTCGTATATGAACTACCTTTTTCCTCAGAAAATATTGCCGCATGTCCCTGCGACTTGTCCCCTCAACCTCAATGCACACGGATGATGTATTTTCGTGTCATACACACCGTGTTTGTACTCAAGTTATAACTGCGCCGTTCAATTCATTCCAGGTTTTGTTGGTGCCAGCAAACCATGCGTTAAAGGCCATTTTCAACATGAATGGAATGAAAGGCGAAGTCGTCTTCTCTCAGCCTCAAGGAAAACAATCCCATAAGCATCCTGGTCAATTTAACAGGCATCAACGAGACGCTGGCATGGAAAATTCAACAACTGCCCATGATCTACGATGGTAATGCGGCTCTGAGTTGCAACGCCCGCAAACGCAGTAGGAGCTGTGTTTGACCCAAAGATGGCCATGAAATCTGGATACTACAACACCAACTGTAGTGTATCCAGTGTTACACGATTTGAGTCATGCGCAGTTGGAGACTTGACAGGGATGTTTGGTAACCTGGACGCCAACAAAGCACAGCTAACTTTTACAAACACGTCTTTGATGATTCCAACCACAGGCCCGTACAGCATCATGGGGAGGACACTAGTACTGTACAGTGGTGACACACCCAAAGCATGCGCACTGATCACTCCTACCCATGCCATGAAAACAGCCGTTGCTGTTTTCAAAATTTTCCAGTGGCAGGCTTCGTTTACTTGAGACAAGTTGACGAGAACTCGGACACCTCTGTTTTTGTTGATCTTTTCTTTGTCAAATGACTCCCAGTCTGATAGTCAGTTTACCTGGCAGATAACCAGGGCGTGGGCAGAGATGATGCATCTGATCCATCCTACTGCAAGGTGTGTCGGTGAAATGTTTAACCCAAATAACATTAATAATGACAACTGCAACCAGACAAGGCACGACAATTGTGCCATTGGCGATCTGACATCCAAACATGGCAATATCGATGTTTCTGTGGCAACAAATGCAATCAGCGACAAAAATGGCATTCACCGACACTAACTTGCCACTGAGCGGTGCTAACCTCGTCATCGGTGAATCAATAGTGTTGTTTGTTTAGCGACCCAAAAAAGCCTGTTGCCTGTGCAAAGATTGTGCTCTTAGAACCTAAAACACTGAAAGCTACGTTCGAGGCAAAAAAACCATCAGGGTGTGAGTGGTATTTTTAAGTTTACCCAGTCGTCTCCTTTGATCCAGCAACAACAGAAATCAATCTGAGTGCCCTGAAGAACATGGCTCAAGGTTATCACGTGCACGCATACCCCAGCCCGTCGTATATGCATTTAACAGCAATTCAATCATGCGAGTCTCTTATTGCTGGAGATCACTGGAATCCTTTCAACATTAATCTGAAAACTAGCCCTGCTGCAGGCACAGGTAAACGTTTTTCATTCTGTTTTGTTTTGTACTGTAAAAAGGTCCGCGTTGTTGACGTTTCATCTTCTTATACTTCGCCGTCTTTGGGCACAAGGATGTCTGAGATCGTTTGAGTAAATAACGTCATCTGTTATTGGTCGATGGTTTCCATGGCAATAGTCCACCAATCATAGTTCAAGCTGGCTACCCGAACGATCCCAGACCGGCTGGCGCCTCAGTGTCCCCGAGTTTTCTAAAGTGCTAAGTTTTATTAAGTTCGAATCTTGGTCCGAACACTAGACTCGATATTTAGTCAACCAAAGAAGGTCTTCAATAGTTCATGACGTAAAAATCAGCTACAATTTAACATCTCGTTTTGAACCATAACATAGAAGATGATGTTGAAATCCTAATTGGGTCCCTTACGTGAAGGGAAATCTAAGGGGGTCACCGAGAGTAGCAGCTAGTACCCTTTCATAGAGAGGGGGGGCCCATGCCAGCACTACCAGCTGTATCAATTAGAGAAAAATGCGTCTCTATGTGGGGCAGTTGTTTTGACCTCTTCCCTAATGATTTGTTACAAACTAGAAGCATTTGAACTGAAGGGTTCGGCGTTTGTATTGTAATAAAACATTTCTGTTTTGTTCTCTTTCCAGGAACAGTCGATGGAATATGAAATCGGCGACATGAGTGGGAAAGTACGGGTCTTTCTTGAACCACACGGCCTACAACAAACAACACACGGACTACAACCTTCCGCTGTTTGGCAGAAACAGCATCCAGGGTTCGCTCCATTGTCATTCATAAACTGAAGAAGGACGGGAACAAGCGCTGGGTCTGTACCAATATTGTTCCAGAAGAAGATCCGACGACCACATACGCCATGCAAGCTAGCGTGAACTTCACTGGTCCGAACCTGCTAGGAGCGATTTTAATAGTAAGTTAGATCAGTGGCATCTAACATCTTCTTTTGACCAAACTACATTTGCTGCCGTTTCTTTAGATTGAAACGACTAGAAGAATTATTACTACACATCTTCGCGTGCGCAAGTATTTGCCACATTTCCCTAACAATTCCTGGGGGTAATGCATAGGACACGACAAGAACACAACAGTTGTTTCTAATTTTCACAAGGAGGCAACATGATGAAACCACGCTTTAAAACAGTCAGGCTGGCTCGAGACCTCATTTGTAGAGGGGAGGAACGGTTTAGAAGTGGACCATTTAACTTCTGAGGGGGGTGGGTGGTTTTGAACAAAAAAATTTCTTGCAAGACACTACCTGATGGGCTGACACATGCAACTTCAGAAAAAAAATATGCACACACATGCCCGAGAAAAAAATTTATTGCGCATGAAAGGGTTTGAAAAAAACATTCGCGCCTATTCGCCCCCCCCCCCCCCTCAGAAGTTAAATGGTCCACCCCTTAGGGAGTAGGGATAAAACGACAATTAGGAGGGAGAAAAATGAGTTAAAAAATAGGAAGATGGGATGTATAATTGACTCTTCCTGTCCCCTCTTTGTACTCCTGGGTGGATAGAGGACAGTGTATGGGATTAAGCGTCTTGCCCAAGAACGCAACAAGGGGGTATATATATTTTTTTTCAAGAACACAAGCTGATGACAGTGGTCTGGCTCTGTACCTCCAGCTGGACCTCGAGACTTTATTGCATGGGCCACCACGCCTCAGTAATACTTATAGCTAGGAGCAGGGCGTACCTGCTAGAAGTGATTAAAGTCAATCTTTCGTCAATGATGGTTTTTCTCATATGAAATTTAATCCTTATAGCTTGTAATATTTCAGGCCTTTACGCGAATGTGAGGAATGTTATACTATTGTGTCCATTTAGTCACTAATTGTTTTTAAATGTTTTCTCTACTTAGGATCAGCACTTGTCCAGCAAGCCCAATACCGCCGGCATCGCGACCACGATTTTCATTAACATCAAATACAGCGACTCTAGTACCCAAACAGTAAGACTATGTTCACACTTGGTGCCCGAGCACGGTGCCCGAGCACGGTGCCCGAGTACGATTCTCGCTGGGCACTAATGTCAACCACACCTTTTTTTTTTCAAGTACCCACGCCAGAATTCGGGCAACAAGGTCGAGACCTTGTACTCGGGCACGGCCAACATGACGATATCTTGGGTACCCAGGGTTTGAACACAGTACCATTTTGTGCCGGTGCCCAAGCACTAGTGCTCGGGCACCAAGTGTGAACATAGCAGATATTTTATAATTAATACTTTTGTTGTGTAATTTATCACTGAGACCCAGGCTGTTATATCTCACAAATGGTCGATCATGCGTGATAATAACTTTTTGTATCGTCTTATTAACAGAGTGGTCACATGTGGGACGTGCATGATAAACCTGTTGGTGGAGATGCAAGTGCGGACGGTAACAAGAGATGCATGAGTTTACAGGAAACCTTCAATCCATACAAAGTTAATCTCAAGGTAGGAAGCGACGTAGGTTTTAATATACGCCTTGTGATTTTAGTTATCAAACATACACCGCAAACTGTACTCTAAATAATCTTATCTAATCAATGCCTGCTTGTGACTGAAGGGTATAAACTATAATTTGCTTATTCATCTATTAGTTGTTATTGACTTTTCATCTTCCGAAACAAATATTCATAGACTTGGTTTCTGCTTTTTTTTTCTTGTTTTAGTCTACTTGACAGTCAAATATATATTATAAGGAAAAACCATCGCTCTTGAAAACATTTTTTTTTTTTCTGTTTTTTGTTGCTCGTGTTGTTTTTTGTTGGTTATGACTTAATGTAAGTTATGTTGTGCATTGTTTACAGTGGTTTTCAATGTAATGTCGTGAAACTAAAACGAAAGCAATAATAGCAATTGATCATGAATTAATTACAACAAACGTAAACAACGAAATGAACCAATGAGAACTCAAGGCAAATACACTTAACCGGCGCCAAGCGCGGGAGTCGAGAAGGTGGCGCGAGATTTTTAAACCAATCAGTGAGCGTAGTAGTAAAGCAAAACCACAGCCAATTAAAAAACCGCTCTATTTGTTATTTGATGTGATATTTTTTGTTTATCCTTTAGGAAAAGTACTCCGCCTGTAGTCCAACCAACATGCTCCGTTGTGCATCAGGAGACTTATCTGGTAAACACACTCCTTTCAAGTGGGCGGAGGCCGGATGCTCTTCAATGATGTCAACCTTCCATTATTCGGCAGAAACTCTGGTAATGATTATGTACTCTTACTTAAGAAATAGAAAACGACGCGTGTGTTTACATATAGCCTGATGCAAACACGAGAGACAGTTTGAGAGAATTCAAAAGCTTATATAAACATAGGTATATAAACATTTACATAGGTACTTCAGGTGACTGTGGCCTCGGGCGGGGATACTCTACATGTAAGTTGTTGGTCTTTTCTCCATCACCTTATCATACAAATACGTAGAGAAGTTGAGAAATCACACTGTACTCTACAAACCTTCATCACACACTAGGTAAGTAAGAAAGTTCATCCAAAGTTTGATACTCGTGTTAAGGATTACAAATGATATGGGAGTTGTTCCATGTTTTTTGTTTGTTTGTTTGTTTGTTTTGTTTTGTTTGTTTGTCTGTTTGTTTGTCTGTTTGTTTGTTTGTTTGGTTGGTTGGTGGTGGCTGGTTGGTTGTTGGTTGGTTGGTTGGCTGGTTGGTTGGTTGGTTGGTTTGGTTGGTTGGTTGGTTGGTTGGTTGGTGGTTGGTTGGTTGGGATTGGTTGGTCTCGCACTTGAACAGGATATCGATTTTGGAAATCTCTGAAAGTTGTAACGTAACGTTTCATATTTGTTTTCTGTTTAACCAGTTGTTGGTCGTGGCATAGCAGTGTACGTTAAAGATGGAGGAAAAGATCGTCTTGGTTGCGCAAATATCGTAGCTGACTCGTCTATGTTTACAGAGAAATCCCTGGAGTTCGTGATGAAAGAGGTTGAATTTTCCAGGTAAATTTAAAATCTACGTGGATATTGAAACATTGTAGTATCTATAATAAAACTGAAAATGATGGCCCAAGCTATTCAAGGAATACAATAATTACAACAATAAAAGAATTCCATAAAATGAACACAATTGAATTGCGCAGATTGTTGCCTTTACGCTAAGTGAGTAGCGTAAACACTGTCGGAACGTATTTTAAGGCTGTTATGCATGGATTTCATGTTCATAAAACGTCTAGCCCGTGCAGGTTTCGTTCATATTAAGGTTTCACCAAATCTGAGAATAGCTTCCTTTTCTATTTGTCGCATTTTTAGCGCGGGAATCATTACGGGGTCGAACTCTTTCCAGACACTGTTGGTCCCAGAGAAATGGCGTTAGCGTGATTTACGCGCTTGGTGATATTACCGCTCATTTTCCGAAGATACAATTGGTACCGAGTCTCACAATTAATGATAGTAGAGCTGATTACGATTGACTGTTCGTGCAAACGTGTTTAACCAATCAGAGCAAACTATGCTGTCTTTTCAGCCAATCAGGAGCAGTACAAAAAACTTCCACGTGCTTGGCACGTGTTGCTGTTTTTTGTTTGTTTGGTGTTATGATAGTCATTAGAGTGGTTTTCAATTGAGTGTCATAAAACCAAAACCAAAGCAATCACAATGACCAATCACAACAAGCGTAAACAACGCAATGAACTAATGAGAACTCCGAGCACTAAAATACACGTCGCCGGCGCCAAGCGCGGGAAAAACGCGTTGTGACCAAGTCGCGATTGGTTTTGGTTTTGCATCTGAATTGGTTGAATAGCTGGCGTGAGTTTTCTAAACTAATCATAGAGCGTAGTAAAGAAAAACCAAAAGCAATTCAGCGATTCATTGCAAACCGCTCTATAAAACCGCTGTAGCTGACAGTAACTGAACTTGTTAGACATTTCTGTCTTCTGATTTCTCTCTCTCTCTCTTTCTGATTCGTATAATTTGTTTATCCCTTTTCAGTGACCATTTTGTTGACGTCATGTCTAAAGCCTTAGAGATTCCAAAGTGGCGACTTTTCAACATTCACACAGAGGAAAAGCCAAAGTGGATGAGTGCCTGAAAGTCAAGTTTGGAATAATTGGAAAAGGTATCATTTATTGTTGTACCATCTGCTCGTGTTAATCGACAAACTCCCTATCCATCTGTTTGCACTCATTCCAAAGATGTTAACCTTGTTCTGTGCAATTCCCTGACCACATACGTCTCCCTCGCTGCTTCGTACATAGTTCTTAGATTCCAACAACCAATTCTAGGGACAGATGTTGGTCTCGGAAAGGCGCTTCTTGACATATGGGTGTTTTCTTGAGGTTTTGACTTTCAATCGTCATATCTCTTGTCTTAGAATAGCCCGTCCTCTGGCGACCCACAAAGTGATTGGTAATTGAATTTATATAGCACACTTTCCAGAAGTTCAAATGCGCTTTACAATTAATTCAACTCAGGGATGAAATCAGACGTCAGCTTGTAAAGGCGCCTGTGGCAGCCGCTATCAGTCCATTCATGATCTCACCCCACCCAACCATGAATTACATGTCAACAGGCCAGGCCTCAACACCGGGGACTACGTCCCCCTACTCTTTTCGAACAGTGCCACTGTAAATCTCCTGCAATTGGGTCTCTGTAGACTGAATAAGAGGGAGGGTGACTAACACTTCTGAAGTCCTGCCAGAGCCCCTATTTGCCAGTTTTCTTCAGGGTTCCTGTCAGGTCGGGACATAAAGTCCCACTGTACTTCAGTAGTCCTGACAGGTGGTCCCCCTACTCCACTGTTGCCCACCTCCCACGAACGAGGACGTTAGGGGATGGACTTTGGGAGGTAATAAGTAATAACACGGTAATAGACAATATTCGTATTCTCACGGTTGGACTGGAACTAGCTTTGCAATCGAGGCTAATGCGGGGAAATCTTTTCAAATGCAAATATTTTTAACGACATTTTCCCGCATGACTGATGAGCCTCGATTGCAAGCTAGTTCCAGTCCAACCGTGAGAATACGAATATTGTCTATTCCGTGTTAAATTGGCCTGACTTGTAACAAAGTCACAGCACTCAATTTCGTTCTATGCAACTGAATAGGCTGTTCCTGGTTAAAAGATTGTGCGGAGCAGCCAAAGTCGGTAGACGCACAAATTACGTTTACGTTTCTCGTTCGCCCGTCTATTTATAAATTCTTTAGGCGTTTGTTATAATTGTTGAATGGCGACTGAAGATAGCCCGTAGCCCGGCAGGATCATCTATACTGGAACTTATAAACAAAAAGATAATTAAATAGTTCTCGCATGCGAGTGTTCAGTGCCATAAAAATGTGAGTCCAAACGTTTCGGGGCTTAGCCCTTCATCAGTGGAAGTCAGTTGATGTTCGTTGAAAATTGGCTTGCGCCATGATGCAAAGGGGAAGATTTTAAAAAGTTCAAAAGGTGCGCGCGAGACCTAAAGATACCGGAAGTCGGAGTTTAGTCCACGAGGCTGACTGGTGCCCAGTTTAAAAATAAGGCGCATTTCCTGACGCTTTCGTTGCTTGTTCCCGCCGCAGAGCATGATGCCACGGACTTGTGCGTCTTGAAGGGATGGTGTCGTTTGTATTAAAATGCTCTGCGACAGAAAATCCCGGCAGGTTCTTCTCAATGCTTCGGAGATGCTCACCGAATCGTTCCTTAGGGTGCGGTCAGTTTTCGCCGATGTAGATGGGAAGAACAACGGCGACAAGAGATGGCATACACTAAGCCGGTTGTTTGACAGGTGAAAGCATCCTTGATGACAATAGAGCATTTAGGATCCTGCAGGGTAGTGTCAGGGGAAAAATGTAACCACAGGTGCGGCAGCGGGCGTGCGTGCATGGTGAAGTTCACACGTAAAGACCAGGTTAGCTACTATCGCGCATGTACTGGAACTTGCTGTTTGAGACTGCTTTTTTGTATTTTGCAGTGGATCAAGTCAACCAACCCGTGAAGAGAAATTTGATGATATCATGAAAAACAATCCAGAGACCCTCAACCCATATCAGCCGGCGAGCAAAGACATGTGGTGAGTACAGTTACCTCGTGCAAACATTATATTTGTAATGGAGTGAGAGGTGGTTTGGGTACATGATATATTTTTGTGTAAGATCAACCTCCAAAATGTTGGAGAAAAACACGTTTATTTTTAGCGGTGGGAAAATATATAATAAACTTCCTGCCAAATTGGGAGACGCGGTGGGCTAATGGTTAGTGCGCTGGACTCCGGACGAGCGGTCCGGGTTCGAGCCCTGGCCTGGGTCATTGTGTTGTGTTCTTGGGCAAGACACTTTACTCTCACAGTGCTTCTCTCTACCAGAGTATAAATGGGTACCGGTGACAAAATGCTGGGGGGTTACCTGCGATGGACTAGCATCCCATCCAGGAGAGTAGCCGCACTCCTAGTCGCTTAATGCTACAGAAAGCGGGATAAGCTCCGGCAGTCGTGGGCCACTAGGCTCGTGAAGACTTTACCTTTTTCCCCTGCCAAATTTGCAAACGCCGACAACATACAGACCTTCTGCCGCCTAGCAAAAAATAATTTTAATCATAACTTTTTTAGTAACGTATTTTTTAGCTTCTTACTATAATTAGCATAGTATTTTTTAACCTTTTTAGCTTCTTAAATTTTATTGTAATGTATTTTTTAGATACAGGCCCCCTCTGGACATGAGTCTTCGAGCTGAATGGACCACCCTGTGCAAACTAAAGTTTTACTTTTTCAGTAGTCATAATGCTCATTCCTGCTCAGTTGTGATCAAATGATATCTTCTATTTCCAGATCCCCAGGCACGAAATGGAGAACGTGGCCATCACGTGAACTTCTTTCTACTGATCACTGTTGTTATGGTAACGAGCGTCATGGAAGGACTGCGACTGATTTGATTTCAAGTTGACAAAAGTTTCTCGGACGGTTAAGCTACTGAAGAAATCGCGTTTTCCCAATTGCATAGATCCGAAAATAATTTGAATTTTGCTAATTTTGTAGTTGGATTTCGCCGCCAGCACTACTTACCAGTGACTTACTAGATGTGTTCAACACAATTTGTTAACATTTTGCATAGTTGCTGCACGGTTTTTCGTTTCGCTGACGTAACCCGAGACAAACGGATTGACCGCGCGGCTAAATAAGGAGGTCTAGGAACTAGACAGGCCAACGAGCTTTAAAATCTTAATACTGTAATGAAACAATTACAAAATAAAATAGGCATCAGTCGTTTGCAGTACAGAACTATAATGATTTATATGTATGTATGCATGATCCCTTTGACCTCATATTTTAAGATCAAATATGTGAGTCACTCTTGGTGGAGTTGAATGATAAGCCTATTCTACTCACCACGACCTTACTCGTGTTTAAAAAAATAATATTTAAAACGTTAAAAAAAACGTTGACAATAGACCCATTAGCTTGGTTTGTTTGTTGCCCCATTTCAGACCATGTGACGTTACTCTAGAGAATTGTTTCTTCCAAATTGAATCATATTCACGTATATATGAACGCAAAATTTTTATATAGGCAAAGAAACAATTTCCTGGAGAACATCACGTGGTCTGAAATGGGCAATTTACATACGAAGCTAAATGGGTCTATTTGATATTTTCCCGCGAAATCGTTGAGTTGTAAAAATTGAAGCCACTGAATTATATAATTACGAATCTAATGAGCCGCGCAAAACGAGAGGAACACATGTGCGTCTGTTATGATACGTTATCATGCAATAGCCCTTTTCACGGTTAACTTGTGATATTTGCATGACAATGCAGTTGAACATAGAAGCGAGGTAATTTCGGGAACAAGCTGTAAAATATAGTGTTTTTTTGAGCTCCTTTAACTCTTTTGGTATAAAAACAGTTTTAAAAACAATTCTTCTAATTTACGTTGTTTTTAGAAAAAATTGTAAAGGCAAGTTTTCTCTATTTATAACTGAGTAGATTCGCATGAGCAACAGAGAGATGGTCTTAGGTTAGGGCCTCCACAGACTAGAGAGATAGTTGTCGACAACTATTTAGTTGTCGATCATAAAAAGTTGTGTCGATAACAAAAAATCCAGTGTGTGAAGCTAGTTATCAATAACTAAGGGCCCTTAGTTATCGACAACTATCTCTCTAGTCTGCCGGGTAGAGGCCCTTACGACCTTTACGGCAAACTTTAACTAAAAGAGTTGTATATGTACTTCGTCTCTGTTTTAAAACTGTTTGTATTCTAACAAAGTTCAAGGAGCCCAAGAAAATCACGATGTTTTAAAGCTTGTGCCCGATATTGCCTCGCTTCTATGTTTAACTGTATTGTTATGCAAATATATGTTAACCGTGAAAAAGGGCTATTGCACATTCGGTTTCAGTCGCTTTAATACATGTTTAATCTACAGAAACGGATCATCCGAAGTTACTTCATTAATGTTTACAGCCCATCGAGCGAGTGAAATTTGTCCACCAAATGCAATAACCCGTTCATTGCTCTCGTATTCACGAGTTAAAAAGGAATAGATAGATAGATAGATAGAACTGCATTGGCTCCCAGTTAAATCAAGAATAGAGTTCAAGATTTTAATTTTGACTTTTAAAGCTTATTATGAAACTGGACCTAAATACTTAACGGACGCTATAATTAAAACATATGCCCACCAGAAAACTTCGCTCAGCCACTAAAGAACTGTTAGTAGTCCCTAAGTACAATCTTGAAACTTATGGAAAGCGCGCTTTTTCAGTAATTGCACCTATACTTTGGAATAATTTACCTGACCATATTAGAACCATATCATGCCTAAGTACCTTTAAAAGTAGAGTTAAGACTTTTATTTAATCGTTCCCGAGAAATGATATCGAGACGAGAAAACTGAAAGACCCATTTATGAGGGTGGTTTGTTTGTTGCTCCCATTTCAGAAAATGTGATGTTGTTCCTTTCAAATTATTTAATCATATTACGTATGTGAGTGCATAATTTTTAGACAGATAAAGGAACAATTCTCTAGAGAACATCACCAAGCTACTCTATTATTTACATACTGTTTGTTATTCGGTCTGTAATAGCTTGTAATCAAACCTCGAAATTTTGAGGGGTTTGTTTAATTTACAGTGGACTGTCTTGAGTGTCTACCGTACTCCGCACTATCCCTGGTCTAGTCCCTTGTTGTTTGAGCTTTCGAAACATCTGGTAAGTATAAATTCTAAGGACCTTAAACGAAAACTACAAACTATAGCATGCAAATATTTATCCCGGATTAACTGCAGATGTGCCACTAGCTCGAACTACTGAATGGCACTTAGTTGAAGTTGATAAAGTCAAGTTGATCGCTGTACCGAATTTGGAAAGCTGATGTTTCGAGCGTTAGCCCTTCGTCGGAACGGCTAACCTGGCTAACGACGGAGGGCGGCTAATGCTCGAAGCGTCAGCATCAGTCAATTCCAGCAGGGGGTCAGGCATTTACTCTACCACAGGACATTTGATGGCCTTGTGTTTTTAACCTCAAAGCGTACGCGTTGATCCTGGCTTCGTTTGCGGTGATGAGATCATCGGCAAAGTAGCACTTTCTGTGCCTTGGTTTTCTCTCAATTATTTTTTTGTAAGAACCCAGAATTGAAGCGAATAATTTGCCTTCTTTTTACTGTACCGTGCGGAATGAACAGCTCGATTGTCCCCCGGGGATTGGCACGGTGAAAGAAGAAGTTGTGTGGGGGAGGGGTGGATAATGCTAGAATAATTGACCCCACACGTTCATTTCGGCTGGTTTTTAAGCTTCCTGAGGCCGAAGAGATTTCTTAGTTTGTTAATTTGGTTTCCTACCTCACATGTTTCTGGAGAATGATAAAATTAATTCCTTCATCCTTCGTGTACGCCCCCTTCTGAAATCAGCCAATCAGAGCACGCGTTGTATCCGGGACAAACTCAAGCCATACAATCTTTAGTTTGGGATTAGCAAAACAATGTGAACGCGTACTGTAATAAACACTGTAATAAATAGATATTCCGGCACCAGTTCACCCGTTTACTTCTGGGTTTTTGTTGACATAATTCCTCGAACTGCAGGTTTACGTAATGCTCCGTATCAAGAGAGCGGCGGAAATCGTGCCTATTATGTACAAAGAGGTTATTCAGCGGAAAGTTGTGTAATACGGCTGGGTATTTTTACGAGTCAGTTTTTATTTTTTCGAGCCTTTAGGCGAGAAAAAATAAACACTGACGAGTAAAAATTCCCAGCCGTATTACACAATTTTCCGCTGAATAAATTGTTTATTATACGACATAATATCTTTCCTAAAATATAGGCTTTCAACAGTGTTTTCCGTAGCGCGCGGGTCAGGGGGACTGAGACCCGTGTAATACGGTCTCATATTTGCTCTCGTCTTTGTGCGTATTCGCACTCTAAAATGCTATGTCGTATAATAATAAATAGATGTTATTGAACTAGCTTGTTCGGTCCGTATTGGGAAAATATTTGGTCGAGTTCTTTTTTTGCAAGTTTATGGACCGAGCCTAAGGCGAGGTCCATAAACTTGCAAAAAAAGAACTCGACCAATATTTCCCAATACGGACCGAACAAGCTAGTTCAATAAAGTTTTTATTATAATGGCTTTTTTAAAAACTTGCTGATAAATTAATGCAACCATTCTCGGCTAACGCGCGCGCGCCAAAGCTAAGCATAGTCTTGTATTTTTCAGGCCACTTTGCGAAAAGTTTAACCGAAATTGTCCGCCAGACACGAGGAAACATGTTTCTACTTAATAGAAAACAATTTTGCAAAATACGGTCCGTATGACCAAAATATCGGTCCGTATTGCAAAATATGGGACCGCTCAGGGAACCAATCAGAATGTTCCTTTTCGTCGTGGACCAGTTTGCCATATAATAAATGTATTTATCATTTTCACGACTGAATGGGGAAGAAACCATTTAAGTTCTTACTCAAATTTTAAGCTTTGGGATCTATAACGTCTAAACTTTTTGCCCTTTTCAGCCTCAATGTTCTATAAAAAACGTTCTTTTTAAATAAAGAATGTAGTCTTCACGCTACGAAATACAGCATGAAAACAAGACAATTCCCCGCAACACCCTAACCAAACCAAAGCAGCGGAATCAAAAGTTGTTTTGGGCACTTCAGTGATATCATACCCTGAGTGCCAGAGGGTTTTTTATTTTGCGCCGAACTTGTGAGCGGCAAAGCCGCAGAGTAGTGTTATCATATCCAAGAGATATAATAAAGTCAAGTTAAAACTCCGCATAAAATATTGACACTTTTTAAAAATAGCTTCTTGGAGAAGAACGAAAGATTGCACACTTTTCCGAGACAAAGCAAAAATGTGAGAAATGTTGCACTGTTCCACCACATAAAAAAACATCAGTTTGGTTTGTTTCACTGCAGGAGTTTCGTTACGCGAAATCATGGGTCTCACAATTGATGATGTGATGGAGAAGATCGGCAGTTATAACAGATATCAATACAGACTTCTGCTGGTCTGTGGATTTATGAAAATCTTCGGTGACGGTTTTCAGATGATGATTCCAACTTTCATCAGCGTTGAACCGCCATGGCGATGCAAGGATAACAGTTCAGCATGTAATCTGACGGGAACCTTTAACCTGGAGACCCAGATTACAAATTTCGCTGCTCCATTCCTCGAGATGATTGGGAGTTTGACACCAGTGAACTCAACTCAGTTGTCAGTGAGGTAAGAGTTTTCCTTTAGATTTGAAAATGTACGTTTGCCAAATTGCAATTTGAATACAATGACCCTATACTGAATTTCAAAGTTGCTTCAGCTTATAACAGTCTAGAGTGTGCCTCGATGAAGATGCCTGTGTCCATTTACGAGAGGTGTCCCGTATAAAAGTGACGGGAGTATAATTAGTCATGCGCCAAATGTACAAGAATAGTCCAAATGGCATCTTAACCTCCACTTCGACCCAAGTTTGTTTTTATCAGTTTTTACAGTTGCAGCTCACGTTCTATTTACTTTGCAGTGGGCTTTGGTGTGTGACGTCTCAGCCCTGTCCCATGTTGACCAAAGCTACATGTATTTTGATGGGTGGGGTGGGTGTTCATTAACACTCTACGCTACCCTTGGAGTTTCTGAGTTTAAGTTGCAGCTCATGTTCCATTTCCTTTGCAGTGGGACTTGGTGTGTGACGTCCTCAGCCCTGGCCATGTTGACCAAAGCTGTTATGTTTTGGGGTTCATGATTGGCGTTCTCGTTGGAGGCTTCTTATCCGACAAATTCGGGACGCAAGCCTATCGTGTACTACCTTTCTGTTCTTTGCAACATTTTAGCACTGGCTGGATCGTTCGTACATGTCTACTGGTTGTATGTGCTCGTCAGGGTGTTAGTGGGTGTTTGTGTGGGGTGAGTAACTTAAGGTTACTGTAAACCTTCGTGACCATGTTACGCAAAAGGCCTCGCAAGCGCACAGTTTTAGAGTAAAGTACCCAAACCTATATATCAATTTAAAGCTTATAGAATGAAGAAACATGTAAGATAATAATTTCCCCAAGAAAATAAAAATTGTTAGCCAGTACGGTACTTTGAACACAATTTGACCGGTGTTGATAAACGTGAATTACCCGCGCTTCCATTTAGCTGCTACAAAAAAATCCAGTTATTGCATGATATTAAGCAGATGTTGACTGCCAAAAGTGTGTCGGGAGGGAATTTCTTATTTCCCTCTAGTTTTGAAATTACAGGCCCAAACGTAATTCACAGTGGAAGAAAAATCATTACTTGAACTTTAAAAATGCTTTTATTTCTTTTTGAAAACAGATATCAAAATCCCGACACACTTTTGGCAGTCTACATTCTGCTTAATATCATGCAATAACTGGATTTTTTGTACACCTAAATGGAAGTGCGGGTAAATTCACGTTTTTGAACACCGGTCAAATTGTGTTCAAATTGCCTTACCGGCTACAATTTTTATTTTCTTGGGGAAATTATCATTTTACATGTTTCTTCATTGTATAAGCTTTACTTGATATATAGGTTTGGGTACTTTACTTTAAAAACTGTGCACTTGCGAGGCTTTTCCGCAACGTGGTCACGAAGGTTTACAGTAACCTTAATAATCTGTGCGTTTATTTGGTTGCAGTGAAGCTTGCATGGGATAATTACTCTTGGTGAATTTGAATCTTCAAACGCGCAAGGACAATTTGCTGATGATCAACGATGTTTTTCAGTTTACACATTGACTCCTGAACGGCGGCCAAAAGCGGCCTTGAGGAACCCATGGGCTTGAACCACTTCCTGACGTCATCACGCCAGAAGATGTTTTGATATCCAGCCTAAAAAAAGTAGGAAACAGTCTTACAAAGCTGCATAAATGAGCACGAAACGACGAATTGGGCCAGAGATACACTCAATAAACCTATGAATTGTTTCTTCCCAAATTCAAAGAAAAACTTGACCCGGTTTCCCTGCCATTTATACTTTTTGTTAAAAAAAATGTTCGCTTTCCTCGACGTATAGGTGGAAACTTTTCCAACGCGAACAAAGGCGACTGAAAGGCCAACGAAACGACAAAAGAAAGTGACATAAAAGCCAAAGGAAGAACGCAAAATATTAACGAAAAAAACCTGACCCTCATTGTATTTATTTTTGTATGACAAAATTGTGATTTGTGGCCATGCCCAAAGGAATTATTGAACTACTTGCCTCGAAGTAGAAGGAAATGTTAGTTATCATGTTGCAAACTAAGTTTTAAACAGTTTGGACGTAATCTGTAGAGATAAGGTCCAGAAATAAGCATCTATGGCGGTTAAATGCCCTTTTCTTGAAAAAAAGAAAAAGAGTCAATGTTTTTTTAGCCATAATTTAGGTACGTACGTTTGACTTCTGAAAATTCCCACTCACGATTATTATTAACTACGAACTGAGTTTCTAAGAGCTTCATAGGGGATGGGATGACTGGGATGCCGCACCTTATTGACTATCCACTCATAAGAAAAAACTCCAGCTTAGTCGTGTTGTTAAAACGTTGCCTTCGCGGTACATAGAAATACGTTTCATTTTTTATGATTGCACACTATTTACATAAATCAGCGTTTAAGGTAATTCCTTAGTATTGCCACTGCGCATCCTTTCTGCGCATAATTTCGCGCGTAATTAGCGCGCGCACATTAAAAAACATGGCGGCTTTTTCATTATGGCTATGCTCGCCAGAGAGGCAAATGATCGTTTTTCTCGTAAACGAGCGTGGCGACCTATCATTTTTTTTCGCATATTTAAGTCTAGTAATCATCTTCTTTTCTATACAAGGAGTATAGACCAATTCTTAAGTGCAGGACAAATTAATAATCACTGAAACGTGAAAAAAATTACGTGTTTTTGGTTGATTTTGTAAGGAATTAGGAGGTATTTTAGTCGATTATATCTCTTTCGCGAGGCTGGTGACCTATTCTTTTTATTCTATATTTTGAAACATCACATCACAATGTTCAACTAGGGAAAGTTTCAGAAACTTCCCAGTGTAACTTCTATTTCGATGGAATAACCTTAATCTGTTTCAGGCTGTGCTAAAAAAAGTCGTGATGTTGCTTCTTTTAAAAATAACAGGTAGTTCAGCTCCGGCCATGTATATATTGCTGGTGGAGTATGTAGGCAAACGTCATCGTCACGTGATCGGAAACAACCTTGTGGTACTTCTGGGTTCTCTCGCTGATGCTGCTACCATTGTTCGCTTATCTGATAAGGGACTGGCGCACACTTTCCATCGCTGGTGCAGTCCCAGGCCTCTTGCAGATTTTTTTCTGGTGGTAAGTGAAGCATCAAATCAACCAATCATGAATTTGCCTTTCACATGGCTTGAACTGTGCGCGCGAAAAAAACCGTATCACTGGCCAAAGAGCAACGTCAGATAACAACGACACATTGCCGTTTAAGTTGCTAGAAATAAGGTTCTTTTCTCCCATATGAATAAGAAAACAACCACATTTTTTTAAACCTGAGATGGGATACACTTTTTCTGTAGCACTTTACTCTCACAGTGCCTCTCTTCGCCCAGGATAAAAATGGTTACGCACGAACTGTTAGGGCAACCTGACAAATTGTTGGGTGGGGGAGTGGGAGGGGTTGGGTTAACCCGTGATTGACTAGCATCCCATCCAGGAGAAATACATAGCAATACTACTATTCTCTTTGTGTTACGTAAACCAATATACGTTCCGGCGGAGTGGGCCACTTACAGACTGTTTCTTTTTAAGGGACGGTAGAATTTCATAGGTCATAGCAGAACAACCCACCTAAAACATTCTGGACTAACCATTCCCCTCACTTATTGGTCGATGACTTATTGATCTGTCAAGATCTCTAAGTCTACATACCGGTCTGATGTGATACATTTTTCACGACCTCAGGTTTTTACCAGAGTCACCTCGCTGGCTTCTTGCGCATAACAAAACCTAAAGAAGCCACAGAAGAACTCAAAAAGGTGGCCGAGTTTAACCGAAAAGAGATGCCGGAGGGAGAACTGGAACAGAAAGATGGCAGCTCAGCCCAAAGACAAGGTGACTTCAGGGACCTTTTCAGTTCAGTCGAGATGACGAAAAGAACTCTTATATCCTGGTTCACTTGGTATGTCTTCATTTTACGTTATTACATGTAATTGGTAAATTCAAGAAAAGTATTTATTTTTGTAAAATTGACAAAGAAAGCTAAAGGAAGACAGGGCTAATTATAATCAAGATGGCGTCCAGTACAGACAGCAAAAGCGATTCTGATAGCCGGGTATTTATTTAAAAGCTTTAGGTAATAATAACTCGTCATTATTATGATTATCTTCATATTGCGTTTTTAGTTAGAACCATTTCTCTTTTGCTCAGAGCAGGTTTTGACACTTGAAAGCAAAGTATAGAAGACTAGTATATTTTTGTAGATGAAGTGATAATTGTGGCATCAGTTTGGCATTCATAACTTTAACGAGTAAACACATCAGAAGCCTAATTGGCTCTCGATCGACTCTCGATATAACTAAGCTGTACGTGTCGATCAAAGTCTTACGACCGCATCATTTATGTTCATTTTATTTCGACTTTGGCGAGGTGTTACCAACTGATATCTGGTCAAGTGATAGAGGATGGGATGGTTAGTAATGTTGACACTGAGTCTGATGACAAATAGCTACGATCAAGATTTTAAGAACCATGGGGCTCACACACGTTCATTACCCCGTTCACACCAGCGGTTAGCCTCCTCTGGCGATCTTCACTCAAAAGAACCGGTTTGGAGAAGAGTGAGCACTGGGAGAGAAGCAGAAACTAGGAAGGGGTCTGGGGGAAAAGGGAGAGTTTGTCGTATCCTACTTTTTCAGTCCTCTCTTTTTCTCTTAGCTTTTCCTCGCCTCTATCAGCTGCTTTTCCTTTCTGTCCCAGTGCTCTGGAGCTCTTTTCCCCAATCTGCTTTTCATGAGTGGGGTTTTTACTTCCAGCAGGTATTCATAAACCCTTTTTAATCTACATTTTTTCCACAGGATGGTCATATCACTGGTCTATTATGCTGTTTCATTCAGCTCCGGGGCTTTTGGCGGGAATCGTTATTTGGTGTTCTTTTTGACCAGCCTCGTAGAACTTCCTTCCAACTGGACTTGCATTAAACTTTGCCACAAGTAAGTTAAGAATCTCAATTGAAAGACGCTTTACCACTTTATTGCATGTGTCGTTTTTCTTTCAGGACTCTTTATTAAAGCAGAGCGGAACGTTGTCAAGCACCCTCATTATTTATTTTTCGTATTTGTTTCAGATTGGTAGAAAGAAAACAACTGTTCTTGGTGTGATAATATCGTTTTTTTGCTTCTGTGATTGCAGTACTCTTTCAGCGAGATTTGCAAAACACAGGTAATAAGTAACAATTCGCAACTTTTATCAAACAAATCAATGTTACATTTAAAATACTTTCCAGCTTTGATTGCGCTCGGCTCACAGTTGCAGCCCGTGGATTCTTGCCACTTCATTACGCCGGCTAGCTGTGAGCCCTGCAGGAATGCTCCACGGAAAAAGGGGGCTACTCTTCTTCATGTATATTTAACAATTATCCAGCAAAATCGGGCGGAATATATAAACAATAGCCGCCATTTGGCGCGAAAATATGCACGGATATTTGTCCGCGGACATTATCTGTTCCGAGAAGCGAAACAGTTTTCCGAGAGTGAAGCTCGAGGAAAACTGTGAGCTTCGAGGAACAGATAATGTCCAAGGACAAATATCCGAGCATATTTTTGAAGCCAAACGGCGGCTATTGTAGTTATTATCCTTCAAATATTTTTTTACAAGGCCGCTCTGTTTGCCGTGGAAGATGTCGGTCGGCCAAGCTGTTAAACATCAAAATAATTCTGTTGGCGTTCAAAGATATTTCTAGTCTGTTCAAAACAATCAGTTCTATTTAATTTAGCAATTTATTTGAGACGGAAAACTGAACTTGCGAACATGAAACGCAAAATTTTCAAAACTGGGGAATATTACTTGGGGAATATTAACAATTATTCCACGAGCCCGCGTTGGATACGAGATGATAGATAGCCAACGAGCGCGTAGCGCGAGTTGGCTATAATCATCTCGTATCCAACAAGGGCGATGGAATAATTGTTTTATTAAAAACGTTAGTAACTCTAGGTGAAAACTTCGGTATTACTTTTTAAACAAGACTAATCGACTGAGTGATTTTTCAGTGCGATTAAATGAAGCATGATTTGTATGAAAACGGCGGCAAAACGTCTGGCGACCGGCGCTGTCTTCGGTCTGTTCGGTAAAACAAGCTGAATGAAAATAGAGCTGCAAGACTGAATTTTCTTCGGATTAATATTCGCTGTTTCTTCTAAAGTTTCGTATATTCTGGAAAATTGTGCAAATGTGGAGCTGAACATTTTTCATTTTACAAGTTGAACTGATGGACAGCTGAACGGTTTGTTTATACGGCCGAGCAAATCGTGCACGTCTGCAGAATAGCCCTTTTCACGGTTAACTTGCGATATTTGCATAACAATACACTTGAACATAGAAGCGAGGCAATTTCGGGCACAAGCTGCAAAACATCGTGTTTTTCTTGAACTCCTTCAACCTTTTAGTATAAAAACAGTTTTAAAAATGTAGAAGAACTACAATTCTTTTAGTTTACGTTGTTTTTAGAAAAACATGTACAACGACTTTTCTCTATTAATAAAGAGTAGACTCGCATAAGCAACAGGGAGATCGTTACGATCTTTACGGCAAACTTTAACTAAAATAGTTGCATATTTAGTTCTTCTCCGTTTTAAAACCATTTTTATGCTAACATAGTTTAAGGAGTTCAAGAAATCACGATGTTTTACAGCTTGTGCCCGAAATTGCCTCGCTTCTATGTCTAGCTGTATTGTTATGCAAATATTTCAGGCTAACCGTGAAAAGGGCTATTGTGTTGAGACGAGCGAAACTGAGCCAGTTGAAATCAAGTTCACTGAAGTAAAGAGCAAAGGAAAGAGTCAATATCTACATGGATGGAAAGAAAAAGAGTGACCTTCCAAGATAATTTCACTGTGAAGTGATCCGGCTTCGATTGTACCATTACCAACGCTTGACGAACAGCTGCGATATTGTTTTCAATGCTTCGTCTCTGATGGATATTTATTGTGCTGATTTTAAAAGCTTAGTCCAGCTGGAATTAACAAGCCTCTTCGAAATACAAGGTAACAATACTGAATAGGTTAAGCTTAAATTTGTAGTGTAATTCATTCATTTTGAACGAATTTGTGCAGATTTGTATTGGTTTCCGGACTTTCCCGTAAATTGTTTCAGGCTTCCTTTATAAATAGTGCTCATTCAGTTGCATTTGTTGTAGAATTACAAGCATTTCCCATTAAATATTTCGTTCCAAACTTTGCTGCATTTTCTAGCAGTTTTGTTACTTCGTCTTCAGTCAATTCTGCAGTGAAACAATTTTCTCCGGCGGCCATTGTTCCTTGGAGAGAGAAAAAAATTCAGCTCTCTTTCTCGCCGATGCGTTCATGGTATAATGGCTCATATCCCATGGCCTCTAAGCCAATCAAAACTCTAGAAATGCATTATCCAATGGTTCAGTTTTTAATAAAATCGGATATTCCCCAATTTTGGCAGCGTCACGTGACGTGTTTAGACCAATCGCGCGCGAGAAAAATATTTGATGGATTATAACGCCTGATACTTAGCCGACGAAGCCGAAGGCCGAGTTGGCTATATTCCACAAGATTGAGCAGGATAATTGTTTTATTATTCAACAAATTGATAACACAACTAAAAAAATATACTCTTCCACTTTTATTTCAAGAACTGACTTGAACATTTTATCGCGCACATCCGAAATTACGTATATCGCAGGATATCTGTTGAGTACGGCCGACAGATATTGAGTGCATCATGACCATATTTGGACAGTGTTACAATTTGTTGAATAATAAAAGCTTATATGTGCCGCCCCAAGGGTATGGTTTTTGAGCCGTTTTGTCTGGGTATAGATTTTGAACATTTTGGTCTCAAATTGGGTATGTTTTGCCTGCCTGTCTAAATTAGGGTATAGCTATTTGCCATTTTGGCTTGTAGAGGGAGACATTTTTAAGGGTCACTCTGACATTGGGTAGGGAAAATCGCACCAAAAATTTCGAGGAATACTCCCCGTGGTATGCTCTCCCCTGGGGAGTGCTCTCCCCTGGGAATGCTCTTCCCTGAGGAGTAACGAATAGGAAGAGAGGAAAGGCAATTAAAGTGCCTATGAAATGAATTTTTTTATTTCACAAAGTACAAATTTAAGTTCATGTGAGTGAGAATCGAAATGTTTTATTGGCTAGAAGCTTCATTTTGCACTATTTTTCGAGCCGCGAAGTTCGACTCGAGGTGGTTCCATTTACCGCGCGGCCAAACGGATCGCATTTCAGGGTTGTGACGTAGAAACGTTTGCACACCGACACAGGAATAAGAGATAAACAGAGGCCTGACCAAAGGCGAGTGGAGAAATTATCGGTATAGTCATCGTATAAAGCATCTTTGGCGAACAAAAATCATTGTAAAGGCGGAATATATTGAGACTTTGGATTCTAAATAGGTCTTGCAGCAAAATTCGAGCATTTTACAGTAAAATAAATCCAGATATCCAAACCCGAAACACCGCCACATATTTCCGGTGACACGCTGTTCGCTTTATTTGTCAAAATAATCGTTTTGATGTTATAGACATTTTCGGGCATTAAATTATTGTTCTTTACTGGTAACAAAGGATCCAGAGTCCCAGAACTGGTGTTGAATACTTGATTGAGAAATGTTTTCATCAGCCGCTTGCAGGCAATTTTGCAAGCAGCCCGTAAACTATTAAAGACATTAAACACCGAGTATAACGCAATAGCTTTTATTTTCCATGAAGAGTTGTCCACGCTCTCCAAGGAACGCTCTCTGAATGTTAAATTAATTTTAAACATCGTGTTATTGAAACGCGTTGCAGTCCTTATAAATTATTTTGACTCTTCAAGAACCGAAATATATTGTTAGTTTCTTTATAAGAAGGCGTACGATATATCTTCAATCAAATTAATCACCGTGACACGACCTCAAAACAATCTTAGCGCGCGTGGCCCGCACGGCCTCGGCTTCTAGTTCTTACAAAGACTAAACAAGACAGCATTTAAGCAAAGTACGATTTAAATGACTGAGCTTACCTAGGAAGAACTTGCTCTTACTCTGCTGTGTTTTAAAGGAGTTGATTCACATCTAATCGGAAGATCTGATCGCTATAAGCTCAGTTTTTCCCTCGCATCACGGGCGCACTGCGACAAAACATTGGACCGTTCTAATTCCGCCGCTGAAATGTCGCAAATCATCTCGAACAGACTGCAGAACTATGAGACAGTTTCTAATACACACTTATTGATCGATTTTTGCTCAAATCTGACTCCTACACAGTATCTTAGTTCGCAAAATAACACTGAGATTGTAAGCAATGTGACAATGTGAGAGGAAAACAGACGTGAAATGCGATAGTGCAAACCAGTTTCTACGTCACAAGGTGGACAAACTCGCCCCAGTCCCTAAAAGAAATGGAACCACTTTTGGGCCAAACATCGCATCTTCGAGGCTCTGAACTAACGTCTTTTTCGACGTTTTGAAAAATTATTTTCCATTTCCGTTGTATTAAGATGCTAAACTTTCCATACCGAAAGAAAAAAATTTCATTTCATAGCACTTTAAGGAAATGCTTCATGTATATCTTACAATTTTGAATGACGATTCTATTGACCCCGCTAAACGAGCTGCCATGTATTAACCAATTGGAGAACGGGGAGTAGCAACGCCTACATTTCGAATTACCGTCGATTTCGCTGTTACGCGACCGTTTAAATCAAACTCCTCTGAGCGGTTTGCAAAAGATTTCCGTCAATCATACATGTGTCATACCTTATATGGAAGTGTTCGATTTTACCGCGAGTAAACACCTTCCATATAAGGTACGGACATGTATGATTGATGGAAATCTTTTGCAAGCCGTTCAGAGGAGTTTTGATTTAAACGGTTGCGTAACAGTGAAATTGACGGCAAGGAACAAATTATGTTTTTGTCATCTTATCATCATTTTGCATTTCAGGTTTCATGGTGGCAAATATCATCATGGCCCAAGGGTTCGCCAAGTTTTTCATCAACATGGCGTACAGTTCAATCTATGTGTACACAAGCGAACTCTTCCCAACTGTTATCAGGTATTGGACTAAATAATAATAAAAAAGACTTTTCTTTAACTTGAGTATAAACTCCTTTCATTTAAACTTAAACTTCCCATACATTTTCTGTTACAGAAACTGCACTAAAATCAGTTTGGTCAGTTGTACCAACTCTGTTATAAGCATTGTTTAGTCACGTGATTCTGCTCATGTTTCAGGAGCATAGGCATGGGAACCTCATCTGCCGCGGGGCGCATTGGATCGATGTCAGCGCCTTATGTTGTTTGGCTGGTATGTACTTTACAATTACTTTAATTATGAAAGACCGCCAATAAGCGATCATTGCCTCCTTTCCATGCCAGTTCCAGGCCAGAAGAAACAGATTGATTGCAGAAAACCCGAATGGTAACGAATGTTCAACTGTTCAAGTTACAAGTCTGACATTTGTTTCTCCTCGCGCATTAGCTCCTGGGAGGTGCAAATGTGGCCATGATTTTTAACTATCTGATAAATATAAGCCCAAACAATTCCGCAAGTTTTCAACCCTAAAATACTTCATATGTTCCATAATCAAATCCTCTTTGAGCACGTCTCACAAATCGAAATCGTCATTTTAGACACAAGAAAAACCTTTCCACCATCCCGCAGGTTACTTTTATTTCCGAATACCCTTACCCCCAAGGTTCCTCACTCCTCAGCACAATCCAAAACCTTTACTTTTTCCCAACAGGTTCATGTGCACATTCTATTGCCGTACTCCATTGTAGCAGTACTTGCTTTTGTCTGCGCTGGCCTGTGCTTTCTGCTGTCAGAAACAAAAGACGCACCAACTCTTGAGAATATGGACTCCGTCAACAACAACAACGACTCTACAGAGCTGACGGAGAATGGGAAGCTTCCGTTGGAGCCAAGCAAAGAGAAAGAAGAAATGGGAGAATTACTGCTCAATCAGAGTTATCCTGCTTAAATTAAAACATGCCATCACATAATGGTTCACATATTTACTCAATGTTCACGTGATTTCGGGGACTTTATCTTACAGTTATGTTGTTTATTTTTTAAGGCACGACACTCCATAGAGAACAAAACATGTTTCGGTTAACCTAAACCATCTTCAGTTGCCAAAAATACAAATACTGGTTACCACTCAGTAGGTAAACCATTAAAAAAATCAACCTGTAATTATAATTCAGTGTAGTATTGAAATTATTGGCCTGTACGTTCAGTCTTTGGTTATAACTGAGTCTCTTGTTGATTGGAACAGCATTTCATTGGGCATTATTTCAGTTAATGTGTATTTAAGTCATTTAATTTCAAATTAGTATTGCCATTTTCTTGGGAGAATAAAAATAAGGCTGTCTGTTCCTGTTTTTTTTTTTCCCCGCCAGCCATTGCTTTACGTATTCATGTACAGCCGTTGGGCACGAAACACTAAGAAGAACGTTTTGCAATGCAGAGGGTATGAGCTCTGGAAAATTGGTACAAAAGTTCGTTGGCTTGATGAGTTTGAAGACGTGGTGTGAGGAATTAGGAGCGGCTTCCTGTTAAAATCGACCAAAATCGACATTCGGCGGCACAAGTCAAAAAATCGAATTCGCTCATATTTTGCTTATAGATAGGCCCTAGTGAGAAACTAAATGGACTGTAGTTAGTTTTTGAAAATACAGCTTTTTTTGGTAAAAATATGCCAAAAACCATTTTGCCCCGATTGAGCTCAAATCGACTTCCGGTTAGACAGAATTTTCTGAACATTTGATCGCTTCGCGCGTCATACTACAGCTATTTAAGAAACTTTGAATAATATTTATATTCTGTTTAGGTCTTCATTGTACGATTGAATGAAAAAAAAAATAAATCTAGCTTAGTTTTGAGCCGAAACAAGATCAAAATCAGAGGCTAAATTTGCGAACTTGTTGCAAGCGAATTTATGCACTAAAAGGTCGCCCATTTTATGTATGTGCGATAACTTAAAATGCCGTAAAAACGTTTTATATGGGTTAACTATACACCCATCTAGTAGGATATATTACAAAATCTCTGGGTAAATGATTTTAAGTAGCCCGCTTTGACCCGTGTTTATCACCAGTTTTACCGAAAATCCGCCGTTTTACGTAAACAATGGCGTGACACAACCAGTCACAATTATGTAAACATACTCGACAATAATCATTTTACATATAGATAAACGCACAAATGTAGCCGATTATTAGGACTATTAGATCTTAACCTAAGCAACATCCCCCATTTAGTTGTTTTATTCTCCTTATCATAATATTCGCATTGTAAGTACGTTTTTATGTGTTTCGTTTGCAAGGTAGATGTGGTGTTTGCTTGTCTTCAAGTTGTACAAGTTTAAATATGGTTGTTTCGTTGATATAACAGACAATTGAGTTATAATTAACTGATTCAGTGATTGACATTCATAATTGATTATTTGTATTATGTTTCTGGACCGCATGTCATGTCTTGACCTCGTAAAATAATTCAGTCCGCTTTCACGTTCCGAACCGAATACACTGTACACGAATTACGTTTTATCCGCGCTTACCTGTTTTACGCTAACCTGAATATATGTGTTTTTTATCTGACTGGATATCGTCACAAAAGTAAGTTCAGCCTGAAATGTTTTGTTATCGTTGTACGCCTTTAATCGCGTTTGTGTTGTAATAATACAGTAGAATTTATGGATAAAATATGTATTGTTTTCAGATCGAATAAATCATTATACGATTAACGAACACCAGCCAGACTATCAGTTTATTTTCCCGGACCATTATCATTCGATTTTTTGGCTTACCCGTTGGCCCGAGGGATACACGATTGGTCATGAGTCTGTACGTAAACACTGGACCGTTCTGAGGATCACTGAGACAGAGATACAATGGCAGAAACAGTAAAAGAAGCAAAGGTTAACCGGAGGACTGCCAAGGCATCACTCACAAGATGTGGCAAATGGATGACCCACCTTATTGAAGGTAAAAGGCCGGAGTTAGAGGTGAGGGAAGCTCTAAATAAAGTGCAAGTAGCGTATGACGACCTCGTGCAAAAACATGAAAATTACGCAAAGTTAATAGAAGATGACACGGAGTTCGAGGCCCAGGAAGGTTGGATGGGAGAATGCCAAGAAACTTTCATGGCATTAGAAATGCAAGCAAAAATGTATTTAGAATGTATTGTTAGCAAAGGAAAGGAATTGCTTGGAAATAGTGGGGTAGTTGAAGAGAAAACTGCGAGTGAAAAGGAACCTAACAGCAATGGAATTTCAACAATGCAATCCCCTGGAACCAGCGCTTCCTATGGCAGTTCAAATGACATTGGACAGAACACTAGCTCTTTTGTTGTTGAACCAGTTCAGATTCAGAGTAAACACAGTGTCAATAACAATGGAAAAATCGCCAATTCCGGAGTTAATCCAGATATTCAAAGCAGCGAGTGCGGTTTTAAAATGGAAAAACCCAAAATGCCTAAATTCACGGGAGATGTCAGAGAATATGCGATTTTCAGGGCAGACTTCAAACATGCCATTGAATCCCGGTACACCAAAAGAGATGCCATCACCTTTTTACGCACATGCCTTGAAGGAAAACCTCTCGATCTTATCAAAGGAATTGGATCAAATTATGACGCCGCATGGGATTACCTTGATTCTATTTATGGTGACCCAAGGTTTGTTTCGGATACAATAACCCAGGATATTGTCAGGTTCCGCGCGCTACAACCCGAAGAGGATGCGCGATTCTGCGACCTTGTGCACTTGGTTAAGCGCTGTTACAATACATTGAAGGAAGTGGGTATTCCCAGCGACATGGACAATAGCCACATGCTATCGATTATTGAACAGAAAATGTGCGCCGATGACAGAAAAGTGGGCATACTGTAAAACATGGACTGGACTGGATTTGTAAAACATGGACTGGATTTGTAAAACATGGATTTGTAAAACATGGATTTGTAAAACATGGATTTGTAAAACATGGATTTGTAAAACATGGATTTGTAAAACATGGATTTGTAAAACATGGATTTGTAAAACATGGATTTGTAAAACATGGATTTGTAAAACATGGATTTGTAAAACATGGATTTGTAAAACATGGATTTATAAAACATGGATTTGTAAAACATGGATTTGTAAAACATGGATTTGTAAAACATGGATTTGTAAAACATGGATTTGTAAAACATGGATTTGTAAAACATGGATTTGTAAAACATGGATTTGTAAAACATGGATTTGTAAAACATGGATTTTGTAAAATGACACCACATCGCAAGATAGTCACGAAACCACGCTTTTCTTTGCAAACTGAGTTCGTCGGATATATTTTCTTGTAGTATTTCATTGTATTTCATTGTGCTATTGTTGAAAAGCTGCGCGGACTTTAAACAAAGTGGAAATTGAAGAATATGCTGTATAAAATTGCGACAGCTCACATTCTTTCCTGCACGCTCCTCCATGCAATCAGACGCGTACAATGTACATTGGATAGCTGTCAAATTTGCAAATTCAAGTCAACACCTCAGGAAAACCTCAGATGAATTTCGATCCTATGTTTGCGTTTCCAATCACAGGTCAAGCTCAAAACAGAAAACGGCTTTGATTGGTTTGTTGCATTGTGATTTGCGTGAAAAAGAATTGCTTACAAAGGAAACATTTGCGAACCGAGAGTACGGCAAAACAATAAATGGCCGCGAAGCGCTTCGAGGTTGAGTTTTTATTTCTTATTTTGAACGTACACGTCACTCGAACCTCCCTGACGGACATCTCCCGCCGGCGGACAGCTCTCGTAAGCGGACATTTTTTCTGGTCCAGAGAGTGTCCGCTTGCGGGAGGTTCGACTGTATTTACGAAACAACAGTTGGAATAAAAAATATTTTTGTGTTAGTATATATAATGAATTAAACGTCAAACGCACGCTAGTATGCCGCTTTTGAATTTGACGCACACCAGACATCAAATAAAAACACGGTTTTACTGAAGAAAAATGTATGATACGAAAGAATAATGTCGAAAAAACTTCATTATAATTACAACAGACATCCTAGTTCAAGAATTGGATCGATCTAGCAAGTTTTCGGCAAACGGTAACAGTCACGTTTTGCGGATAGCTGTCAAAGTTACGGCGGTCAAAACAAAAGGAAAGGAATGTGGTTAGTGGGGAGAAGCGTTGCGTGATGACACAAATAACGGCTGCGTAGGAGACTCAGCGTCAAGCGAATGAAACAAAACAAAAATGAAACAAATCGTGCAGTTCACAATGCAGGACAACAAACCAATCATAGCCGTTTTTCTGTTTTGAGCGTGACCTGTGATTGATGAATTTCGATCCTATGTTTGCGTTTCCTGAGGTTTTCTTGAGGTGTTGACTTGAATTTGCAAATTTGACAGCTATCCAATGTACATTGTACGCGTCTGATTGCATGGAGGAGCGTGCAGGAAAGAATGTGAGCTGTCGCAATTTTATACAGCATATTCTTCAATTTCCACTTTGTTAAAGTCCGCGCAGCTTTTCAACAATAGCACAATGAAATACAATGAAATACTACAAGAAAATATATCCGACGAACTCAGTTTGCAAAGGAAAAGCGTGGTTTCGTGACTATCTTGCGATGTGGTGTCATTTTACAAAATCCATGTTTTACAAATCCATGTTTTACAAATCCATGTTTTACAAATCCATGTTTTACAAATCCATGTTTTACAAATCCATGTTTTACAAATCCATGTTTTACAAATCCATGTTTTACAAATCCATGTTTTACAAATCCATGTTTTACAAATCCATGTTTTACAAATCCATGTTTTACAAATCCATGTTTTACAATCCATGTTTTACAAATCCAGTCCATGTTTTACAAATCCAGTCCAGTCCATGTTTTACAGTATGCCAGAAAAGTGTGGTCGCGAGATTTGGAGCGACAAGGGAAGCCGGCCACGCTGCAGGGTCTGATGGACTGGATGACGGTAGAGATGAAGTCACGAATGCGAGCCACAGCACCACTACGAACGGTTTAAACAACCAGCGTTTGGTGCACCATCTGACAGCAAATGGGGATGGCAGCAATAAGCCAACGTGGCCCAAATGTTGGTTTTGCCAAAACTCAGATCACTGGCCAGATCAATGTCGGAACTTTGCTGCTCTTACCATTGATGATCGTCTGAAAATCGCCAACGAAAATCATGTGTGCTTTGGCTGCTTAAAGAGAGCCGGAAGGGAACACCGATTAGAGACCTGCAGCAGAAGACATCGATGCACAAAATGGGAGAACGGGGCGCAATGCGAACACTTTCATAATCCACTCCTGCACCAGAGCAACACCATCAGAATAGGAGTCGCAGCTGTAGCAGACAAGCAAGGCGCACTCCTCCCTGTCATCTCGGCAACCATCTGCGGTCAGAATGGTATTCAGAAACGCGGGAATATCCTCCTCGACACGGGGGCACAGATAAGCTTGATTCGCAACGACGTAGCTGCAATACTGGGGCTCACAGGAAAGAACACGTGCATAACTATAACCAAGGTCGGTGGTGAAGAAGAAACCATCAGAACAAACGAGTATCGAGTACCAGTCACCTCTTTGGAAGACAGCAAGATATATTCAATAAAGGCAATCGGAATTCCAAGCATAAGTGACGAAATAGCTGCAGTCCAGACGTCACAAATAACCGAGCTGCTGTCCCTAACAAACGAGAAAATCCGTCGAGGTAAAGGACAAGTTGACCTTTTGATCGGCATAGACCACGCCCATATGCATACAGGTCAAACCAGACAAGCGGGACAGCTAGTTGCAAGGCGCACGCCACTTGGATGGGTAGTGTTTGGGGGCTCACCAGGAGACGATCAAACAGCCAACCGCATACTGCTCGTTAAGTACGCTATGCCGGTGGACCTCTCGGACTTCTGGAAAACTGAGACCATGGGAGTTGAGTAAAGCCATGTGTGTGTGAAGCCGACAAGTTGAGTGAAGTTGAAAGAGTAGAAGCGGAAATCATCTCAAAGTCCTGTCAGAAAGTCGGTAACCAGTGGATGATTCCTTACCCGTGGAAAAAAGGATCCAAATCTGCTTCCTGATAACAAATCGCTAGCACTGAGACGACTGGAATCAATGGAGCGTCGCCTTAAGTCCAAACCGGATCAGGCTGAGGCGTACGATAAGCAAATGGTTGAAATGCTTGAGATGAATTTCTGCAGGAAATTAACACAGGATGAAATGGAAAATTATGAAGGCCCAGTTCACTATATCCCGCATCACGCTGTAGTGAGACCAGAAAAGAAGAGCACGCCTGTTCGGATCGTTTTCAATTCATCATCTATGTTTCAAGGCCATCAGCTGAACGAATATTGGATGAAAGGTCCTGATCTGCTCAACAACTTATTTGGAGTCGTCCTGCGTTTCAGAGAAAGAGAAGTGGCTCTAGTCGGAGATATCTCAAAAAATGTATCACGTATCTTGATATCGGAGCATGATCAGCATGTTCATCGATTCCTGTATATGGATGACATATGCGACTCTGTAGACACAGTGAAGGAAGCGCGAAATTTAGCTGAAGAACTTGACACCGTTCTAGAGAAAGGAGGATTCAAAGTCAAAGGTTGGACTTCAAATAAAGTACTAACAGATCAAAGCCAAGTCGAGAAGACTGAAGGGATGACGATGTTCAAAGGAGAAGTTGAGGAGAAAGTGCTCGGGATAATATGGAACAACCAAACAGACACACTTTCCTTTAAAGTCGAATCTGATTTGCTGAAGCTTATCACAGCAGGTGACCAACGACAACCAGAAACTGAAGTTAACTAAGAGAGTGCTGCTAAGTCAAGTCGCCCGAATCTATGATCCCATTGGGTTCGCCGCTGCATTTATCATCAGAGCGAAGATGGGATTGCAAGAACTTTGGCAGATTGGAATCGATTGGGATGAGGAACCCCCACCAGAAATACGAGACAAATGGATCGAGCTATTCAAGGAGATGAACGAGCTCAAGAACATCACTTTCCAGAGGAGTCTTTGCATTGCTGATGCCACCGAACCTCCAACACTATGTGTATTCTCGGACGCATCCCAAGATGCCTTTGGAGCATGTGCATACATCCGTCAAAGAAGCAACAACGACAGCGACATGTATGAGGTCAAGCTAATTGCAGCAAAGTCACGAGTAGCACCCTTAAAGCAGCTAAGTATACCACGTTTGGAGTTGCAGGCTGCAGTTCTGGCATCCCGCCTAGCTAAGACCATACAAGAAGAGTCCAGAATACAATTCCAAACCGTTACGTTTTTCACCGATAGCACGATTACCCTTGCTTGGATACAGAGCCTATCACGCAGTTTCAAGCCATTTGTTTCTTCCAGAGTTGGCGAGATTCAGAGTAATTCAGACCCGAGCCAATGGAGGCACATACCAGGCGAAGTAAACGTTGCTGACGATGTTTCCAGAGGAATACACGTACAAGATCTAATCGGGAGATGGAGTAACGGGCCGGAGTTTTTACGACTTCCAGAAGCGCTTTGGCCACAAGAAACAGTGCAACTCGCTTCTGAAGAGAATATGGAACGTCGCCAAGTGCAACTAGTCTGCGAGGCAAACGGTGACCGAAGCAGCCATCGACCCTAAAGCATTCTCTGGTTGGAGAAATCTGATTCGAGTAACAGCCCACATAAAAAGGCTAGCCAACAAGATACGTTCACGAAGACGCACACACAAGGGAGAGAAGGGCCGCTTTCCCCCGAGGAATTGGAAGACGCAGAGATATTCTGGGTCAAGGAGGCACAGAAGCCGTTGCACCGTCGCTTCAAGAGCGGGAATTCAAGACGCTGAGCCCTTTCGTGGATGAAAAGGGGATAATGAGAGTGGGAGGAAGAGTGAACGAAGCTGTCGTGTCCTACGAAACAAGGCACCCCGCCCTTCTCCCGAATGATCACTGGATTTCGTTGCTAATAACGAGGCACGCGCACCAGCACGGGCATACGGAGTAGCAGCTACAACAGCCAAGATAAGGACGAAGTTTGGATCCTGAAGGTGAACAAGCTAAGCAAGTCCGTCAAGTCCAAATGTGTGTTTTGCAAAGAGAGGGCTCACAAGGCCGAGACGCAACTGATGGCGGATCTACCTACGCTTCGCGCTTGGCACCACACACTCCACCATTCTACCATACGGCATGCGACTATTTCGGGCCTTACAACCTTAAGGTCGGACGAAACAAGACCGCGAAACATTACGGAGTCATATTCACATGCTTGAATACTAGAGCTGTTCATCTAGAGATAGCTGGGGACTGTTCCACAATGGAGTTCATACAAGTACTTCGCAGGTTCTTTGCCATAAGAGGGCAACCCGGCTGTTTTCATGAGTGATAACGGTTCCCAGTTTGTAGGCGCTGAGAAGGAGCTACGTCAAATGGTTCAAGGCTTCAACCAAGAACAACTTCAAGAGTTCTGTTCTGAAAAAGGCATGCACTGGAAGTTCACGACACCCGCAGCTCCACATCAAAATGGCTGTGCAGAGGCGCTAGTTAAAAGTTGCAAGAATGCCATCAAGAAAGCTATCGGCAATCAAGTGCTCACGCCATCTGAGTTCTACACAATTTCTTCTAGAAGTAGCAAATCTAGTCAACCAACGACCCATCGGAAGGATCCCAACGACCCTGATGACGGAGCCTACATATGTCCAAATGACATACTTCTAGGACGCGCTTCATCACAAGTCCCACAAGGGCCATTCAAGGAAACGAAGAACCCACGTCATAGAGTAGAGTTCGTGCAGAAGATCATCGACTCGTTCTGGAAGCGCTGGAGCAGGGACGTGTTTCCGTCACTGGTACCCAGGAAAAAGTGGCAGGTCGAGCGACGAAACGTGAGAGTAGATGATGTAGTGACTGTAGCAGATGCCAACGCTATTCGAGGAAAGTGGGCTGTAGGAAGAATTTTGGGACGTCTATCCAGGACCAGATGGCCGAGTGCGGAACGTTAAAGTCAAGACGTCGACGGGAGTATACAGCCGCCCGATCACCAAAATCGCAGTCATTTACCCAGCAGAAGGGGACGACTAAGAGATAACAGAAGTAAAGATAAGGACTACGCCCTTATCGGGGCGGAGAGTGTTTCGTTGATATAACAGACAATTGAGTTATAATTAACTGATTCAGTGATTGACATTCATAATTGATTATTTGTATTATGTTTCTGGACCGCATGTCACGTCTTGACCTCGTAAAATAATTCAGTCCGCTTTCACGTTCCGAACCGAATACACTGTACACGAATTACGTTTTATCCGCGCTTACCTGTTTTACGCTAACCTGAATATATGTGTTTTTATCTGACTGGATATCGTCACAAAAGTAAGTTCAGCTGAAATGTTTTGTTATCGTTGTACGCCTTAATCGCGTTTGTGTTGTAATAATACAGTAGAATTTATGGATAAAATATGTATTGTTTTCAGATCGAATAAATCATTATACGATTAACGAACACCAGCCAGACTATCAGTTTATTTTCCCCGGACCAATGGTGTTGGTCCATTCTTAAAACACTTTAGAATGTATCTTACACTTGGCAATATAGACTATTTTTTAGAAATCAAATGGGCAAAGCACGTTCTTGAATTGTTTATTTAGCCTGCAGCGCTACCGACATAAAGAGTGTTGCGTGACCTGACTGTGTAACTATGTTGGGTTCGACGGGAAATGTTTTTATAATTGTTTTATCTTCCCCGGATTGCTTTCACTGATTACCACTAGTTAAAATAAATTGAGAACTAAAACTAGCGAGTTCTCAATGGGTTACATGTAACCGATATGACCACCGGGGGGAGGGGGGACTCCCATATTAGCTATTTAAGCTAAACACACAGACACTTAAATAAAGTCTATGTATGTATGTATGTATATAAAAGTTCTTGTTATTGAATTAAAAAAACACCTACTTCTTGTTATATTTTTTTCCGTAATAACTCTATCGGTAGTCATTTGAGATTTTAATATCCCTAAGCGGTACCAATCCATGAATTTTTAACCCCTAAAAGTACGACGATCACCACCGTTACTTTTATATCGAAGTCCACCCCCCCCCCCCCCCGGGGGGATATGACCTGTCAACAACTCTGTAGTAAATTTGTAACTTTACAATATGCTCCGCTAAGGCCGGATCTCTTGAATCCGGTACAGCTCAGATTAACTCATATGGCGGCGAAAATTATTTTGTTTACAATCATACTAGAAATTTCACTCCCCCCTTCAGTCCGTGTTCACTCTTATTTTAAACAAAAAATTGGACAACAATCCATTTTTCCCTACGCCCTACGCCCCACTCCCTAACCCTAACCCTAACCCGAACACCCTAACCCCACCCCCCCCCCCCTCCCCACACCCTAACCAAAACACCTTAACCCCCCCCCCCCCCCTATCCCATCACGTAGTGGTTTACATTTTTTAATCCGAAACGGCCTGGGAATTCTCAAAGCCTGTTTAAGAGCCCTGGTGGGTTGGGGGAACGGGACAGGGGACTGCGAACTGCGGCTTCTGCAGCTGTTTACTTCGAGCAGCTACAGGACTTTACTAGCTCTTGAAGCTTATCAATGTAAGGCTTTTTGAGTCTCACCGTGACACAGGAAACGTCAATATCTAAAGAGAGGCAGATGTCACGCAAAACAGAGACACTGAAGGTAGATGCAAGTTTGCCTCTGGAGGCAAGTTCACAAATGTTAAAAGTGTCATACGTGATAGGATGATGAAGGGCAACTAAACTGGAGACATCATTGCGCATCTCACTTAAGGCTTCTTCATGGCGAGCACATATCTCTTCTTCTTCATCCTCCTCAGTGACAATGTCAACACTTCGCTTGGAAGCCAGTCTGGAAAAGAAGCTCTGGACTTGCTGGCCAGTCAAGAATTCACTGCTTGAAAACAGACGATTGCCACTGGAATCTTTCGAGCTTCTCATTTCTTGAGACACAGTGACTGGATCAAGCTTCCTTCCAGTTTTTTGTCCAATGTCAAATTTCTTCCTAAGGTAATCCTTTTGAATGGAATTAAACCTTGTTTTCGAGTGAGAGAACTTTTGAGGGCCAACCCATGGACAGAGGTGGAATTTGAAACATCACAACTGGCTTTTGTACTCAGGTATGCCATGTCACATAGTTCTGCGACTTTCGATCCACCCTTTTCTAGCTCATAGGCATATTTTACCATTGCTCTGTCTAGAAGCGTCTCCTGTTCCAAAGCACGTTTGTGCTTACCACATTCAACATGCTGCTCAAGGCTTGAATACCTTTGGTATGTCATGACGCATCCTTCCTCGGGACATGAAAACAATGCAGAACTGGAACCGACATCGTCTTCATTAGCACTTCCGTCATCATCGCCAGATGAGGTAGCCTCCTACGCAGACGCTCTTTGGGCTCGTCACGCAATCTTTCCTCCTCCACTAACGTCTGCTGAACGGAGTAGCCACTTCCGTTCTCCGGCCGTTTGCCTTTGTTTTAAACACCAATCATGAGCTGCGTAATATTTGAAATTGACACCCGCGGCTAGAAGTAAAATGTCCGGTAGATTTGTTTATATCAACCCTGGACGCTAGAAATGATCGAGCAATCATTCAATCGTATATTATATTATTAAAACTGAAAACCAACTGCTTTATTACATGAGCTTCATCGACCGCGATTGCACACACTGCCCTCGGTAAAATTCGCCCGACATCTCCAGCCGCGTTTTTCAACGGCTGCAACGGCGACTGCTTTATCGATGAAACGGTTTGATCTCGTCGATCTCACTGAGGGCAACGGCTGGATTTCTCTGCTTGTCGAATGTCGACTGGTCTTTCATCAGAATTACGTGCAGTGACACACAACAATGGTCAACAATCTGCAGCATCCACTGCAAGCATGGAGTCGAAAATCCAGTCTTCGATCAGGTTGACTAATATATCGGACTTCTTCGCCACAAATTGTATTTAAAATATGGCTTCCATTTGAAGCGCATTTACTCTCACTGTAACATTAGAAGTCTTAGAAATTTCTTGCACGGCACGCTCTAAGTTACTCTTTATACGCCACGGCTACTGTAGCCTGCGTCGCAGACGGACTTGACTACGGCTACTGTTGCGGGGTCAAAGTCCCGTTTTCCACAAACTAGAAGAGAAGCTGTGATTGGCCAATCTCTGAGAACGGAAGTGGCTGCTCCGTTCAGCAGACGTTAGTGGGGAGGAAAGATTGCGTGACGAGCCCAAAGAGCGTCTGCGTAGGAGGCTACAGATGAGGTTGCTTCTGCAAGGAACGCAACATTTCGAGGCTTTAAACCTACGAATGGTAACTCCGTGCTTCTTTCGTTTCCAAGATCAACAAGCGAGGAAGTTTCTTGCAAGACGGCGGCAGGTGCATCAAATTTGCTCCAAGGAACTATTTTCCCAGGACCAATGTTATATGACTTTCCACACCCGCAGGCAATCACTTTCAAACTGGATATTGTTGATGATGAAACTAACACCCTCCCATGTCACAGCTTTCTTGGTTTGCGGCTCAGGCGTGTCTGCCAAGGTAACTACTACACCGGGAACTCCACCAGAAGATTCAATGGCGGCCTTCATCTGAACAGCAGTTTCGATATCATTTCCTGCATTGAGGTAGATTTGCATATGGGATTTAATGGTCGCAGCTTTTCTATCACAAGCTCCTTTGCCACCTTGTGGATCAGAAAAATCCATTCGCTTCAAGGCGACTCCGGCCTTATTCCCGAGTACTTTAGCACCAACAATGGTTGAGGCACAATGATAACATCCAGCATTATCACTGCGGTAAAATACTGATTCAAGGCTTGGCATACCATTTTTCAACTTGGTAAGAACATCCGCCATGATGGCAAGTACTGTGTTGCTGTCCTGGCTACAGGCTTGAAAAATGTGGACAAACGTCATCGACTCGAGTTGTTGGTCTGATCGCTGTCTAACGGCTACGCTGATGTGCCAAGGTAGCCCTCTCTTGGCAAACCAGTCACTCTGGCTTTCTCTGTACTTCCTGGGAAGAAACTTCATGGCCCAATCTTGAACCAGGAAAACTGAACTATCATCTAATCCGTCGATAACATTGACTCTAGCCTCGTCTTGGTTAACAGAGCGAAGTAGATGAGCTTTCCAGGCATTGATGTTGCGCTTAGCCTGTTCTGTGGTAAACATCAACTCGTCCGATTCTTCGCTTGTTGCTGCCACGAGCTTAAGTGCGTCGTCTATTTCGCGATTGCCCAGCTCCACAAGGATACAGCGATCACATACACCATCATGAGTATGACTGCATGTCTCCTGGTAGTCTCAGCATTTGGCATCACTGAGAGCGAAACGTCTACAATGGTCTGGGATGACTGAAGACTCCGAAACATGCATGCACCTTGAAAACAAAAGTAAATAATAATTTTATTTAAAAAAATGTGCAAAAACAAGTAAAATTAGTCTGACAACTGTAATATTTTCTCTTCATCAAACGTACTTAACATGTTATTTATGAAACTTACTTTGAAGTCACTTTTCAGGTAGCGCTTGGCCAATTTCAGCTGTTGCTTCTGTTGGTTTGCCCAGGACATACCCATTCCAAGTTCTCCCAGCCTATCAGCGACATTTTCCAGTTCCTCGAACGCTTTTGCACCAGAAGCAGTAATGTAGTCCAGACCTTGTAACGATTTCCGAACTGATGCAGAGCAGACGTCAAGAATTCGAAGCAAAGAGCTTCGACTCAAGCAAGTGATGTCTGACTCCTTGCAGTACTCTTGATATTGCTGCACAATACGTTCTGGAATCATTGTCCTGATAACATTGGGTACTGAGAGTACTTCACCTGAAGTCAACGTTAGCTGTTTCTGTCCAAATGGTAAATCTTGAACAATATGCTGACTGGTTATGAAACAAATAAAATGGTCAACCATCTCCGAAGAAACGTACATCCTCTTCTGTGGAGGTCTAGGCACAGCCCAGCCTCTACCATAGAGCAGCAAGTGCTGTTTGGCAATCTTGAAACGATACTGTGTGAGGTTTGGAATCCATCTTTGAAGATACTTGAAGCTGATCTTGTCAACCATGATTGACAATATCTGACGGCGCGTGTCCCACTGGGTAGCACTGTTGTAGCATTCTGCAGAGACTCCAGTAATGCAATATCAACGTTTTCTGTTTCTGAGGATTCTAAAGCGAAATGTTGATTAATTGCCTTTGATGAGACCAAAGTATACCATAACTTATCAGAATCTTCGCCAGCTAGAACTTTCAGTGATTCAGCTACAGTCTCACTTGCCTTCTTCACATAGTAACGCCTCGTTCTGTCGGTAGTATCATTCCAGGGCGTCATTAAGGAGGATCGAATAGGACTAATGTCTCTTGACGCAAGGAAATTGTTGAGTGTAGATCTCGACCTGTCACTATGAGGTCTTTCTTCGAACGACTCGTGCAGATGGCTGTCAGTATCTGAAGGTACAAATAAACTTCCGAATGATGTTCCGGTTTGTGAATAAATGCTTGACATTGCTGGTGTAAATGGGGTGCTAGTTAAATGACCGCTACCTGATACTTCACTGGTTTCCTAACAAAAACGACAGCATATAATTAGCATAAAGGTGTTCTGTAAAGAAGCAACAATGCCGAAAGGTAGTCTGGGATATCAATAAATTTTAATAAAAACCATTCCACAGAATACGTGTAGAATCTACTTTTGTTGTTTTCTTTTAGAACGCGCTAACATGTATTCAGTGATTCTGCAGCCACCGCGCTAAAATATCAAGCACTACCCATCATCCCTTTCGGTATTGTCACGTACGCTTTACGCTATTGTTGGACAACCTTTCTTACAGGCAATGATAAAGACATATTGCCAAATATATCAACTGACCGACCAACATAACCTTAACATTGCCTTTCAACTGAGTTTATCATTGTTGTTGGGACGTTTCTAGTCCCTGTGCATGGCAATTTTGAGTGAAATACGTATCATCTGATATTTTCCCCATAACATTCCTAAAATAGATCAGTTTTATATTTTTTTTAAAACCACGTCTATATATCGGGCTTATTTTTGGGGTGGGATAAGGCGGGAGTAGGGATGGCTAATTACCGTTCTTCTTACCAATGACAACTCTTTTAGTTGAGTTACAACATCATCTTCGTCATCGTCGTTATCTGTAACGACAACCGGAGGTAATTTCTCTTCTGCTAATTTTTGGCAGCGTCTCTTCTTCGCAAAGTGAACACAAAATTTCCCTGCATGATCTGCACATACCTAGAATAACAGAAGGGAAGTTATGTCAACATTTTTGCATTTAGTTAAATTAGAACAAGTGAAACACATCAATATGTACCTGATCCCACGTGAACCATACGTCCCGTTCTTTTCATGATAACTTGGGAGAAGATTTTGTTTATTCCTCTTTCAGCTTTTGGGCATTTACCTCTGACGTTTTTGTGATTGGATATCTCTTGGGGGACCCTACATCTATCGGTTCCCCTTGTCCAGCCAAGACCAAGAGATGAGCGATGTGATTGATGGGCATACAGTCATCGTACGAACATTTTGTGGAGTGGTAAACATCGCAGCTCGGGCAAGAATCAGTTCCATTTCACTCTCCGCATCTTGAAACTGCCAGATTGACTTGTGCTGAGCTATATCTTTAGTGCATGATAATAGTGGGACAATCTCTGTAGACTTCTTTCTATCTCTTCGATCAAATGAGCACTGACCACCGACTAATGACTTCAAAGAACAACAAACATCCATTTTGCCTTGCTCACAGAAAGAAATCCGTGATCGACTGAGTGTGAAATTCAATTATCGTACTGTTCTCAAAGTTCTCAAACTGATCAAATCTAAATTAAATTAGAGTTGCAAAGGAACTGTATTTACCATTTAACACTGATAAAAATTGAATTAATTTCTTGGGTTAAACATGTTCATCGTTTCAATAACTTTTAAAAGTAACTCGTGCGAAAAATAGTGAATACTTTTTATGAGTACACAGGTTGACAAAATATAAATATGAAATCTGTCGCATCGGCAAATACTAATTAATTATTTAACGAGTCCTTTGAATCACGTAAAGGAATAAAACCAAATAATCTCGGCTTGTTACGCTTAGCAATTTAACTGGGCATGTTTTCCCTTTTAGAACCTTCTCTTGTGAATGAAAAATGTAACATCAAACTTCACTTTTAAATTTCACTTAATTCACAACAGCGTATAAACGGTCACGCAATCGGTCGGGTCTATCAAAGTATTTCGCTACCTTCAAAAGTCTTTAGAACGGGGGAACGAAAAATATCTCGTATATTATAGTTGCTTTCCATGTAAAGAGTTCACCTACTAGCTTGTTTATAGGCTTGGGTTGTTGACGAAATTCCCACAAGAACTTCAAGTCACCGAGTGCAGTTTCAAATATAAATGCTATTTTGCCGTTCACGATACGGACGGGAAAAAAAAAAAAACTCCTTATAGCGGTGGCTTGAAATAATAATCAAACAACAACAAAATAAACAAAAACGGTTTCATTAAAATTTTTCAATGCATATTTCTAGAATAAATTTCTGTGGTTCGTTGGAAATGAAATTTTTATTAGCCGTGACTAGTCGCGTCACGCCAATGTTTACACGCAAACGGCGGATTTTCGGCAAAATTGGTGACAAACACGGGTCCAAAGCGAGCTACTTAAAATCATTTACCCAGAGATTTTGTAATATATCCTACTAGATGGGTGTATAATTAACCCATATAAAATGTTTTTACGACATTTTAAGTTATCGCACATACATAAAATGGGCGATGTTTTAGAGCAAAATTTGGCTTACAACAAGTTCGCAAATTTAGCCTGTGATTTTGATCATGTTTCGGGTTCAAAACTGAGCTAGATTTATTTTATTTTTCATTCAATCGTACAATGAAGACCTAAACAGAATATAAATAAATAAATAAATAAATAAATACGCGCGAAGCGATCAAATGTTCAGAAAATTCTGTCTAACCGGAAGTCGATTTTGAGCTCAATCGGGCAAAATGGTTTTTGGCATTTTTTACAAAAGAAAGCTGTATTTTCAAAAACTAACTACAGTCCGTTTAGTTTCTCACTAGGGCCTATTAATGACCAAAATATGAGCGAATTCGATTTTTTATTTGTGCCACTGTTTAGTCGAAAGTTACAGGAAGTCGCTCTTAGATGTGTTGATCAAGGACCAGATGCAAAATATTTATGCGGTACATGGCCTGACTGCAGGTTATGCATTTAAGCTGGGTAATGTAGGGTGACATTCAAGTTGTTGTGTGTTGTTATTTAAGATAATTCGTGAACTGATGTAATTCCGAAACTATCATGTTCACGTAAGAGAGAAGCCGCGCAAGCCTATACATATACAGCCAAACTGATAAGAAGGTCAGGAGAGGTAAAAAAAAAAGTATTTATTCTTGAGAAGAAGTTGACGGGGACTATGTGCATCTGTTATGACACATTTACAATTCTGTATGCAATCCGCGTGATTTTGATTAGCCGCTACCAGTCCGTGGACTGCTATACCTATCTACAATCATGGACAAAAGTCCTTGGGACACTCGGCACAATCACTATCGTAACATGGCAATTACAGTTGTCCGCCACGAAAACGATGTTTTAACGCTCCCATTTCTACAGCATTACAGCATATGGCCGGAATCGTGCCTTCTCTAGTTTTTGGCAGCCGCAGGATAAATGCGGAGATAATGACTGAACTGTCATGCAAGTATTATTATTGTTATTAGCTCCATGTCAGACTTGAGGTATTATCCGGATAAGTTTCTACACATTTATCGATCACATTCAAACTCGTAAAACCCGTGAAACTGTTGATAGATTTGTCTAATTATAATTCACGGGTTTTGTAGAAGCTCGATTGGCCCAAGAGAGGACAAGTTCTATGAAAGAATTTAAGGTAACAAAACCCCCGAAATTGATACGCCAGACAATTCGATTCCGCTTACAGGAGAGCAATACATACAATAAGTCCATTCAGTTTTTTTCGGCAATCAGTTCACTTCCGTCTACGAATTGAGTGTTCGTGTATCGTGACCTATATACAGAACGGACAAACACAAGAGAAAACTACGGGTACTTCTCTTGTTTGAGCTTTCGAAACATATATCTGGTAAGTAAACTGGTGTTTTAAAATCATCAATTCTAAGTACATATGTACCCTCGCCACTATACATGCCTGCAAAAAATGATACGCACTTTGCTTGATCTATATCTGAGCTTTATTCCAGAAATATGTAAGTTATGACTCTGAAGTTCGGATAATTGAGTTGTACGAATGTTAAGGTGCTCAACCAAGATGCCCGGCGAACAGTGTCAGTGGTTTGTTTGTCCAAATTTGAATCTATTTTAAAAAATCGTAACAGATAAATTGTATACTTATAAATTCCCTTGTTGCCTCTTCAGCGATAATGCCGCCGCCAACCGACGTGAAGTAAACGTGGCTCGGGTTTACATTAAACTTTCGAATTCTCCGGCTAAACTTTCCTCGTGTTTTCATCAGGCTATGCCTATACACACGCGCCATAACTAGTCGCGCCGTAACGAGTTTAACGAACTGCAATTCACACCACATTCTGGTTTCGTGGTGAAGGGAATGGCATAAGTTTCAGACGTTTTCTTTGTATCGAAGTAAGCTAATGCATTAAATGATTCCATGATTTTTTTTCCAACTGAGAGGTTATGCATGCAGAGGTGATATGCAAGACATATAAATTCTTCGACGTTAAACTGTTTTGAAAATGTTTATCTTATTAATTTGCCTATGGCATGGGCATGCAATATCAATAATTGTACAAGATTTTACTTGAGGACAGGAGTATTAAAATATTGAGAAGAAAGTATATCAGTATAATAGAATAACAATATTAGCTAATATTATCAGTCTACTTAAGCCTGGTTTCCATATAATCGCAACGATCGCAACGATTATGGAAACCAGGCTTTAGACTGGCGTGCTGTCAGACATCTGTAAAGAAGCTAAATTTTGCGCATTACTTAATTGTTGACATTAGTTAGTCTCGTGCCAATTTTGTGATCGAAGGCAGTCCAGTAGTCAAGGTCAGCTCACTCTATATTTTCTAGGCTTTTAGGTTTGTCACCCGTTTGTCTAAGTGCGGTTTATCAATTAACAATAGTTTCACTTCCACGGTGGTCGCAATTAAGTGTTCTTCTTAGACTACAAGCAGTCCCTATTTCCGTTGGACCGTCGAGCAAGAAGCGAAAGAGGGCTCTGACAGCTCGTAGTCTTGAGTTCTCGACCTTGACTTAATTCTCCGTGTAAACTAAAGTTATTGCTATATTCTCTTTTTAAAAATACCTCTCTTATTATATTAAAAGGTAAAGTTAGGGGACCAACTGGCCCACACTGCCGGAGCTTATCCCGGGTTTCTGTGGCATGAAGCCGATTAGGAGTAGTGCTACTCCCCTGGGTGGAATGCCAGTGCAACGCCAGGTTACCCCCGGCATTTTGTCTCCGGCCGGTACCCATTTATGCTCAAGGGTAGAGAGAGGCGCTGTGAGAGTAGAGTGGCTTGCCCAAGAACACAACACAATGACCCAGGGCTCGGGAAGCTTGTAGTCTAGTGTTTCTCGACCTTGGTTTAAGTGAACTGAAGTTATTGAGTGCTAATATTATTATCTTTTAAATACCCCTTTTATTGTTGATTGGATAGTCGTTATTCGCTTGTACTATATCCCCTTCCTACCAACATCTCCGTTTACGCCCACTTACTTTCATATAGTACTGTACTATGAACTTGAGACTTTACATACATTCAGCCTTAAGAGGCTGTCCGTGTAAGAACCGACCACTCGATTTTCGGCCCAAAACAGAATTCCTTCAAATTTTCTATGCAAGACAATTAGTCCATATGATGAACAAAAATCGCAATGATTTGGCTCGTGGTGCTATTTTTTAATATTTTTGGCGACGATTTCCGAGGACGGTCGAAAACCAATAAAAATCGTATTTTCAGAGTCAAATTTAGGCGTTGCGGCGAAGGCGCTAAAACATTATCCTTTTACTCAAATAAACTAAAATAAACAGATTATTTTATTTCATGTTTTATCTACATATTAAAGGAAAAATATTTCAAATCGGATTTAATAAAAGAGAATTATAACTTTTTGAAAATAGAACACAGAGGGCCTTTGAAAACTTTGCCCCAACATGCTGTTAGTTGAAGAGATTTTTCTTAAAAGTATAACGTGATCTGGAGCGCTGGTCACTATCCGAGTTCAGCACTAGGGTTAGTGTACCCGGAACAAGAAAATAATTTTGGGCTCTAAGCTTTTCGAACCACAGGAGCTCGGTAAACATCGCTAATATTCAACAGTCATAGCACGCGTGACGCAATGTTGCACTTTTGTGGCTCGTAACTTTCCGGCATAAAATAATTATCTGAGGGAGAAAATATTCTCAAAACTAGCCTAATGTTCTCGATAAGGCATGGATTTCCCTTGATTCACCAAATATCTCCTCAAAATTTGGAATTTAAGAAGGTCAAATGAGCGACTCCGGTGTGAGTTGTTCGCAGCATTCCGCTAAAAGTTGTTGACGAAATTTCGCTGTCATATTGGTTTAAACTGTGAAAAAAATATATGTTATTGAACATATTTAACTACTAGCAACGTATATTATATGATTACAATTGTAAGTGGTAAGAAAAATAAATTATGTATCGAGAATGTACCTGTACCAGTTTGTATCGAAAATCTATTTTGACTCTTCAGAGAATGTCGTTTTCAGTCACGCGCTGGAATGTGAAAGTTACTTTAGCATGTCACGGATATTCGCAATGTGTTTATTTTATCGCGTGGTATAAGCAAAGAAAAAATCTGGCTACTAGAATTATAACTTATTTTACTGTTGGTTTTAAGTCTACAAGCTTTGCCGTATTTTTTTACCGTACTGAGCCCTTTGCGCTAAATTTAATAGCTTATGCAGACTATGCATGTGACGTCGGGCGTGTTTACAGTACGCAAGGGTATTTTGTCTCCGTTCGGCTGGTTTTGTCCGTGGAATGGCAGGATTGTGTTCCTTCTCAGCAATTATAGGCGGCAACTGTGGAAGTAGTCGAGGATGTATAGATTCTGTAACCCTTAATAGCTGCGATGGCGATATCAGTTCGCTTCTAATGAATCACCACCTGTCAAGGGAAAATGTAAGTGAAAGAGATCTGATACTGGCAAGGGCAGGTCTGTTAGAGCTCACTGAAGAACAGATCAAGAATATGATGGTTTGTCCAGCTCATCGTTATGCCCTTGGAAAGTACTGGCAAGCTCCGAAGACCTGCCAGTATCCAAGACATCATGGGAAGAAAAGGGCGGTGTCAGGAACACATGTTATTAATTTCAAGCTTGGGCCATGAAGTTTCTCCAAATGAAATATCGTGAGAAACGGTCCGACTGGTTCGGGAAACGAGGGCTTAGTATCCACCGTCATAACTAAAAATGCCAGAACTGGGAAGGTTGAGCTGAAATCATATGCGCACATCGATTCGTGCCAGCAGGACTGGTATGCAGTCTGCTCGATTTTTGAGAACACACTGGAGGCCGTAAAGAAGGAAAATCCTGAGATTACCCAAGTGAAACGATAAGGAGCGACGAAGCAGGCTGTTACCACAACAACTTTCTCATGGCGGCCGTTAGGGATGCTGGAAAACGAGTTGGTATCATGGTCACGCAGTATGACTTTTCCGAGCCACAGTACGGAAAATATGTTTGCGATAGGATCCTTTGCCCAATGAAATCATCAATCCGACGATATTGCAACGAGGGACACGATGTTCTTTCTGCCAAGGACGTGCGTACAGCGCTCTCCGAACGGCCTGTTCGAGGCACAACTGCCTGTGTTTGCTCAATAAATGAGACTCAAAAGACACTCGAAGTAAAAAAGATAGATGGCTTCAGTAAGTATCACAACTTCAAGTTTGAAGTGGACGGCAAGCGAGTATGGAAAGCTCATGGCGTCGGGCAGGGGAGGCTGATTCCTTACCAAGATATCGTCGTTAAGCCTCAGGATCCCACAGGTCTCGTCGTAGATGTAGACTTTTTCCACTCAAGGAGGCTCGACTCCATTAGACTACAGCAAGTGATAGTGAACAATCCAGTGGTCTTTTCTCTTGCTCTGAACCTGGGTGTCAGATGGTCTTCAAGAAGTTCAGTGAACTTGAGAGTCACCTTGATATTGGCGAGCACAGCCAATTGCACCGAGACTCCGACACGGTGTATGACAAACTCAGGAGAGACTGGGCAGCGAAATTCCTTACTTTTGACAACGCTGAGGAAACAAGCAGGGCATCTGTAGCACATAGCGATGAGCGACGCCACAGACATGAAGCTGATAGTTCCAGTAGTGACTTGCAGCCTGGTTGGGCTCTACACAAGCCGCGAAGTGCGGAAGCTGTGCGGTTTACTGCTGAGGTTAAACAGTACCTGACGACGAAATTCGACCTCGGAGAGTAACTGGTAAAAAAGCAGATCCCGGAAAAGTGTCTGCAGATATGAGAACAGCAAGAAATCCAGATAGTTCTCGGATGTTTGAAAGAAAAGACTGGCTAACCAAGAGTCAAGTACAGGGATTTTTCTCGAGACTGGCGGCCACACGAAGAAGGCAGGGGAACCAAGAGGTGCAGATGGAGGACGTGTATGCAGAGGAGGAAGAGCAAGAAAGACGTGGAGTGCTGGAAGACGTGGCCACCCAGCTCGGTCCCAGGAATCCAATCTGCTATGACTCCTACTGCTTTTGTGACCTCTCACGAGACGAGGAACTAAACTCTTTCAATGTTGTTATGCTCAAGGAAATACTCAGATATTTTGAGATTTCCTTTGGTTCCAGAGATCGGAAAAAAAATCTGGTAGCAAAGCTATCCACATTCTTAGAAGGATGTGACTGTCACCCATAGAAAATAATTCATAAGCCAACTACTTAAGGATTTACAGTTATAATGTGGAGCTATTGGGCTGTTGTAAATACTTTTTAACGAGAATGGTGAAAATCATTTATATGCCATGTCTAGCTAAAATAATGACGGAGAAAAAAAGTCATAAGTTTATTGAGCGGAACCGACATTTTGTGTAGCTGAGTGAAATTAATAGTGTTATCAACTTTACTTCCTTTTTTCTACTGATGCAAAGCTGTGTAAAGAATATAATATTTCTAAATAAAAGAGAGGAGCCGAGGGCAGAAAAATAAACGTAGAAATTCCAGATACCAATGCACGCTATAACTTGCTCCAAATTTGCATAAATTGAATTCAGTGAAGACGACTATTTGAAGAAAAAAACTGTAAGACATATAGCCTTTTCCCAAAAATTGAAACCAAAAATAGAAAGAGTACAATTCTAATAGCCAACGTTTTGCTTTGCCAACTTAATCACGCGATGAAATATCCGTGACATGCTAAAATTAACTTTCACATTCTTTCGCGTGACTGAAATCGACATTCTCTGGAGAATCAAAAGAGATTTTCGATACAAAACTGATACAGGTACATTCTCGATACATAATTTATTTTTCTTACCACTTAAAATTGTAATCATATAATATACGTTTCTAGTAGTTAAATATGTTCAATAACATATCTTTTTTTCACAGTTCAAACCTTATGACAGCGAAATTTCGTCAACAACGTTTAGCGGAATGCTGCGAACAACTCACGCCGGAGCCGCTCATTTGACCTTCTTAATTCCAAATTTTTGGGAGATATTTGGTGAATCAAGGAATCCATGCCTTATCGAGAACATTAGGCTAGTTTTGAGAATATTTGCTCGCTCAGATAATTATTTTATGCCGGAAAGTTACGAGCCACAAGAGTGCAACATTGCGTCACGCGTGCTATGACTGTTGAATATTAGCCATGTTTACCGAGCTCCTGTGGTTCGAAAAGCTTAGAGCCCAAAATTATTTTTCTTGTTCCGGGTACACTAACCCTAGTACTGAACTCGGATAGTGACCAGCGCTCCAGATCACGTTATACTTTTAAGAAAAACCTCTTCAACCAACAGCATGTTGGGGCAAATTTTTCAAAGACCCTCTGTGTTGTATTTTCAAAAAATTATCATTCTCTTTTATTAAATTAGATTTGAAATATTTTGCCTTTAATGTGTAGAAAACACATGAAATAAAATAATCTGTTTGTTTTATTTTATTTGAGTAAAAGCATAATTTTTTAGCGCCTTCGCCGCAACGCCTAAATTTGACTCTGAAAATACGATTTTTTTTGGTTTTCGACCGTCCTCGGAAAATCGTCGCCAAAAATATTGAAAAATAGCACCACGAGCCAAATCATTGCTATTTTTGTTCATCATATGGACTAATTGTCTTGCATAGAAAATTTGAAGGAATTCTGTTTTGGGCCGAAATCGAGTGGTCGGTTCTTACACGGACAGCCTCTTAAGTACGATCTTAGGGGTAAAAATAAGCTTGTGCCTCTGGGTCGTGGAATTTATATGTCGATTATACCACACTATTCTTCCCTGTACGTAAACGCAATTTTGATTAACTATTGACATCCAGCCTAGTAGTCATGACATTTATAGAAATGCTATTCCTCCTCCCACCCTCCACCTCTCCCCCTCCATTTCTACAGCCCAGTTCAGGCTCCATGCAGAAATGAGTTAAAGCTTTCTTTCTCTAGCTATCTGTCGGATAAATGCTGAAACTATTTAAACATCGGCAAATATATTAAACAGGCTTAAGCTAGCCAAGGCTCAAGCCGAATGACAGTATACGACAAGTAAATCCACGTATTCAGTTTACTACAAAATTTTGATCATATAACGCGCGCTCTGATTGGTTGAGTAGCCGTTTTGCATCAAGCTATGTAAACATGGTAGTTATGACGTATCATTGCATTTTGTTGGCTGTATTTTATAAAAGAGAACGGCCGCCTCTTGTTTACATAGCTAGCCTGCAGCAAATACTCGAGAAAGTTTGATGGAATTCGAAAGTACTTATGTAAACCCTCGACTGCGGCTCGAGTTTACATAAACTCTCGAATAATATTGTCTCTCTCTGAAGTGTTTCTCGTGTTTGCACCAAGTTATATAAACAAAGGCGCAATATTATATTTCTTATCTAACTGCTGTTTGCATGAATCGGCTATGCCAATACTCACAATTTGAGAAGAGGCTATGTGGTCAAGGCTTATATTATAACACATTTATTGTATTATTATTTTTGGAATATTAAGTATCTGGCATTTTGTAGAGCGCTTGTTCTCTATCAATGGAGCGTGCATGGCCCGGGGGGGGGGGGGTACTTGACCCCATGTTTGGGTTATAGGGGTGCCGCTGAGGGTTTGAAACCCTGACCCTGTTTAGGGCAAAAAAAACCTAAAATACCCACCCTGTGTAGGGCAATACACCTCTCTAATTTTTAGGACCCTGTTTAGGGCAAACGACAAAATACACACTCTGTTTAGGACAGGTTTATTTTAGACACCCTGTTTAGGGCAGACTCGCATGAAATTATATACCCTGTTCAGGGCAGAGAGGCCAAAAACCATACCCTGTCCAGCGGCACGTCCCCGTATAGGCCATATAAGGGAGTACCCCCCCGGGGTGCATGGAACTTGGCCAAGGTTAGAAATAACGGACTAAAAACAAGTCAAACAGGAATAGTCGTGATTTGCATAACTGGTTCCATTTGTATTACCGCCGCTCCCTTGAGCTTGCATATTGTGAGCAGTTCCGTCTGATGCACTTCAGCTTGGTTTGAGCTTGCCTGTTGAAACTAGTTCGTGACATCTCGTAAGTTATTTTTATTTCTTACATTTTAAGGGCGGGAGAAGGAAACAATTATAAACTAGAGAAATGGTAGAGTGTTTTAGGATAATATTGAACTCGGCGATCAAAACTCTAGCTGTGTGCTGCGGCCTCACGTTGCGGAACGGTAACAAAGCTGAGTCAATGCAAAGAAGAACTGTTTCCATCCGTTGGCTTAATGAGTTGGTGTGAAGAGCTAAATTAGATGTTTTGATCAGAAGCGGGAATGCTAAATATTGATGTTGTGCATTTAAATAAGCTGCATGCGTAATGTCGGGTGGCACTCATGTCTATATGTATTAGTTATGTTTCAAATAATTAGTTTATTCCGCAACCATGCATGTATGGATATGTAAAGGACTGAGAAGGAGTCACGCAAGCCATAGTATAGTCAGAGAGGACTAATAAGACGATCGCAAAAATAAATAAATAAATAAATAAGTAAATAAAATTAACAGGAGAGGTATAGAGAAAAATTTGATGCAATATCCAAGAAGCATCCTAGCTTAACTGATTATTCATTTTCGGACAACATGACACGGATGACAGTCATGAATGCATAACAAACTTGTGTCGGTAGCTTGCGATATTTACCCTCATTCACCTAAAAAGCTACGAAGTGCGAAGGTAAACGCACGCTTAAATCTAATGGCACATGATTCAGATTACCGAAATTGGTCAAGAAGAATTCGAAAATGTGAGAGGTAAAACGGCATTTTATAGTAGCTGCCAGGGCTGTTACAGTCCATAGATGCACTGATCCTTGAAGAGACATGCAACAAAGGTTCTTTAACTAGAAGTAAAGACACGTTAGAAAGTGCGGGCGATGTTGGGATCCTTTGGAGTTTGAATTTTGTTGGATTGTTCTAATTTTTTGGAAGGGGCAGATGGGGGATGATTTAAACATTATGATGGGGGTGTGTGGCTCACTTTTCCTTTCACAATTTTGACTTGAAAGCCACAAGACAATTGCCGCCTTTGGGCACACTTTAATTATTGCGATACCGACGCTGTCTCAAATCTCTGAAAGCGCTCTTTGTATCTTTGCAGCCAAATGAGCATGATTTGAAAATAATATTCTACACACCTCTGTTAAGAACCAATAAACGGTCGAGCAAGAAAAAAGTGCACCTCTGTTAGGACTAAAAACGATCCAGCTACGGTCGAGCGTAATGGCTTGAAGAAGAGCGCGAGGTTTTAGGGACACTTTGCACTTTGCCCATGAAAGCGCCAGCGTAATATATCAACGGTTGGCCCAAAAAGTGCGGGATGAGAAGGTTATTCCGGATAATAAACTCGATTTTACTCAGTTGGCAATACAAATATTAGGAAGCGGTGCTCCTTCGATCGTCGCACGCAATCTAATGGTACCTAACGATCTTGAACCAATACAACGGCTTGAAACAAAACGAAACCAACCGAGTCGTCAGAAGCCAACATCGTGAAGTATATATAGCTATTGTATATTTTTTAAATTTTTTAAAGTTGATAATCAACCAATATACCCTCATTTGATGAATCGCATTCGTTGTTCAAGTTGTGCGCATTTTTAAGTAGAGATCGTGTTTTCACTTTTCTATGCGTGGACGGTGAATCGAATAGCTTTGAAGAGAGTGTTTCACGGTTCGGCGCATGTGCCGGCTTATCAATTTTATCCGTTTAAAAAAACCCACTCACATATCATGTACTTCTCGATACTTCAGTAATCACACACTACAAGTTGTCCAAGCAAAAAGATGAATGATCAAAATTCACAAAAAATTCAACGGATTACACCGAATATGTCGACACTGAAAACCAGAATAAATTACCATTATATAAGTGTTGGCCCGAAGGATTTATTCTGGTAATTTATTCTAGTATTCAAACATTCCAGGTGTAATCCGTTGAATTTGGTCATTCGTCGTTTTCCATGGACTTATTATAGTCAGGAGCCCATTGTTATAGTATGTGATTGCTGAAGTATCTAGAAGTACATGTGAGTGGGGTTTTTTAAACGGATAAAGTTGATAAGCTGGCACATGCGCCGAACCGTGAAACACTCCCTTTTAACACATTTTACACAAAGAGTTGAATAGGCCATTTTCCGAGTTGCCTTTTGGCTCTGTTTCAAAACGAGTCTAGGTGCAGCTTTATTATGTGCACCAAGACTCGTCTTGAAACAGAGGCAAAAGGCAACTCGGAAGTGATGGCCATCATTAAAATAAGTTAGCAGGAAATAAAAGCGTCACGTAGACTACTCTATTATTAGTAATCGGAAATATATCCGGGGGAGACTCCTTATATGGGAATTAAGGGGATGCTCGCCGTAACTGTAAAAAATGCGTGTCTTGATTCGGTACAACTTAGGGTAAAAGAGATAAATGGACGATTTCTCTTTTAGCATAAATTAACTAAGAGTATTACTACTCCTACTGGGTGGGATGCCAGTCAATCGCAGGTTACCCCCCCCCCCCCCCCCCCCCTCCCCCATCTCCAGCATTTTGTGGGGTTGAGAAATTTGAGCCACGCCCAACCCATGAGATATCCGTACTGCCCTTTGGGTTCCAACGAGCACCGTGGTTGAGTTCCCTTCACCCTCCAGGTTGAAAACATGTTGCAAAATGTTGCAGTGGTCCACATTAAAGACTTTTTGTTTGTTTCACTGTAGGTGTTTCATCACGCGAAATCATGGCTCTCACAATTGATGATGTGATGGAGAAGATCGGCAGTATGAACAGATATCAATACAGACTTCTGCTGGTCTGTGGAGTTTTGCAATTCTTCGGTTCTTTCCAGGTTATGCTTCCAACATTCCTCAGCGTTGAACCGCCGTGGCAATGCAAGGACAACAGTTCAGCATGTAATCTGACGGGAACCTTTAAACCTGGAGACAAAGATTACAAATTTCGCTGCTCCATTCCTCGAGATGATTGGGAGTTTGACACCAGTGAACTCAACTCAGTTGTGACAGAGGTGAGGGTTTTCCTTAGATCGAATCGTTGAAAATGTGTGTTGCTAATTTGCAATTGGGATATTATGACCCTCTACTGAATTTCAAAGTTACTTTAGCTTTTAACAGTTCAGAGTGTGCCTCGATAAAGATGCCCGTGTCCGTTTACGAGAGGTGTCCCCAGGGGCCCTCCCGTATAAAAGTGACTGGAATAATCAGTCATGCGCAAAGTGTACAAGAAAAGTCTAAACAACAAGATGAAACCTCCCCTGCAACCCAAGTTCTGTAGTTTTTTTTTTCTGTGGCTGAGATACCGGGTCAACGTCACAAGCTAGTTAGTGTTCAGTCTCTCAATTGCTCCTCTTTTGTATTCAAAAATGGGCCGTTTCGGGGGATTTTGTCTTCTAATAAAAAGAGGAAGAAACGCAGAATACGATTTATTTCTTCGGAAAACGTCTTATTAGACAGGCATAAATTTTCGAAATTCATTATCACTGGGTACGGGTGATAGGCGTTGAAAGTTGCAGCTCATGGGAAACCAGGAACTGCTCGTACTGGTCTACATATGTGACATACTTTTTTTAAACATTCCTAGCATCGAGGTCACTCCATTCCGATGAACTGATTCCGTTTCAATCGGCACCTATGGGGAAGGGGGGGGGGGGGGGGGGGTGACGTGTACATGTATTTTGATGGGTGGGGTGGGTGTTCATTACACTCTGCGCTACTCTTTGTGTCTCTGAGTTAAAGTTGCAGCTTATGTTCCATTTCCTTTCAGTGGGACTTGGTGTGTGACGTCTCAGCCCTGTCCATGTTGACCAAAGCTGTTATGTTCCTGGGTGTTATGATTGGCGTTCTCGTTGGAGGCTTCTTATCCGACAAATTGGGACGCAAGCCTGTCGTGTACTTCGTTTCCGCTTTGATGAACATTTTAGCACTGGCTGGATCGTTCATACATGTCTACTGGGTGTATGTGCTCTTCAGAGTTTTAGTGGGTCTTTGTTCTGGTGAGTGCGTTTCTTTGTTGTTGTTTTTTTTTTCAAGTTTAATAAAAACTTTCTTAGACTGTCATAATAAAGGTATGTTTAACTTCAGAAAATTTCTACTAAAATCATTGAGCTACAACCTGAGTTTCCGAGGTTTCTCTCGTTTCCGAGAGATTCAGAGAGCGATTTTAAAAATCATTTCAAGTTGCCCTCACGGTACATAAAAAAAAGTTCCAGTTTCAGTTCACTATTATTGCGCGCTATAAATCAGTGTTTAATCTGACCTAGACTCTCGGATTTTGCTGGAAAATGTCGTGATGTTGCTTCTTTTAAAATAACAGGTTGCGCAACTATTGCCATGTATGTATTGCTGGTGGAGTATGTAGGCAAACGTCATCGTCACGTGATCGGAGTCGCCTTGTGGTACTTCTGGGTTCTCTCACTGCTGCTGCTACCGTTGGTCGCTTATCTGATAAGGGACTGGCGCACACTTTCCATCGTTGGAGCAGTCCCAGGCCTCGTGCAGATTTTCTTCTGGTGGTGAGTGAAGCATCAAATCAAAGTGATAAAATCAACTAATCATGCAATTGCCTTTGACATCGCTTTCAAGAGCTGACTAAGAACCGTATCATTGGCAGCATGGCTAAGACCAACGACAGTCGACATATCAGGTTCTCAGTTCTCCAACGTGAATGAGAAAAGAACTTAGGCGGGACTTAACCTGAATGCCATTTTTCCGCGACTTAACATGGGTTAAATAGAAATATCTCGTTCGCGTTTCAAGCAATCTAAAAACTCTATGCTCATCCCATGAATCTATGTTATGGGGTGTTTTGTAAATTTTGGGGTGATTTTTGATGTTTGGGAGGAAATAGTTTTTCTCAAAGGAGTTGTAAAATTTAGGGAAATAAGAAATATTGAAGATTTGATGTAGTTTTAAAATTAGAATTTGAAGTTAAATGCATGTGGTAAGTTAGCATTATTTCCGAATTAGTTTGGTTTCTCACTTTAAAAATCGCTTAAAGTGAATAGTATAAGAGTATCGAAAGAGTACTGAGCCAAAAGTAATTAGACTAATTAATCAGCGTGGTCAGGAGCTGGCCGGGCTCATTGCGTTGTTGGACAAGACTGATCGTCATTGTTGTTCTTGTACAAGACACTTTACTCTCACGGTGACTCTTTCAATCACCCAGTATAAAAATGGTTACCGGCGAATTGTGTTAGGACAACCTGACAAAATGCTGTCTGGTTAAAGTACTGCACACTGCATGCATGGAAAACTTCTAGTCGCTTCGTGTTACCGGCGTAAACCAGTCGTTCCGGCGGAGTGGGCCACTTGCAGACTTTTTCTTTTTAAGGGACGGTAGCAGTTAATAGGTCATAGCAGAACAACCCACTAAAAACATTCTGGATTAACTTTGGTCGATGACTTGATGATCTGTAATATGGTCTACCGCGCGGTCTGATGTGATGCATTTTTCAACCTCAGGTTTATACCAGAGTCACCTCGCTGGCTTCTTGCCCATGGTAAACCCAATGAGGCCATGGAAGAACTCAAAAAGGTGGCCGCGTTTAACCGAAAAGCGATGCCGGAGGGAGAACTGGAACAGAAAGATGCCAGCTCAACGCAGAGACAAGGTGATTTCAGGGACCTCTTCAATTCAATCGAGATGACGAAAAGAACTCTAATATCCTGGTTCGCTTGGTAAGTCTGCATACATTTTACGGTATTAATGGCCGGTAAATTCGAGGAAAGGATTTATGTGGGTTACACAAAGACACAGAGGACGCTTCGAAACTTGTATCGAAGTGCCCGTTTCTAACTTATGATTTTCTATAATAAAGATGGCGTCCAGTCACAGCTACCGTAAAAGCTCTATTAAGCCCCCGGGGGGCTTATTTAATTTCAGGCCTCAAGAAGGGGGGCTTATTAGAGAGGGGGGCTTAATAGAGAGGGGGGGCTTATTTCAAATCATAAATTTTCAAGAAAATTCACATTAATTTTTCAAACTTTACTATTACACCACTAACTAAAACAGAACAAGAAATGGGTTATGTATGACCGTCTTACAAAGGAAACGTCATTTATACCCTAACTCGACGATAGTTCTGGAAATTAAAGACCACGTTTCAATACAAAGTGACTGAAACGCCAGAAAATAGTGCTGAAAAGTCATTTACATCAGCCTGACGGAAGGAAGGGGGGGGCTTAATAGAGAGGGGGGCTTATTACAAAATCTGACTTCCAAAGGGGGGCTTATTAGATAGGGGGGCTTAATAGAGAAGGGGGGCTAAATAGAGCTTTTACGGTAAGCGATTGTGATAGCCGGGTATTTATTTCAAATCTAAGGTAATATTAACTCGCCAAAATTATGATCATCTTCATATTGCGTTAGTTTTATCATTTCTCTTTTGCCCGGAGCAGGTTTCGACACCTGAAAGCAAATGTGCTAGTCTTCTATACTTTGCTTTCGTATTCTGAGAACCATAGGGCTCACAAACGTTCAAAATTCCAGGTACCAACTTCCCGGTTTACCTCCTCGCTTCGGCGGGATCTTCAAAAGAACCAGTTTGGAGAAGAGAGAGCATTGCATGTGGAGAAGCACAGGCTGGGAGGGGTCTGGGGAAAGAGGATTTTCCAAAATGAGAGTTTGCCGATCTCCTCTCTCCAGTCCTCTTCCCCCGGCTCAACAAACTCGCCTCAGCCGCCAAACAAGCTTTTCTTCCGCTCCACTGCTCTTGTGCTCTTTCTCCAAAAGCTGCTCCTCATGACTTGGATTGCTACCTCCAGGTATTCATCACCCTACATTTTGTTTCCATAGGATGGTCATATCACTGGTGTATTATGCTGTTTCGTTCAGCGCAGGAACTTTTGGTGGGAATCGTTATTTGGTGTTCTTTTTAACCAGCCTCGTAGAGCTTCCTTCCAACTGGACTTGCATTATTCTTTGCCGCAAGTAAGTTAAGAATCTTAAATGAAAGACGCTTTAACCCTTAGGTTCTTTATGTGGTATTATTATTTACAGGGCGGATCATTGTCAAAGTACCCTCTTTATTTATTTTTCAGGATTGGTAGAAAGAAAACAACTGTTCTTGGTGTGATAATATCGTTTTTTGCTTCTGTGATTGCCGTACTCTTTCAGCGAGATTTGCAAAACACAGGTAATAACGTTATAAAAGATGTGGTTATTGTTCATCGTGGTTCATTAAATAGATGTAGATGAACGTTAATCATTTGTCTCACGATGGAGTCACTTTGAGATGTTGATCGCGACGTTTCGACTTCTTTACTGCTAGTCTTCATCAGGCGATGAGGTCAATTGTTTATGTGTCGCTATATGTAGCACCTTGGTTCGTTGCTATTGGTGCATTTAGATCCTCATTATTATTCCGACTAGAGGCTGTTCCCTCAGTGGGCTGACTAGTTGTTCCCTCAGTGGGCTGACTAGATGTTGTTCGGCAGTTGTGTTTCTTGATCGTAGGCATCCATACTTGAAGAATTTCGATTCCACCATCCCTGTTGATGTTGTTTGGATGAAGTCTTATATGTATGGCCTCTTTAACCTTTCGAGTGTACCAATGAGGGTCTCTGTCAATAAATTTAACTTCGCTCCAAACAGGTAATAACGTTTCGCAGTTTCGGTTCACAGTTCAACTCGCAGTCCATGATCTGTAACTGTGAGCCGTGTATCGCCCCACTGCAGTCTGCCTAAAGTTTGTGACAGATGCATAATGAATGAAAAAGGGGACGCATTACTGATCATGAACTACCTCGCATGTTTTTTTTTGTGCAGAGAAAATAGAAACATTTTTGGGTTACGTTCTGGGCCGTTGGACTTTTTGGGGGTCTACAAAGTTTGCCCGTATTCACACGCCTCCTGAGTACCTGCTCCCCCCCCCCCCCCCCCCCCCACCCCTCTTCCTGGGTCTGTGAGCCCTGAAAGTATACTCTCCCCTGGGAATGGCGATTAGGAAGAAAGGAAAGGTTAGCAAAACCTACACGCAACTCTCAGAATTTTGAATGCCGATTCTACGGTACTGACCACTGCACAGACGTTTTGAGCCACGGACGGCAAAACAACCAGAAGGCAAAGTGTTATTGATTTTGGCGCGTTTTCAACCCCACCTAAATGAGCTGGAAAGCTCTCGTTTTAGCATTTACAACTTGACATTAAGGATGAAAAGTCGATAATACGCGCCAAAGAAGAGAACATTTGACTTCCGGTTGCCGTTCTTGGCTCAAAAACGTCTGTGCATTAGCTCCCTATTAACCAATTAGGGAGCAGTAACGCCTACATTTTGATGGAAGGAATGTAACAACCTGCAACGTTTAGATTGGTAACAAATTATGATTTTTAATCTAATCATTAGCCTGCAGTGCAGGCGATTTTTTCTTGGTGGGGCGAGCGATGGTTTTTCTCGTTCGAGTGTTTCGCCGCCATCTTGGATTCGCAAAACGTGGAGAGTTGGGACGAGTGAAAGAGGGCGAGGAAGGGGGCGGGGAAAGGGGTGGGGAAGGGAGTGCCTGAATCCCACTCCGTTCTTTTGCACTCGCCCCAAGCCTCCAATGTTTTCCTAATCCAAGATGGCGGCTTAAACAACGCACTACAGGCTATCTTATCGAATCTTATCATCCTTGATTTTGCATTTCAGGTTTCATGGTGGCAAACATCATCATGGCCCAAGGGATCGCCAAGTTTTTCATCAACATGGCGTTCAGTTCAATCTACGTGTACTCAAGCGAACTTTTCCCAACTGTTATCAGGTATTGTGGACAAGTTTCTTTCTGTTGCATGTACTAAATAATAATAAAACTTAGTTTAGCTTCGCTATAAACTCCTTTCATCAGTCAACTAAATAAACGTCCCAAACGTTTTATTTCAAAGAAAGCACCAAATCAGTTTTGGTCAGTTGTATACCAACTCTGTTATATGTTTCAGGAACATAGGCATGGGAACCTCATCTGCCGCGGCGCGCATTGGATCTATGTCAGCGCCTTATATTGTTTGGCTGGTATGTACCGTTTACAATTACTTTAATTATAAAAAAAACTCCATTGAGCGATCATTGCCAATTCTTTCCAGTTGCTACCAAAAGAAACAGATTGATCGGCCAACCCCGAAAGGCGCAACGAACGTTCAACTGTTCAAGTTACATGTTTGACATTTGTTTCTTCTCGTGCATTAGCTCTGATTTACAACCATCTGATAAATATAAGCCCAAAAATACAGCAAGTTTTTCAACCCCTAGACTTGCCCGCAATGAAAGTCGAGCTCGGTAATTTTTTCGGTGAGCTAAAAAACAAGCGCGAACCGCGAATAATCGAGCGCCAGACCGGAAAGGAGAAGCGAAGGACTTTGAGAAATTGTATTCAACCCCCAAAATACTTTATATAGTCCATAATGAAATCCTCTTCGGGCACGTGCAAAACTAAAGCAAAATCGCCATCTTCATACTCGAAACCCTTGGCGAAACCCTTGGCGAAACCCTTTTATTCGCGAATACCCTTAACCTCAAACACAACCCCCCCCCCCCCCCCCCCCCCCACCCCCACCCATAAAGTTCTTCTTTGACAGTCACAATCCAAAATATCAATAAGCACGTTTACGTTTTTCTCAACAGGTTAGTGTACACCTTCTATTACCGTACTCCATTGTGGCAGTACTTGCTTTTGTCTGTGCTGGCCTGTGCTTTCTGCTACCAGAAACAAAAGGCACGGCAACTCTTGAGAATATGGACTCCGTAAATAGCAACAAAAACTCTACAGAGCTGACAAAGAATGGGAAGCTTCCGTTGGAGCCAAGCAAAGAGAAAGAAGAAATGGGAGAATTGCTGCTCAATCAGCAATTAGCTTAAAATATACCATCACATAATGGTTCACATATTTACTCATGCGGTTTTCAATTGATTGTCGAAAGTAATCGCTGAATTGCTTTGGTTTTGCTTTACTACGTTCTGTGGTTGGTTTAAAAAAACTTCGCCACCTTCTCGACCAATCAGATGCAAAACCAAAATCAATCGCAACTTCGCCGTACGCGTTTTCCCGCGCTTGACGCCGGTCACGTGTATTTGCTTCATGTTCTCATTGGTTCATCATGTTTTTACGTTTGTTGTGATTTGCCGTCTTAAGCTCCCTAATTGGGAGCTTAAGCATAGACGTTTTTGAGCCACGGACGGCAACCGGAACTCGAATATTCTCTTCTTTGGCGCGTATTATCAATTTTTCGTTCCTAATGTCAAGTTGTAAATGCTAAAACCAGGGCTTTCCAACTCATTGGTGTAGGTGAAAGCGCGCCAAAAACACGAACATTCACCTTAATTCCGGTTGCCGTCCGTGGCTCAAAAACGTCTGTGCTTAAGCTCTCTAAATTGCTTTGGTTTTGGTTTTACGACACTCAAAACAATTGAAAACCGCTCTATTCACGTAATTTCGGGGACTTTATATTTTGGTTACAGTTTTGTTATGCAAACATTTTGGGATAATATCAATAGACAGGGGATTACTATGGTTACTAAATTACAATTTCGTACTTAAGGCGAGAGTTAACTAGTCTCCTACGCAGCCGTTATTTGTGTCGTCACGCAACGCTTCTCCCCACTAGTGGGGAGAAGCGTTGCGTGACGACACAAATAACGGCTGCGTAGGAGACTAAGAGTTAACCTGAATGCCATTTTTCCGCCACTTAACATGGGTTTAATGGAAATATCTCGTTCACGTTTCAAGCAATTCAAAAACTCTATGCTCAAAACATGAATCTATGTTATGGGGTGTTTTGTAAATTTTTGGGTGATTTTGGGGAGGAAATAGTTTTTCTCGAAGGAGTTGTAAAATTTAGGAAATAAGAAATATTGAAGATTTAATGTAGTTTTTAAATTAGAATTTGTAGTTAAAAATTAGTAAATGGACAACAACAGACAGTTGAGAGCACCCGTACCCGTACCCGCGTGGGTATCAACTGTCTGTTGGTGTTCCAAAAATCATTTTCTTTCTTCTATTCCTTTAAATTTCATTGAAATTCACGTTTACCCCCGCCTTGTAGTATTGGCATTATTGGCTGTACGTCCAGTCCTTGTTTATATATAAGTCTCTTGTTGATTGGAACAGCATTTCATTGGTCATTATTTCAGTTAATTAGCACTTATTTTCAAATTAGTTTTGCCAGAATTTTCAGTATCTCCTCAGTTTAGGAGCATAAATATAAGACTTTCTATATCTGTTCCTGTTTATTTTTCCGCGAGCCATTGCTTTCGGCTCGGGTATGTACATGCTGGGCACAAAACACTTTGACTTAGGGGGTGATTACATGGCGAATTTCAGCCCGGGCTGAAATTTCAGCCCGGTTAGGGGGCTGGAATTTTGTTGCGATTACATGACGAGTTTCAGCCCGGGCTGAAATTTGAAATTGCGCGGGAAGAGTCATCAGAGAATGAGGGGCGATTTGAATAACCGGCAACTTATTTACATATCGGCTGAACGTTTGAAGAACGAAGCTGTTGTTATATTCCATTTTCGATTTGAAATTCGCGACACATCGAATAAGATTTTCGATTTTATCTCCCTTGTTCCACTGGAACCTTTTTTCCATCTTGTTTAAAAACACAGGAGCGATTTTACAATACCCGGCAACTTATTTACATACCGGCTGCACGTGTATATAAAAACAAAAGGACCATTCTTATTCAATGACATGCAAATACGTTGCCGGGCATTTTACAATTTAGCCAAAACACAATCACTGCGCATGCTCAAGTTCACTTTTCAGCCCGGGTTGAAAATTCCATTCCGATTACATGGTTTTTTCAGCCCGTTTGGCCGGGCTGAAAATTCCAGCCGGTTTCTCAAACCGGGCTGGAATTATCAGCCCGGGATAAATTTCAGCCCGGGCTGAAACCTTGTCCATGTAATCGCTAACTTCATTTCAAGAGGATTTGTTTCGGAAGTCGGGCTGAAATCTCAGCCCCCCTAACCGGGCTGGAATTTCAGCCCGGGCTGAAATTCGCCATGTAATCACCCCCTTAGAAGAACTTTTTGCATTGCATGCAGAAGGTATGACATATGCATGCTGAGCTCAGGGAAATAGCCCTTTTCACGGTTAACTTGCGATATTTGCATAACAATACACTTGAACATAGAAGCGAGACAATTTCGGGCACAAGCTGCAAAAAATCGTGTTTTTCTTGAACTCCTTCACTCTTTTAGTATAAAAACAGTTTTAAAATGTAAAAGAACTACAATTATTTTAGCTTACGTTGTTTTTAGAAAAAATTGTAAAACGACTTTTCTCTATTAGTAAAGAGTAGACTCGCATAAGCAACAGGGAGATCGGATTACGATCTTTACGGCAAACTTTAACTAAAATAGTTGCATATTTAGTTCCTCTCGGTTTTAAAACTATTTTTATGCTAACATAGTTTTAAGGAGCTCAAGAAAATCACGATGTTTTACAGCTTGTGCCCGAAATTGCCTCGCTTCTATGTTTAGCTGTATTGTTATGCAAATATTTCAGGTTAACCGTGAAAAGGGCTATTGGTTCAAAAGATCGTTGGCTTGATGAGTTTTCAAGAAGAGTTGGTGAGGAATTAGATGTATTGATCATAACCTGCGATCAGGAACCTTTTCCCCGAGAAAAACAAGAGAAATAAACCGGATAGTACAAAGAAATGGAAGCGGGGTTATGTTGATCAGGGACCAGAATGCTAAATAAATATTTATGCGGTGTATAGTCTGACTGGCAGGTTATGCATTTAAGCTGGTTAATGTGGTGTGACACTCAAGTTGTTTGTGTGTTTGTTACTTTGAGATAATTCTGTCGTGTAATTCCGCAACTATCATTGTCACCGATAAGCCCCATTGGGGAGTGTCAATAAAGTTTGTATTGTATTGCAAACAACCACATAAGCCTACCTGTAGAGGTCGCAAAATAACATTAAAATGTTTATTCGTGAGAAATATTGACGGGAACCGTGACCATGTGCATCTGTTATAACACATTTCCAATTCCGCATGCAATCTGCATGATTTTGATTAGCTATACTACCAGTCCGTGGATGTAGCTATGAGATATAACCTTCCCTTAATTCCACTCTTTTCTACAGCTTATAGCTAAAATGCGGATGGCTGAAATGCCAATTAATTGTTGCAAAAAGTTTCAACATTGGCTACGTCTGGTCAGAGTTGAGCAGAATTATGCCGATACAATTTATCGATCATCGGATTAAAAGAATGTCTTCGCAAAAACAGTGAAACCGTTGATAGTCCGCACTACTATTTAATTGTCAAAAGCGAAACAATAAATCAGTGATAGTATTGTCTAATTCTAATTCACGAGGTTTGTAGAAGGACGAGTGGCCCAAGAGAGGACAAGTTCTATGAAATAATTTAAGGTAACAAAACCCGCGAAATTGATACACCAGACAATCAATTCCGATTCTATCGAGTATCGACTCTATTGAGAGCAATAAGTAGTGTAAGTACACCAAATGCATTCGGTTTGCTTTTGTTTAGACAACTAGATACTGAGTATTGTAGTTTGTTGAACCAATTTTGTGAAATCACTTCACGTCCTTCACCTCCAGCTACCAATTGACTGGGTCAATGGAGCGTGTATCGTATAACAGAACAGACAAACCGATCAAACACCGGGATCAAACAAGAGAAGACTACGGACGGCCTTGAGTACGCACCGCACCCGCACCCTGCGCCCTTACTTGAGCTCTTTTGAAGCATCTGGTAAGTATTCTGGTGTTTAAATCTTCAATTCTAAGCCAATCAAACGAAAAGAACAAACTAGCATGCGATATGTATTCCCGCCATTATCATCAGATGCATGCAGCTGAAAATAATACGCACTAATTAATTTGCTTGATATATCTGAGCTTTATTCCAGAAATATGTAATTTATGACTCTCAAGTTCGGATATTAATTGAGTTGTAGGAATGTTAAGGTGCTCAACCAAGATACCTAACTTTATGCCGAACAGTGTCAGTGGTTTGTTTGTCCAAATTTGAATCTCAGTATTACTTGCGTGTTGCATGTCCAGTGATACAATGTCGCCGCCAAAAGCAACCGACATGAAGTGGCTTGGGTTTACATAAATACTATCGAATTCTCCCAAACTTTCCCTCGTGTTTCCATCAGGCTATGTAAACACGTGTGCCATAACTAGTCGCGCCGTAACGAACTGCAAATCACACCACATTCTGGTTTCGTGATGAAGGGAATGGAAAATTGTAACCTTTTCTTTCATTGAAGTAAACTGGTTGAATAATTCCATGTATTTTTATTTTACCAACTTAGAGGTTATGCAGGGGTTATATACAAGACGTCGACGTCAAAACTGAAAAAGTTTACCAAATTTGCCCATGCAATATCAATAATTGTACGAGAGTATACTGATAATGTTGAAAAGGATGTCTCAGAAGTCTTACTACGGCCTGTAGAAGCTCTTAACCGTTTTGAATATGCCAAAATTTTCCTTGAATTAGAGGATCGAGTATAATAGAATAACGAGACGATCAGTCCACATAGACTGGGATCGGCGTATCGATTCCCATTCATGATAACCAGGCAGCCTGACTGATACATGATACTGCGCGTCAGGCATCTGTTAACACGTTACGCATTACTTAATTGTTGACATTAGTTAGTCTTGTGCCAATTTTGTGATCGAAGGTTGTCCAGTAGTCAAGGTCAGCTCACTCTATATTTTCTAGGCTTTTAGTTTTGTCACCCGTTTGTCTTTCACATTTTGGTTTTCATCAACATTACAAAAACTGTTTGCTTGCATGAACAACATCAGAAAATTAACAGGTAAAAGAACTGGCAGAAAGAAACGTTTTGTTCCAATTATAGCTTTGTAGCGTTTTTCATAGCCGAGTATTTGCCAAACTAATTTTCAGAAAATTACAGCCGGTATTTGGTATGCCGCCGCCATGTTTGTGTCCTTCAGAGGGGCACAAATATGGCCGCCATAAAATTGCACAAGAAGTAGAGTAGATTCTACCGTCAATATCATTAGCTTTCACTTCAAATCTGTTTAGACATCACTTCTAAATTATTTTCACGTCTGAAAATTTAAAAATGATATAAAAATATCCGGTTTTTGTGACAGTTCAGAAACACGTTCATCCGGGACATCACAAATTTCAAATAGCTTTATTTCCAAAAGGAATAACTGGATCGATACCAAACTTTGCATATAGATTAATGATTTCCATGTCTAGAAGATATAAAAAGAATAGCTTTGTAGGATTAACAGTTTAGATTTTAGAATTTTGATGACGTCAGATGAAAACAAAGAAAATAGCCGTTCCACGGTGGTCGCAATTGCGCGCTCCGAAGTTCAAAAAGGGACTCGGCCCTAGCTTACCCATTGTTCAAATTGCAGAACAAATTGATTCATATTAGGAAATGAATCCCATCGCCAGAAAAATTGCATGAAAATGAATAACTTTACCGAGTTTGGTTGTTACAGCTGTACATTGCATAGTAACCAGGCCGCTCAAATTCTATGCAAATGTCTCTAATTCAGAGATGGCCGGTCCCGAAATCCATACAAAGTCTCTAATTTTTTCTGATTTTTGAAAGCCTTCTACATGGTTGAAATCTAACGAAACAACCCCAAACTTGGTAAACTGACTAATTTTAACGTGAATTTTCTTTCCAATTTTTAAAGAGGCAAAAGGCAACTCGGAAATGACCTAATTAGAACAAGAAACAGAAGCGTGGCGTAGACTATTCTATTATTATGTCATCGAAAATACATTTCGGAAACAATTCGAAAAATCCGGAGGAGACTCCTTGTATGGGAATGAAGGGGATGCACGCCGTAAAAAATGGGCGTGTTTTGGTTTGGTACAACTTAGGGTAACAGAGAGAAAGTCAACGATTAGAATGGACGATTTCTTTTTTAGCATGAATCAACTAGACAAGAGACTATGATCTTGACTAAGAGTATTACTACTCTCCATGGGTGGGATGCTAGTCAGTCCGCAGATAGCCCCCAGCATTTTGTCAGGTTGTCTTTCCAATTCCCTAAGACACCGTTGAAATAAGCCACGTCGAGCCACGCCCAAAACATGAGATATCCGTGGTGCTCTTTATGTTTCAACGAGCGTCTTCTTAATACTTTTATATAGGAGTTCCCTTCCCCTCTGAGTTGAAAACATGTTAACAAAATGTTGCAGTGGTCGCGTTAAAGACTTTTCGTTTCCTGTAGCTCAGTGGTAGAGAGCATCCGACGGGTACGCAGAAGGTCAAAGGTTCGATTCCTGTTGGGAGAACTCGGAAATGTTTTTTCCGAGTAGCTTGTGTCACTCACTGACTGATAAAACATCTTTCTTGACGTTTCGTTTGTTTCAATGCAGGTATTTCAGTAGGTGTTTCAACACGCGAAATCATGGCTCTCACAATTGATGATGTGATGGAGAAGATCGGCAGTTACAACAGATATCAATACAGACTTCTCGTGATCTGTGGATTTATGAAAATCTTCGGTGACGGTTTCCAGATGATGATTCCAACATTCCTCAGCGTTGAACCGCCATGGCGATGTAAAGACTACAGTTCAGCATGTAATCTGACGGGAACCTTTAAACCTGGAGACCCAGATTACAAATTTCGCTGCTCCATTCCTCGAGATGATTGGGAGTTTGATACCAGTGAACTCAACTCAGTTGTGTCTGAGGTAAGGTCCTTGGGAATTCTTAAACCATTAATAATTCATCAATTTAAACAAAGGAAATCATAACCGTGTCGGAGGATAGATTTTTACGAATTTATTTCTCCGTTTGTTCCCTGTGCGTCGTGTTTTCAAACACCGAGAAGAGGCTCTTCTCGGTTTTTGGATATCGGATGAAACACCTCTCGTGTTTGATATATTACTTGACTTGAATGTGCTTTTGCCAATTTGCAATTCGGATATTATGACCCACTAATAAATTTCAAAGTTGCCTTAGCGTTTTAAATAATACTCTAGTAGTCTCGAGTGTGTCTCGAGAAACATGCCACCTCCCGTATGAAAGTAACGGAAGTAATTAGTCATGCCGGAAAAATGTACAAGAAAAGTCTAAACGACATAGAAACCTCCACTGCCACTCAAGTTCTGTTCTTATCAGTTTTTGCAGTTGCAGTTGCAGTTGCAGCTCATGTTCCATTTCCTTTGCAGTGGGACTTGGTGTGTGACGTCTCAGCCCTGTCCATGTTGACCAAAGCTGTTATGTTCTTGGGGTATATGATTGGCGTTCTCGTTGGAGGCTTTTTATCTGACAAATTCGGACGCAAGCCTATCGTGTACTTCCTTTCTGTTCTGTGCAACATTTTAGCAGTGGCTGGATCGTTCATACATGTCTACTGGTTGTATGTGCTCTTCAGGGTGTTAGTGGGTGTCTGTGTGGGTGAGTAACTTAATAATCACTGTGTTTATTTAGTTGCAGTCGTGATTACTCGGGATACAGCAGTGCAGTCGTTTGTTATTTTCCATCAATTTGAATCCTCAAACGATCCTTTTTAGCTCAATATACACTATTTATTATACTGTCATAATTTGTAGGTATGTGTTTGACATCAGAAAATTTCTACTAAAATTATTAAACTACGAACTTCTTCGTCTTAACTAACAGGTAGCTCATCTTTGGCCATGTATGTATTGCTGGTGGAGTATGTAGGCAAACGTCATCGTCACGTGATCGGAACAACCTTGTGGTACTTCTGGGTTCTCTCGCTGATGCTGCTACCGTTATTCGTTTATCTGATAAGGGACTGGCGCACACTTTCCATCGCTGGAGCAGTCCCAGGCCTATTTCAGATTATCTTCTGGTGGTGAGTGAAGCATCAAATCAACCAATCATGCATTTGCCTTTCACATAGTTTGAGCTGACTAAGAACCTTATTATTGATCAAGACCAAGGACAGACGACATGTTAGGTTCTTTCTCCCACGTGAATGAGAAAAGAACCTAAAGTGAAGCATGCGCATGAAAGGTTCCCTCGACCCGCTTCTCGACCCTATTCTCAGCGCCAAGCAATCTCGTTCCCAGAGTCCTCGTTACCCTTGTCCAGCGGTGGAGCGGCCAACAAGGACCTCTGGGATAGAGCGATCCGCCTGACCTGCGCAGTAAGACCGGAAGTCCAAGAATCTTGGCGTCCGTTAGTTTAGTTGAAACATGGAGTCGAACACATGCGCAGTAGAACCGGAAGTCCAAGAATCCTGTCATGGCGGATCGCTTCCCCTCAGAGGTCCTTGTTGGCCGCTCCACCGCTGGACAAGGGTGACGAGGACTCTGGGAACGAGATTGAGCGCCAACCGGAAGTACAAAACGAGAAGAGCGATCGAGGCCCGAGGGACTGGACTACAATGCTCCTAGTCGCTTCATATTAAGAGATATTACGTACACCAGTATAAGCTCTGGCGGAGAGCAGAGTGGGTCCGGGACAGTAGGAGTTCATTGTTCATAGGTCATAGCAGAACAACCCACCTAAAACATTCTGGACTAACTCCTCCCCTTAGTTATCGGTCGACGACGTGATGATCTGTAATAAGATCTTTAAGCCCACCTACAGATGTGATACATTTTCAACCACAGGTTTCTACCAGAGTCACCTCGCTGGCTTCTTGCGCATGGTAAACCCAACGAAGCCACGGAAGAACTCAAAAAGGTGGCCGAGTTTAACCGAAAAGAGATGCCGGCGGGAGAACTGGAACAGAAAGATGCCAGCTCAGCCCAGAGACAAGGTGACTTCCGGGACCTTTTCAGTTCAATCAAGATGACACAAAGAACTCTTATATCCTGGTTCGCTTGGTAGGTCTGCAGTTTACGATATATTTGAATCCGTGAATTCGAGGAAAGGATTTATTTGGGTAAATTGACATGTACAAAGACAGGACGTTTAGCAAGCTGTACCGAAGTTTCCCGTTTCTAATTTATAATTATAATCAAGATGGCGTCCATGCAGTCACAGCTAAAGCGATTGTGTGGGCTAAGGTAATAATTAAGAACTCGTCATTATTATGATTAAATCCATATTGCGTTAGTTTGATCATTTCTCTTTTGCTCAGAGCTGGTTTTGACACTTAAAAGAAAAGTATAGACATAGTTAATAGAGGAAAATGGTTATGAAGCCCGGCAAACTTCAAAGGAGCAAACAAAGAGACCAAGATTTATGTTGGAAGATCCATGACCGTGCACATCTTTTGTTTTGCGCTCATACACTATGCATGAATTACGTAATCGCAACGTTTCTATTGGTTAGTTCATTGAACACACGTAACCACCTATTCTTAAGACTTGGGTTGCTACTGAGGTATTCATCATCCTTTTTTTTAATGTACATTTTTGCTTCCATAGGATGGTCATATCACTGGTGTATTATGCTGTTTCGTTCAGCGCAGGAACTTTTGGCGGGAATCGTTATTTGGTGTTCTTTTTGACCAGCCTCGTAGAAATTCCTTCCAACTGGACTTGCATTATACTTTGCCACAAGTAAGTTAGGAAATGAAAGAGGCCTTACCCATTTTTATTGCATGTCTCGTTTTTGTTTCTGTGATTGCGGTACTCCTTCAGCTAAAAGCTTGTCGAGAACCCTTATCATTTATTTTTCGTATTTGTTCCAGGATTGGTAGAAAGAAAACAACTGTTCTTGGTGTGATAATATCGTTTTTTGCTTCAGTGATTGCCGTATTCTTTCAGCGAGATTTGCAAAACACAGGTAACAACGTTTCGCAATTTTTCAATGTTTTTCAAATCAATGTCACACGTTTTAATACTCTCCGCCTAGTTGATCACGATCGGTTTACACTTGCACTGAGCTGATGGATCACTTACCACTTCATCATTCGCAGGCTAGCCTGTGAGCCCTGCGAGTATGCTCTGCTGGAGAAAAGCAGATAGCAAGAAGGGAAAGGCACGAAAAGCCTGCATGCATCCCTCTTAGAATTTTGAATAGCGATTCCACTGACCACTGCTAGGAGCCGCTAAACAGCAAGCTGCCACATATTAACCAATTACGGAGCAGTAACGCCTACATTTCGATGGAAGGAATGTAACACCCTACAACGTTTAGATTCAGGTCGTAATAAATTATGTTTTTATCATCTTATCATCATCATTGCATTTCAGGTTTCATGGTGGCAAACATTATCATGGCCCAAGGGTTCGCTAAGTTTTTCATCAACATGGCGTACAGTTCAATCTATGTGTACTCAAGCGAGCTATTCCCAACTGTTATCAGGTATTGTGCACTGAATAATAATATAAAAACTTTGTTTAACTTGACTATAAACTCCTTTCATTTAAACTTAAAATTCCCAAACATTTTCTGTTACAGAAATTACCAAATCAGTTTGATCAGTTGTATTAACACTTTTTGCGCACGCATTGTTTATGGTCACGTGATTCTGCTCATGTTTCAGGAACATAGGCATGGGAACCTCATCTGCCGCGGCGCGCATTGGATCTATGTCAGCGCCTTATGTTGTTTGGCTGGTATGTACTTTAAAATTACTTTAATTATATGAAAGAACCGCCAAACAGCGATCATTGTCTTTCCAGGATTGATCGCGGGCAAACCCGAAAAGGCAACGAACGTTAACTATATTCAAGTTACAAGTTCGTTTCTCCTTGAAGTGATCATGAGGGAGCCTCATCCGATAAGAATAATCCCAGAAAATGCCGCGTTTTTCAACACACCAAAATACCTCATATGGTACAAATGAAATTAAATCCTTTCTGAGCACGTCTCACAAAAAAGTATGCGCAAAACAAGAAAAATCACCACTTACATACCCCGTTACATTTATTTGTGAATACCCGTACCCCCAAGGTTCCTCACGACTCAGCACAACCCAAAACCTTTACTTTTTCCCAACAGGTTGGTGTACACATTCTATTACCGTACTCCATTGTAGCAGTACTTGCTTTTGTCTGCGCTGGCCTGTGCTTTCTGCTGCCAGAAACAAAAGACGCGGCAACTCTTGAGAATATGGATTCCGTCAACAACAACAACAACAACTCTACAGAGCTGATGGAGAATGGGAAGCTTCCGTTGGAGCCAAGCAAAGAGAAAGAAGAAATGGGAGAATTACTGCTTAATCAGAGTTATTCTGCTTAAATTAAAACATGCCATCAAATAATGGTTTAAATATTTTAGACAATGTTCACGTAATATATTTTACATTTATGTTGTGCTAACATAACGCGTGCTTTCTCTAGTTCTTGGCAGCTGCAGGATTAGCCTGATTCTCCGACGGTCCGAGTCCAAGAGGGGGGAGTGAGAGTGGGCGACTCGGACCGTCTGAGAATCATGCTACCTCGGGATAAATGCGGAGATAATGGCTGAACTGCCAAGTAATTGTTGCTACAAACTCCACCATTGGCATAGGCTGCATTTTGATTACAGACCCTGTATTAGAGTTGAGGTGTTATGCCGAGCTACGTTTATATACAATTTATCGATCACATTCAAATAATGATTTCGCAAAACCGGTGAAACCGTTGATAGTCCGCACTATTTAGTTGTCAAAATTGTATAAAATAAATCAGTGGTAGTATTGTTTAATTCTAATTCATGAGTTTTGTAGAAACTCGAGTAGCCCAAGAGAAGACAATTGTGAACGAATTTAAGGTATTGCGCAGTGACATTACAAAACCCGCTAATTTGCCCAACATCAATAATTGTACAAGATTTTACTTGTGAACAAAAGTATACTTTTTTTTAAAATGTTCTAACTAGGCCTGTAGAAACTCTTAGCCGTTTGTAATATGCCTAACGTATCCTTGAATTCGAGGAGTATAATAGAATAACAAGATGATCAGTCCACCTAGAGTGGGATCGGCTTAAGTATCGATTCCCATTGTCAGATTTCAGTAGCCTGACAGATACATTATATGATACTGCGCGCTATCAGGCATCTGTTAAGAGTTACGTATTTCTTAATTGTTGCCAATTTTGTGATCGAAGTTGTGCGGTAGTCAAGGTCAGTCCACACTATCTTTCCTTGTTACCCGTTTGTCTAATAGTTTCCACGGTGGTCGTAATTGAGTGCTCTTCTCGACCTTGGCTTAATTCTCCGTGTGAACTTAAGTTAGTCCTTATTTGCTATGTAGGTATGCTTCAGTAGGGTTGATGTCTCCTGGAGGTTCTCACGGCTCGAGAACCGAAACATTTATATAGAATTTAGTATTTAGCTATGAGCATAAAAAAGTTTGTAATCACAAGGAGTTAGTAAGCTGGTGCTATAATAAAGGAGAAGTTAAAAGTCCAAATTCAGAGTCTCGTCCCTCGCAAGCAAGAAGATCCCAACACATCTAGGCTGCATAGCCAGTCATGGTTTATCCGAGCATACCCAAGCCGAGAGCCTCTCGCGCCTGGCTACGCAAGCTATTGGGCATCAGAAAATGAAACTGAAATAAGTCTACTGTATAAAGCTGATCTAAAACGTTATGATTTTTCAACGACCTTTCGGCAGGCCAAGTATCAGCCTTCGTCAGATTTATTTGAAAATGGACATCACAATTGGCGTCAGCCATCAGCCAAATTGACCAACATTAATTACTAGCAAACTTCTCCGTTCACGCCCACTTACTGTTACCTATAGTACTGTAAGTATCAGATAGTACAATGAAAAAGAGTCGACATGCCCAAAGTAAATCCACATACAGAAAAAAATAATTATAATAATAATAATAAAAAAATTAAAAAATAATAATAATAATAATAAATAAATAAATAAAAAAATAAATATAATAAAATAATAAAATAAAATAATAATAATAAAATAAAAAAAAATACAGTCGAAGCTCTGATCGTAAACGACCACCTCGGGAATTCGAAAAAGTGGTCGTAACTAGAGCTGGTCGCTTACGAAAATGGGCTCTCGTGAGTGACCACGCGCTGAAACAATAGAGGCTGGCCACTTACGAAATGTACGAAAGCGAATGTACAGGTCACGCATCCACAGAGATTGAAAACGTCTCTTATTCAGATGATTACAAATAATACAATGTTTCCTAAATGTGTAGCACAACAAGTGGTCGCTTATGAGAGCTTAAAACAAAGGAAACGACCAGTTGGTAATTCCCAAAAGTGGTCGCGGTCGCTTATGGATGCCGCGAGCGGTCGCTTACGAGAGCTTTTAATTACAGACTTTGAGTGACAATTCAAACGGGGCTTCACAACGGGTGGTCGTAACTAGAGCTTGGTCGCTTACGAGAGTGGTCGCAACGAGAGCTTCGACTGTATTAGTTTATTGTAAGGTTTTGATGATATACTGAACGCGCCTTAAATCTAATTGATGTTTGTATGAATCAGCTATGGCTGGCTTATAGACTTTAAAAGTGAATATTTAACAATTATTCCATGAGCCCGCGTTGGATATGAGAGGATAAATAGTAATAAATACTGATACATGTACTACCAAAATTTGAGTCGAGGCCATGTGGACAAGACTTATATTATAATACATTTATGCTATTTTTGTGGAATAAAGCCCCTGGTGGAGCTTTTGCTCTCTGTCAATGGAGCGTGCATGGAACTTGGCCAAGGCCAAGGCTATATAGAATTATTAAAAACTGGACCACGGATATTGGATTTCTAGCTTTTGATTGGTTAAACGGAGACAGTCTTACTCTATCAGCTGATATACCTGCTCCGACAAATATGAATGCGTCAGCGAGAAAGAGAGCTGAATTTTCTCTCTCTCCAAGGAACAATGGCCGCCGGAGAAAATTGTTTCGCGGTAGAATTGCCTGAAGACGAAGTAACAGAACTGATAGAAAGTGCAGCAAAGTTTTGAACGAAAAATTTAATGGGAAATGCCTGTAATTAATGTACAACAAATGCAACTGAACGAGCACTAAAGGAAGCCTAAAACAATTTACGGGAAAATTCAAAAACCCGCAATACAAATCTGCACAAATTCGTTCGAAAATGAATGAAAACCTGTTTACTGCTGTTTACAACACAAGTTTAAGCTTAGCCTATTTAGTATTGTTACCTTTTGTTTCGAAGAGGCTTGTCAATTCCAGCTGGACTAAGCTTTTAAAATCAGCACAATCTTATATATCGGAGAAGAAGCATACGACAGTTCGTCAAGCGTTCGTGATGGTCAGGTACAATCAAAGATCACTTCAAAGTGAAATTTTCTTCGAAGATCACTCTTTTTCTCTCCAGCCATGTAGATATTGACGCTTTCCTTTGCTTTTTACTTCAGTGAACTTGATTTTAACTGGCTCAGTTTCGCTGATTTCAACACAATTGATTCTGCAGTCGTGCACGATTTGCTCGCCGAAAACAACCCCGGTTCAGCTGTTCATTCAACTTGTAAAACTGAAGTATAATGTTCAGCTCCACAAATATTTCTGATCTTTCCATTTTAAGCGAAACCATTTGCACAATTTCCCAGAATATACGAAACTTTAGAAGACACAGAGCAAAGATTAAAATTCTGCTTTGCTCTCTTTTCATTCACTGCGCTAACTGAACTGGCAGATTTGCCGCCGTTTTCATACAAATCATGCTTCATTTAGATTGAACTGAAAAATCACTCAGTCGATTGATAAAGTAATACCGAAGTTTAGTTTGGTGAAGATTTTAATAAAAAAATTATTTCATTCGCCCTTGTTGGATATGAGAGGATTATAGCCAACTCGCGCTACGCGCTCGTTGGCTATTTATCCTCTCATATCCAACGCGGGCTCATGGAATAATTGTTAAATAACGGATTAAAAACTAGTCAAACAGGAACAGTCTTGCATAACTGGTTCCATTTGTATTACCGCCGCTCCCTATAGCTTGCATATTGTGAGGCTTCCATCTGATGCATTTCAGTTCAGTCTGAGCTTGTTTGAACTTTCGGGATTTCTGGTAAGTGATTTAGAGTTTATCTGTTAAATATAAGAGTGGGAACATGACTTGCTAAGCATGGCTAATAATTAGATTTCATAATTAGGTAGATCTTTTATATACTTTTTATATTTTTATACACGATTTTTTAATCGTGGTTAAATAAAGAATTTACTTACTTATGGCGATCAAAGCACAAGGTATGTGCTGCGGCGTCAAGTTGCGGAATGGATCTGACCCGCCGAGAAGAACCGGTCTGGGTTCGCAGGTTACATGTAAATGTCGGGTGACACTCGAAATTATTATGAGTCAGTTAGGATCAGTTAGCTTGAGATAATTACTTTATTCCGCAGCCATGTATAGAGTAATTTGGACAGCATGGACTAATAAGACGGTCACAAAAACTGATAAATCAGTAAATAAATAAAAAATAACAGGAGAGGTAAAGCAAAACTTGATTATATCAGTCCGAGAAATATCCTAGCTTAACATATCAATCATTTCCGATCGGACACGCACGGATGACAGTCATGAATGCACAATGAATTTGTGTCGGTAACCGACTTGGGATATTTACCCTCGTTCACCTAAAAATACTACGAAGTGCGAAGGTAAACGCAAGCTTAAATCTAATGGTACACAATTGATCAGATATCGCTTACCGCAATGGACCAAGAAGACTGAATTCGAAAACGTGAGAGGTATAAACCGCATTTTATAGTAGCTGCAGGGCTGTTACAGTCCATGCACTGATCCTTGAAGGTGCATAAAGATTCTTAATTAACTGATAAAAAACCGAACTTAAATCATTTAATAGTAAGATCTTTAACTAATGTAATTAAATAGCACTTGAAACAAAACTAACGCAAACGATTCGTCAGAAGCTCTAACATTGTGAACGTATTGCCCGTTCCGAAGTTCAAATGGAGACTGGGGACGAGTTTTTAAATTTTGATTTAATTAACAATTGGAGCCCATCACAAGAAAGATCACATTAAAATTAGTCGGTTTACCAAGTTTGGGGTTGTTTCGTTGGATTTCAACCATGTAAAAGGCTTTCAAAAATCAGAAAAATTAGAGACTTTGTATGGATTTGGGGGACGCCATCTCTGAATTAGAGACGTTTGTATGGAATTTGGACGACCTTTGACAGCTCACAGCCTGGTTACTATGCAATGTAACATAACCAGACTTGGTGAACTTACTAATTGTTATGCAATCTTTCTGGTCATGGGATCAAATTTTCAATATGACGTAATTTGAACAATAGGTAAACTAGTGCCCAGTCCCTTTTTGAACTTCGGAACGGGCAATTGCTAGTGTATACTCGTTTGGAGTTGATAATCAACCGGCAATATATCCTTAATGTAATTAATTGCATTCATTGTTCAAGTTGTGCGCATCGTGTTTTCACTTCTCTACGTGTGGACAGTGAATCTCATGTTCCACTTTAAACACATTTTACACAACAGCGTTCTTTCTTTGTGAAGAGTTGAATAAGCCATTTTCGAGTTGCTTCCATATGAAACGTTGTGCTCCAGGACTCGTTTTAAACACAGACAAAAGGCAACTCGAAAATCGCCTATTAAGAATAAGTTAGCAAGAAACAGAAGCGTTACGTAAACTCTTCTATAAAACATTATTTTGGAAACAATTTGAGAACCTGAGGGAGAGTCCTTATATGGTAATGACGGGGATGCACGCCTTACCATTCCAATCCTTGACTTTCTTTCTGTTACCCTATGTTGTACCGAACCAAAACACGCATTTTTTACACATAACAGTTATAACTGTTAGGCCTGGTTTAAACGTCAAATTCGGCAATGACGATGCGACGTTTAAACCAGGCCTTGAAGGTATGGAAAGGACGATTTCGTTTTTAGCATGAATCAACTTAGAGTATTACTATTCCCCATGGACGAGATGCTAGTTAATAGCAGGTAATCCCCAGCATTTAGTCAGGTTGCCTTACCAGTTGCGCGAGACACCGTTGAAAGAAGCCACCCCAAAACATGAGATATCGGTGGTGATCTTTGGGTTTCAACGAGCATCAAAATGTTGAAGTGGTCCGCGTTAAAGACGTTTTATTTGTTTCAGTGCAGGCATTTCACTGGAAATCATGGCTCTCACAATTGATGATGTGATGGAGAAGATCGGCAGTATGAACAGATATCAATACAGACTTCTGCTGATCTGTGGATTTATGAAAATCTTCGGTGACGCTTTTCAGATAATGATTCCAACATTTCTCAGCGTTGAACCGCCATGGCGATGTAAAGACAACAGTTCAGCATGTAATCTGACGGGAACCTTTAAACCTGGAGACACAGATTACAAATTTCGCTGCTCCATTCCTCGAGATGATTGGGAGTTTGACACCAGTGAACTCAACTCAGTTGTGTCTGAGGTAAGGTTTCCTATTTTTCCTTTAGAATCGTTGAAAATGTGTGTTTGCCAATTGGTAAGTCGGATATTATGACCCTATACTGAATTTCAAAGTTGCTTCAGCTTATAACAGTCTCGAGAGTGTGACTCGATAAAGATGCCCGTGTCCATTTACGAGAGGTGTCCCCAGGGGGCCTCAGTTGTCACTGAGGTAAGGGTTTCTCAATTTTTCCTTTGGAATTGAAAATGTTCGTCTGCCAATTTATAATTTGGATATGACGATCCCTACTGAATTTAAAGTTGCATTAGCTTCTACATTCCACCCATCGTTTAACTCCGATTTCCTTGTCCTATTAAGCTGAAAGGAGCATAGATTGTCCGCCTGGATCGGAAGCTCAGTAGTCTATCATCACAACTGAAATTATCGCAGTCCTAGTGGATGTCTGTGCCCACTTACGTGAGGTGTCCCGGGGGCGGGGACTCCCCGTCCCCGTATAGAAATGTCAGTACAAGAAAAACCAAATCAATCAACACCTCAAAATGACTCCATCGTGAGACAAATGACTGATTAAACGTTCAGCTATCTATCAAATCACGATGAACAATAACCATATGAATATATCAAAAACCACTTCCCACTTTCAGTCTCTCTTTATCAGTTTTTGCAGTTGCAGCTTATGTTCCATTTCCTTTGCAGTGGGACTTGGTCTGTGACGTCTCAGCCCTGTCCATGTTGACCAAAGCTGGGTGTTCATTACACTTTGCGCTACCCTTTGGGTCTCTGAGTTACAGTCACAGTTCATGTTCCATTTCCTTTGCAGTGGGACTTGGTTTGTGACGTCTCAGCCCTGTCCATGTTGACCAAAGCTGTTATGTTCTTGGGGTACATGATTGGCGTTCTCGTTGGAGGCTTTTTATCCGACAAATTCGGACGCAAGCCTATCGTGTACTTCCTTTCTGTCCTGTTGAACATTTTAGCACTGGCTGCATCGTTCATACATGTCTACTGGTTGTATGTGCTCGTCAGGGTATTAGTGGGTATTTGCATCGGTGAGTAACTCAATAATCTGCGTTTATTTGGTTGAAGTCATGATTACACGGGATAATTACTCTTGGTATGGCAGTGTGTAGTCGTTTGTTACTTTTCAGTGAATTTGAATCCTCAAAACGAGGACATTTAGTAAAACATCATCTAGTTATACATTTTTCTCAGACTGTCATCGTAATTTAGGTACGTATGTTTGACTTCAGAAAATTTCTACTAAAACTCTCGACTGACTACGAACTGAGAGTTCTAGGTTTGTAGTCAGCCGTTTGCAGTCATGTTTCTTCTTTAAAATAACAGGTAGCTCATCTCTGGCCATGTATGTATTGCTCGTGGAGTATGTAGGCAAACGTCATCGTCACGTGATCGGAACCACCTTGTGGTACTTCTGGGTTCTCTCGCTGATGCTGCTACCATTGTTCGCTTATCTGATAAGGGACTGGCGTACACTTTCCATCGCTGGAGCAGTCCCAGGCCTCTTGCAGATTTTCTTCTGGTGGTGAGTTTAGCATCAAATCAACCAATCATGCATTTGCCTTTCACATCGCTTGAGCTGACTAAGAACCTTATTATTGGTCAAGAGCAACGTCACGATGACAACGACATATTGCCAATGTGTTTAAGTTGCCGGAAATACTTACTTACTTACTTACTTACTAATAAGCTTCTTTCTTTCTGACGTGAATGGGGAAAAGAACCTAAAATGAATAGTAAGAATCGGCCTGTAGAAGAAGCAGATGACTTACGGGGATAAAAGCACGACGTTAGCATGAGTTATCAGACTTCCTCTCTCTTTACATCATTATTTATTTCCACACTTCCTCTCTTTTAGGCTATAGTTGTTTTGGCACTGAGTAAAGGATAAAGACACATAATTCTGACTGGTAAAGGTCAGAGCAGAACAACCCCAGCTAAAACATTCTGGACTAACCACTTTCTTCCACTAGCCACTCTCCTCGTAAGACCTTCGTTATTTGTCGATGACCTGATGATCTGCAACACTATCTAGCGCGCGGTCTGATGTGATACATTTTTCCACCTCAGGTTTATACCAGAGTCACCTCGCTGGCTTCTGGCGCATAACAAACCTAAAGAAGCCATAGAAGAACTCAAAAGGGTGGCCGAGTTTAACCGAAAAGAGATGCCGGAGGGAGAACTGGAACAGAAAAATGCCAGCTCAGCCCAAAGACAAGGTGACTTCCGGGACCTTTTCAGTTCAATCAAGATGACAAAAAGAACTCTTATATCCTGGTTCGCTTGGTAGGTCTGCATTTTACCTCATTACTAGTGCTGAACTGTGTGACGGACATAAATGAACACATTCCGCCTAGAGGGGAGAGTATTCCCGCATGATAAACATGGGCTCTAGACTAGTAGTAGATTTTTATGGCATAAACCTGCAAAACGATCGCTTTTAGTCTTTTCTCGCTAATTTTTTTTCTCGCTACTTCATTAATACGACCACTTCGTTAAAGATCGTTATTGAGTCCATTTCTCATTTGCTTCATTTACTAAGAACCCCCCACGTTGGTGGTCGGATTAAAAGGGTTCCACTGTAACTCATTTTGAACCTGCCAACAACGCGATGACACTGATTCGAGTTCCTCGTCCAAAAGTCCGGAAATTCGAGGAAAATATATTTCATGGGAGTTTCACTGACTCTGAAACCTACAGAAAACATTTTTGATATTCTATACAATTCTGTTATGTATCTTGCTTTCTTGCTTTCCTGTAGCAGTTTCTGAATGACTCAGTGCCAATTTCTCCACAATGCCTTCCTGGCCCGCCCGGGTGATCCAGAAGCTCCTCGGTGTCGTACTTGGCATTCCTCTTGACTTCCTTGTCAGCCTCTTTGTGAGCACACTTTATACGTTATTGCATGCCATTTCAGGCCTTTCTGGTGTTACCTGCAACATCTTCTTTTTATCCCTTTTCTCCTCTCAGAACCGCACTAAATCTGGTCTTAATCTCCACTTGAAAGGTTCTCTTTTCATTGTTATCCCACATGCAACCTTGACACATCTACCTTTTCCCTCACTATTACTCTCCTCGGTAAGCCTTAGCTGCAGTGTTGCTAGCACCAACATGTGATCACTGCCTACATCCGTGCCTGTTCTTGCCTTAAAATCTACATTTTTTTTTCTCCATAGGATGGTCATATCACTGGTGTATTATGCTGTTTCGTTCAGCGCAGGAACTTTTGGAGGAAATCGTTATTTGGTGTTCTTTTTGACCAGCCTCGTAGAAATTCCTTCCAACTGGACTTGCATTAAACTTTGCCACAAGTAAGTTATGAATCTCAATTGAAAGACGCTTTACCCCTTTTATTGGATGTGTCGTTCTTGTTTTGTTATCAGGACTCTTGATGTGATAAAGGTTTTTTTTCTACTGTGATTGCTGTATTCCTTCAGCTGAAGGCTTTAAAATAAAATAAAAAATAAACTAACTTTATTTAAGTGTCAGAGGATTTAGCGGCTGCTGTGCTAATTGTGGACACTGTAAATGGACAAACAAATGTTGCAAATAGAACATAAACTTGTTAAAAATCCCATGACTATTTTTACAGACCCAGAGCGGAACGTTAATTGTCGAGTACCTCAATTTATATTTTTCATTTTTGTTTCAGGATTGGTAGAAAGAAAACAACTGTTCTTGGCGTGATAATATCGTTTTTTTGCTTCAGTGATTGCTGTACTGTTTCAGCGAGATTTGCAAAACACAGGTAACAACGTTTCGCAACTTTTATCAGAACAAATCAATGTTTAAGTTTAAAATACTTTCCAGCAGTTTGATCACTTCACAGCGTTATCATTGTGCGAGCCTATGAGTACTGCTCTCCCATAGGAAGAGAGTAACACACTGAAGCCTGGTTTTCATATGTCAGGAAAAGTCCCAGACCATCGGGGATTTTGTTATTTCCCGACCATCCCAGACATTCCCGACTATGAAAACACGACGAGGTAGATGTCTCCCTGAGTCGGGAATGTCTCGATCGGGAAATAACAAAATCCCCGATGGTCTGGGATTTGACATATGAAAACCAGGCTTGAAAGTAAAGGCAAGGAACACCTGCACGCATGTGCATCTCTTAGAATTTTTAATGCCGATCCCTACTGACCCATGCTAAATGAGCTGCCATATATTAACAACCAATAGGGTCCTTTTGAGATATTAAAATTCTGCTTGATAATGAGGCTGAGAAGACACAAACAAAAAAAGAATAAACATGCTTGTTCAATTTCCATTGTTTGTGTCCTCTTAGCCTCGCTACCAAGCTGAATTTTAATATCTCGAAAGGACTCTATTAGAACACGGGGAGCAGCAACGCCTACTTTTCGATGGAACAAATTATGTTTTTGTCATCTTATCATGATCTTGCATTTTAGGTTTCATGGTGGCAAATATCATCATGGCCCAAGGGATCGCCAAGTTTTTTATCAACATGTCGTTCAGTTCAATCTACGTGTACTCAAGCGAACTTTTCCCAACTGTTATCAGGTATTGTGGACAAGTTTCTTTCTATTACGTGTACTACTAATTAATAATAATAAAAACTAGGAATTTCATCAGGAAAGTGCAACCTCGTTCCCAGGGTCTCTCTTCTTCCCCGCCAAACGCGATTGACGGGAAGAAGAGAGACCCTGGGAACGAGGTTGAGGAAAGTGATTGCTGGCGCAGTTGTACCAACTCCGTTATATAACCATTGTTTGGTCACGTGATTCTGCTCATGTTTCAGGAACATTGGCATGGGAACCTCATCTGCCGCGGCGCGCATTGGATCTATGTCAGCGCCTTATGTTGTTTGGCTGGTATGTATTTTAGGGAAATAAGGTACTTTTAATTATATAAGAAAATCGCCAAACTGCGAGCATTGCCTCCTTTCCATTTCCAGAAGAAAAAGAAAATGCAACGAACGTTCAAGTTCGTTTCTTCTCGATCGTGCATGTATTGAGCGCGAGAGGAAGGCGCCAAAAAATACAGCAAGTATTCAACCCCCCCCCCCCCCCCCAAAAAAAAAATACCTCATGAAATCATAAAAGATAAATCCCCCCGATAAATCCTGTTTGAGCACAGGCAGGGGCAAAACGTAATCAAAATCGACACTTCATACCCCAAAAAGTTGGCACCACAAAGTTTACTTTCTTCTCGAATACCCTTACCCCCAAAGTTCCTCATTCCTCATCACAGTCCAAGACGTTTAATTTTTCCCAACAGATTCGTGTGCACGTTCTATTACCGTACTCCATTGTAGCAGTACTTGCTTTTGTCTGCGCTGGCCTGTGCTTTCTGCTGCCAGAAACAAAAGACGCACCAACTCTTGAGAATATGGATTCCGTCAACAACAACTCTGCAGAGGTGACGGAGAATGGGAAGCTTCCGTTGGGGCCAAGCAAAGAGAAAGAAGAAATGGGAGAATTACTGCTCAATCAGAGTTATCCTGCTTAAACATCGTCATAAATGGCTGTTTTTACAAAATAGGTGCAATTATACTTTATTATAGCCGCGTGAGCGGGAAGCTTTGGATAACCAAACGGTTGAAGTGCATAGGAGAAACCCATAGAAAGGTGGATAAAGCACGCAACACTTTTAACGAGCTTTCGCTCATCAGATCGCATTTTTACTTGGGTGGGTCGCCGCTTAGGGCTCCACATCGACACTTGACGGATTGCACAATTTATATTACAAGCCGGTACTTCGTTTTTGTTATTTAACCTTTCTAGTATCACACTGACCAAAGGTTTTATTTAGAGAAGGTAACACTTATTTAATTTTGCGTGAAATTGTTTTAAATTTGAAGTATTTATCGTATACTATTACTAACAGCTAAGACCCCGTATAACGAAGTACCAAGTGACCGGCAAAATTTGTTCGTTATAACGGGGGATCTGTTCCATATATATTTTACTGTAACTTTGGCAGGGCGGGCTGAAGAATATCGTTCGTTATAGCGGGGACTTGTTTATATAGAATTAGGCAGTAATACCAGAAGTATTCTGGTTCTGAATGTTACAGATATACTTTAATCCTGGACTTATTGTAGTTCAGAAGGTTTTTGGGTGGGCTTGGGGAGGGTTGTTATCTTTTTGATTTTTGCGTGTGAGATTTGGAGAAGCGTATTTTCGCGGTGTATGTGTGGGAGGAGGGAAGGGGGGGGGGGGGGGGGGGATTTTTATAGAAACCAACTCGCTGTTGTGGAAAGTGTTTATGCTACCCACTGGTAAGTGTTGCAGTTTATACCTACAAACTGACACATCTACCCGTCTCCCAACGATTTCCTTACTCCCGTGACCCCGTATCTTCCCTTCTTTTCCCGGATTTCTCCTACTGATCCCGGATTCCCCCTACTGTATCCCGGTTTCTACTACTGTACCCCCTATGCTGAGGTAGAATAACTGAAGGTGCTGCCTTTGCTATGACATTTCGCAAATGGCTAGACCTTCACATGGCTCGGATGGAGATGACAACGTACAAATGGCGGTCCCGTCTAAAATTTTGGTAAAAAACGCCGAGTACATAATGAACCCTAGCAGTAACCACTGTCAATGTTCATTCATGTCTGTATTAAACCATTTCACATGGGATGACGGGTGGGTCAGTGCTAAAAATACACCCTCAAAACTGACCCATCTAACTCCCAATTGCTTTTAAATTGCATTTGAGGTTATGCATATTATGTAATTTCCCCTACACTACTTGTATTATCGACCGTTCTAATAAGATGGCATTTACAAATGTAAAACAAACATTGTTAGACTGAAATAGTAAATATTCCACAAGCGGAATGCAGTTTTAAAACTGCTGTTTTGTCAGTTGATATCGTTCTTGGGAATTTTAAATGAATGCAGTACCATTACCCCAGACTGTTATTACCATGATTATACTATAAACTAGACCAATGTTATAGTTATTAGGTCTAGGGTATACAAACACAAATATATACCCTTGTCAGTTTGAACCCTGTAACCACATTGAACTCAAACTACTGAGAAAATAGACGGCAGAAATCGCATGCCATGACAAATATAGCAAGAAATACATAGACTAACAAATATATACTGAATTTCTCAGTCGATGGCAACATATCGCAGTTCGCGTAGAGCTGTCAGTTGTCAGCAACACTGACAGAAAGTGTTCTAACAGTAAAAGTTTAAATTTAAATGTTTTTAAATTATGCATGATTTTTTTATTACTTACAAAAAGTTTAACAGTTTAATTTCCTATACAAAACACTTCTACAAAGAAAATTATCGTTCCCATGGATTCTTCCATGGACACGAGCCACCCAAACGAAGTCGTTTCCAGCTGAAACATTACTCGTTTGGAATTGCTTCAGTCACACACAACGGAAAGCGTTACGTAGTTGTTTAAACTGCTTTCCAATCAGTCTAAAAACGTTTGCTTATGGGTTCTTCCTCTTTTTCTTGAAAAACCCCCTATACAGGGCACAGAGTCGCATAGGACAACCCAGGGCTAGAGATTTTTCATTTCGGGTTTAGCAGATTTGAACTGGGCGATGGGTGGGTGAACTTCACTAACCGACCCGGCAAGCAATATTTTATGATTTTGCTTGTTGCAGGCGAATGAAAGATACAGTACTACTGGGCTAGTGAATTTTACTATGAGCTTTCCCAGCTTGCCCTAAGAGCTAACTCTATTAAGGTTTCACCCATGTTAAATCTGTTGGCGATGACATCAGGGAGCTTGTAACCTGACAAACAGGTATACAATCGTATTGGTTGAGTTAAAGGCCAGGATGTGTAGCGATCATTTGACTGGATCGCACACCATCATCCTAGGAGCGATACTCATGGACATAAGCTCTTGGAAAAGCAACTTAGCAGCGTACGGCATAACGAATGCGGGAACACCTGCAAAGGAACACAAATTATAATCAGAATTCAATTTGCTACCGTCTCTCGCAATGACGGCTCTTCATGTTTCAAATGTCACACGGATCTTAGGTGGATTAAAGAGAACTCATTGAAGATATCCGCGGACAAGGTTTTTTAAAAGCAGTACAGATATTATAAGTTTAAGGTAAAGCTAAACTGGGGCCAAACTGGCCCACACTGCCGGTGGAGCGTATCCCGATTTCGTAGCATGAAGCTGACTAGGAGTATTGCTACTTCCCCTGGATGGGATGCTAGTCCATCCCAGGTTATCCCCCAGCATTTTTGTCACCGGTTATTGTTGTTATTCGTACCCATTTATATTCCTGGGTGGAGAAAGGCACTGTAAGAGTAAAGTGTCTTGCCCAAGACCACAACACAGTGACCCCGACCAGCGCTCGAACCCGGACCGCTCGATCCAGAGTCTAACACGCGAACCATAGGCCACTGCGTCTCTCCTATTATAAGTTAGCATGGGATAAATGTTTTCTTTAAAGATGTTATTCATCCAATGGCACACGCCATATACTCAGAAATGATAAGAGGGTCGGGAGTTGAGCCAATGTCCCCTAACCACATAGTTACAGGAGACTCGTAAGTGAGCGAGGCCTACCGTAATTCCATACATTCATACTACAGTTGATTCAATTACCTGAGTCTTATTCTTACAACCTCTGCATTCAAATGTGTTATTGCGCAGGTTGGCTATAGCGATCAGTCCACACAGGTTACACACGTGGCAGCTGTAAGGATCGGACACTTCAAATAGTCGCTCATTCAGGAACTGCGCGGCGCCGTGCGCGATCATACAATCACGCTCCATCTCACCAAAACGAAGACCACCATCACTAAAGACCAACGAATCAAAACAATTACTACATCAAGAGAATAGAATAAACCAGCTTGCTGGTTTGTAAAGAGAGGGCACTGCACTTAAAGGGGCACTATCACGGGGATTTTGTTGCTTTTTTGGTCAAAACGGCGCTAAAATTATGACTCAGTACCTTCGCTCATCCACGAAATGCGCCCAGAACATCAAGAGGAAGATATCAAGTGAATTGTTGAAGGGAGAGCTAACCGTAATTAGTTTTTAGGCGATTTTTCCAAGACATAATGGCAGACAAGATCAAAAGCACCTGCATGGATAACTAGTGATAGCGCTCCTTTTATAGCTTCAGTACACTAGTATAGTAATTGGTAACACAACTGGACCATTATTTTTAGGTTTCCATTGATGTAAATATGTCTTTTAGCTTTTGACATTTCTAGACGTGTCGGTGATGTCCAAGATAGTGTCCCTTTAAAATGAAGCTGACTGAGGTTGTACTTAGACTCACCGTGACCGTCTTCCATAGGCTGTCTAGTTAGAATCTGGACTGGACCTCTGGCTCGGGAGTGGATCTTGTCGTCCACCATGTGCTTAAGTCGCTGGTAATACGTTGGACCCAAGAACACTTGCGCGTTCAGCTTCCGCCCCGTGAATCCATTATACAAGACCTGTAAGCGACAAATATGACAACGACACTTGTACATTTTACATATCATTCTACAATTATTACAGTAGTGGCACTTTAGACCGGGATGAATCTTCGTATGGGCCTCTTCAATCTTTAAAGGAGCTACGTCACGGATGGTGCATCAAGTTTGCCGTTCGCAATCCGTCTTAATCTTCTCCATCCTCAACCATCCTTGTTCCTGTTTGGTTTCTTATCACCTCTTTGGTGTTTTTCTACCTTACTAAACTATTATTTTGAGGCTTTCTACAATTTGAAGGTGATTTTACACTTCGCAAAAATGACTTAAAATATCGTGACATAGCTTCTTTAACAACATACTCCCTCTGAGAGCACCTATCAGTCCATTCAACAGACTATAGCCCTACTGGCCAACCGAACGCCAACCAGACAGAGCTACGATCTCAAGGAAAACAACACGACTCCCCACATAACTCTCCTTCTTTTGATGAATACCCATTTATAAAGTTAAAAACGTTGCGTTACACTTCAGTTGCGTGACACGTACCTCGTTACCTCTCAGATGGTAGCCATAGTCGTTGAGCAGTTGAGAAACCTTCTGAACGTTCACAGCGTCATTAAAGGGCGTGGCATCACCTATCTCTCCCTTGTTAGCTGACACCTGCCAATCATCATATCAGTGTTATTCAAAAAGAACGAAAAAGAGCTCGAATGAACTGTTTACTTTCTTTCTTCTAAACAACTTTTACATTTACCATTTATTTGCCTCCATCTATATGATGATTCTTGCAAATCGGTCAGCGGTCAAAGGAAAAATACAATAGAAAAAAATAATCTAGAAACGATTTGTAAATGCATGGTTTCTAAACGCTTTAAGGGATGAAGCCTCGACTGCCTCTGCTGGCAGAGCGTTCCAGTCACGAATTGTTCTCGGAAAAAGACTTGTTTTGCATCACAAAGTTGCCGTACGTATACGGGTCGCAACGAAAGTAAAGTATTAAACTAATTGGCTAATGGATAATATATTATATTGACACACAGTTTAGGCAAGGGAGGTACCCTTTTAAAACTTCACAATACGAAGAAAGGAGTTTCAACCCAAGAACAAAGGATAAAATCAATTAGATACCCAGACGAAAGGTGAACTAGAACGAGCACCAGCAAACAAAGTTACCCTGTCTTTGCAAAAGTACAAGGACTCCAAATCAAGTATTGACAGAAATAAGTTGCAGCCTGTTACCTTTCCTTGGAGACACTCGATTAAATGACCAATTGTCATACGGTCTAGGAATGGCATGAGGGTTGATAATCACATCAGGAGTGATCCCTTCAACCGTGAATGGCATGTCCTATACAAAGAGATCAGCACCATCAAATACAATTCACATCTTCTATTATATTATTGTGGGAGGCGTAGGCGGCCTAATGGTCCGTGCGAGCCCTGGCCGGGGTCAACTTCGCTGGACGAATTATTCTAGGCCTTAGAAAGTATGATCATATTTCTGAAGGGCTGCGATCATTGAACTGGCTTCCTATTAAAGAGAGACTCATATTGAATGATGCAACTATGATGCACAAGTGCATCAGCAACTTTGTCCCAGACTCTGACTACCTTGCCAAATAAGTTCAAATTACGTTCCCACGTTCCATGACAGACAAACTCGATCGTCTAGTACCCTGGACATACCCTTTTGCCGCCTATCAACTGGTCAGCGCTCTTTGCTTACAGAGGGGCAAAACTCTGGAATTCCTTAAACAGTAATATTAAGTCTTTAAAATGTCCTAAGAATTTTAAGCGTCATCTTGCTAATTTGTTATTAGATTAATTTCCTACATTTGTAATATTTTAAAATATATTTATTGTAATTACTATATTATTGTAATTTATATTCTTAATTAATTTAAATTTGTATTTGATGCTGAAAAACCCACTTAGGGAGCTTCAATAAAGTATGTATGTATGTATTGTGTTGTGTTCTTGAGCAAGTGCCTCTCTCCACGCCAGGAGTTTAAGTGAAACCTGACAAAATTGCAATCTAGGGTGAGTTTCTCCTAGTCGCTTCATGCTACAGAAACGAGGATAAGCTCCGACAATGTGGCCCACTTCTGGGCAAATGCCGTAGTATGGAAATTACTGACATTCCATTCCACGAAAAGAACAGAACCCTCGGAGGTACAAAGTATTTTTATTTCCAACCAAAATTTCTGGATTTTTTTTATGGTAAGCAAACCAAGTATGTAATTTGTTTTAGTGTTTCTATTTTGAGTGCAGATATAGCTCGACAGGTCATGCATTCAGTATTCAATATTATCCACTTTCCTAATCAAAAGATCACTACAAGACGACACTCAGATCAAGCTTACCTCTTGACGATACGTAATTCCACAAGTTCCCTTCTGACCATGCCGACTAGCGAACATTGTCACCAATTTGGGAACACGGACAGAACGAAACCTGACAAAACAAAGACGACAAATATAAACCATCTCTTGTAAGTCTCAAAACCTTGCCTCACAAGCAAGTGGTAACCAAGTACACAATTATCTTGTCGAAGGCAGTATAACGCATGGGGGAAGACCTGCAAAATTTGCTGCCCACAACGCAACTCAACAACACTCGAGGAATGAAATAGAATGCTGTCTGCTGTAAAACAGAGCAGGGGTTTCAACACAACTGCAGTGGAACGAGCTGCAACCGTTATTATTATATTTTTTATTTTGTTGTTTGTCTAATTGCTTTGCCAATCAAAACACGTTAGTCTGAGAGTGATTACCCAGATCTTCTCACTCTCTTCTCTCACCGAAGCGAGAAAAGATCGGAGATATCGGAGATGGTGGTTGTTAAATAACGATTCTTTGACTGGCTGAATGCTTTAGAAAAGCCAACGAAAATGCCAGGAAGTTGTCAAATAGTAATTTGTTAATAATATTGTATCAATTAAGTGGTAATGGCGTGTTCCATAAAAAATGTTATCGAGTGGCAGTGATGCGTTGCCCAATGAAACATCCAATAAAGGTGTTACATGGCGAACGACCAAGTGCTATAAATAATTGCTTGACAGTGTTTTGTAGTACGTTTGTATCAGTTGCAGAGAAAAGTGAGTCAAAAACGCAGGCCAAGGGAGTGGGCCAGTGGGGTGAGGCTACTTTTCACTTGCTCTAATAGACCTTTTCTCCAAAATGGCCGCCGCATCATCAAAATGATTAAAAATTAAAAACTAAGCGGAAAATCAATACCAGCACCTGAAAGACCACGTCTTGTTTGGTAATCGTACAAAGTTTCGTTAGGTTAGGTTCCACCTGAGTCGAGAAAACGGAAGTTGAAAACTGCAAAATTTAGAGACGTTTGTATGACTGGGGGTATACGCCATACCCCCAGTCATACAAACGTCTTTTCAACTTCCGTTTTCTCGACTCAGGTACATGTAGAACCTAATCTAACGAAACTTTGTATGATTACCAAACAAGAGGTGGTCTTTCAGGTGCTGGTATTGATTTTCCGCCCAATTTAATATGAATTTGCGGCGGCCATTTTGGAGAAAGGTCTATTTACCTCTTTCTTCTACAAGGGACCTGCACTGCAGGATTATGAGACTGCAGCAAAAAAGAAAATGACTCAAACACAACTATACCTTAATTTTGGTGAACTTGTAACCTTCTTGATTGATGGTTACCATGACCTTGTCAATGTAAAGAACAGCACAACATCACTAAATCGAACATGTATATATCAAGAAACACAAAATAAGAAAACAAAAACAACATCAAGGCAACTTCATTTTGAGAACTCACCTGATCGACAATCCCCGTCTCACTTGGACGCAGGAATGTGCTTGAGTCTTTCTTGTGAACCTTCGAGTAGTTCCTTCCAGCTGTAAAAGTACAATAGACATGTTAGCCCTTCCCATTCCATTGAAGAAAGCCTCAAAATAATAGTTTACTAGGTAGAAAAACACCAAAGAGGTAATAAGAAACCAAACAGGAACAAGGATGGTTCAGGATGGAGAAGATTAAGACGGATTTTGAATGGCGAACTTGAAATTTTTTCAAGATGCACAAACCAAGACGTACTGTACAATATACATGTGTAGCTCCTTTAACAGCTACAATGTAATTTCCTTACAATATTATAACAATACATTGTCAAGCAGACATGTGACGAGAATAATTTTGAGAATATTTTGAGTCAAAACATAAGAGTAAAGTGTTTGATTTTGGAAGTTTTAGAATACTAAAATGATCAGAAATACTCACTTCACTTCACTTTTCAATAATCTAGTTTTCTTCTTTGAGTTGTTTGCAAAAAAAAAAACACTTGGATTTTAGCATCCAAAGCTGCACTTTGCTATGTTACAGGAAGTCTTCTAAACCTCTGTACCTCTCATGGCCCCTCAATAATATTGTGTATGGGAATTGTGACCTGTTGTCTACTGCCATTATGAGCCTAGTAGCCGAGCCCAGATGATTTGATTAACATTAACCACAAAAGTCTTGCTTGAAAAACACTACCGGTGATTGCACAAGGAGGAAAATATATCATTGTTTCTGTTTCTAAAAGACAAAAATACTGTACTGTATTTACAATGTACCTCATCATCATTTTCTGGGAGAGTTGTGGTCTTGCCTACGATGACATCATCGCCGCTCACGGCGAATGCCAGGTGCTATGAGCCCGTCATCATCCAGCTTATCATAAACTGCATTGCGCATGCCTAGAAGGAAACCCCATAATATATTGGTTATAATGTCAACTGCTACAGTGACAGCTATGGCCACTAAAAGGGCAACCGAAAAGCTTGGAGTGCCCTGAATGTAAATGCGATATCTTACCCTGACATGTGTCTCTTGTTGGCTTTTCAAATGTTTCTTCTTGGTCCATTCCTCTCTTGGATTCTTGATCTCGGTATGATCGGTAAAACACGGACCTGGCAGGCAAAGTCCAGAATCACTCAATTAACATTCACTTACTCGTTTTACTTTGTCCTAGTCAGGATATCACGGCCAAGTGGGCAACTTGGCTTCAAACTTTTCACACATTAGTACTGGAATGACACAAGTCAGAATTTAAACAAGAGAGCCAAGACTTTATTATTTTACCTGTAAAGTCCTCTGTCAATAGCTGAAGCATTCATAATAACTGAATCTTCCTGATTATACCCAGTATAAGATGCAATGGCTACTATGGCATTGATTCCTGCAGGAAAAAATAAACAAATCAGTATAAAATGGAAAATTGTGACTGAATGGATATGTTGTGGTTTAAATTTATTTTTGGTTTAAATTTTTTCAAACCAGTTTGATTTTTATTTTCCTTCAGACAAAGTTTGTCTCAGATTATGGTAATGATATTAGACAAAGGAAAATAAAAATCAAACTGGTTTGAAAAATTTTAAACCAAAAAAATTTGAAACACAACAGATACCTACGCCCTTTCAGTTTGTTGTTCCTCTGTGGACTGTTTTAAATCAAGATTAAAAACTTTTCTTTTTAAGAGAGCGTTTTTAGATTAGGGTTTTTTTATGTACAAGACTGTAAAAAGCATTGAGACCTCGATGTGATGTGAAATGCGTTTTTAAGAACCTGTTTATTATTATTATTACTATTTCAGATCCAAACATACAGGTAAAATGTTGTTGGAGTCTTCTTTGAACGTTTGAGACTTTGCCTCGATGAAGCCAAGAACGTAATGACGCTTTTTCAAGACTCGATCTTTGCTTTCTTTCTTTAAACTTCTTTTGTTCCAAAATTTGAGCTTCTAAACTCAGGGTGCGGCTTATCTACGAGTGTAGCTTACATGTATCTACATGAATGTATGAGTGTTTACAGTAATTATGAAGCTTTTCTTACCAGCAGGCAGTTCTCGAAATCTGAGATATTCCATGGAGCGTGTGGTGACCAGAGGCTTCTGAGGGTAGTACAACACATGCGCCAGGGTGTCCATACGGACATGGAAGTTGGTGATGTACACACCCATGGCTTGTTTACCCATAGCAGATTGGTATGTATTACGAGGAGACTGTGAATATGAGGAAAAACATGTTTTAAAATTACATCTAAATATCAGTAAATGAAAAATCAGCATGTACAATAAAGGGCTGGATGGCTTCTCCAGACAAGCTTGAGGATCCCTTTAATTTAATTTGTGATCCATAAATATTTTTACATTGTTTCATCAGTAAACGTTGGCCAGTCAACACAAACACAAGCATATATACGCAGCTTCTCTGCTGTGGCTACACTGATTGCTCTACACCCAGCCTTACTTGGTTTGGATTGGTCAAGCCCATAAAGAAACAGTTAATGCAGTTAAAAAAAAATCAAATTCTACATGAAGTGCTAATCAGGTACTGCTACTGTAAACTTGAGAAAAGACTAATAAGTGTGGAGGCTCATGGCTGGGTTGCGGGCAGTGCTGGCCATGTGGGCGGTCTTCCATTGTGGGGGCAGGGGTGGTAGTGTCAGTTCTGTGCTTCCCCGGGGCACCCAACTACCACTTGCGACAGACATTGTTAACATTGTTAAATACGTGTATCTCGTTCAACAGACCTGATTGTGGTCAGGGAAAGGAATGATAGAGGCACAAACTCCAAGGATCATGGCTGGATGGATTTCACAGTGCGTGTATGATGAACAATAAGGCTTTTCCTGACCCTTCGGAACAAGTTCATCTGGAGTCATGCACACCATAACTGTCTCCTCTTCATTGACGTCAATATACTCTACAATACCACCCATGACCAAATCCTGCCAACTGTAAAGAATAATGAAAACAATAATTTATTATTTGATGTTAAACTCATCGGCAATAGATGAGCTTGGGAACTGGTTGGCAGGGGGTCTGATGCAATTCAGGCAGAGCAGGGAGGTATCCATGGCAACCCTGCAAGCGGGAACCACCCCAACAAGTGGCTGACAACTGGCACCAGTTGCTGCTTGGGGTATTAAAGGGTCCCTCTCAACCAGTGTGCTTTGCGGTCGCGTGTTATTGTTTTCATCCGGGAAACTCGATCTCTCGTGGGGCTAATGTATGCCACACTTTCCAAATTGTACTAACTTGGTCGTCTAACTGCTTTTGTGGCCAGAACAAGGCCAGAATCCGGCAAAACGTAGCTTTTAACCTCAAGCCGCTATTTTCGCGGCACCCGAAAATGGCCGCCGTAAGAGTATTGGCGCGCAAAGCACACTGGTTGAGAGGGACCCTTTAAAGAATTCAACTAGCATGTTTGTGTTCAAATTAATTTGTTAAGTAAGAGTTATTTAAACCCTTAGCTCACCTGTAGCTGTTATACTCTCTCTCCTTCAACTGATCAATGTGATGCTTCTTCAGCAACAATCTCTGGTTTTCAATAATCAACAGTGGACGACAAATTCGGCCTGCATCTGTGTAAATCCTGATCTCTCTTTCTCTGAAGTCCCTTACCATTGAAACCTAAAAAAACCCACCATGTTCCAGTGTGAAATATTATGGAAACATAAGGTAAAGCCACTAGGGGCCAAACTGGCCCACACTGCCAGAGCTTATCCTGGTATCTATAGCATGAAGCTGACTAGGAGTATTGCTACTCCCCCTGGATGGGATGCTAGTCCAACGCCAGGTTACCCCCCAGCATTTTTGTCGCTGGTACCCATTTATACTCCTGGGTAAAAAGAGGTGCTGTGGGAGTTAAGTGTCTTGCCCAAGAACACAACACAATGACCCAGGCCAGGGCTTGAACCCGGACCTCTCGATCCGGAGTCCAATGCGCAAACCATTTGGCCACTGTGTCTCATAAAGGCACATTATATTTCTAATATTATTCACATTAAAATGTTGCTGTTTTAATGTATTAATAATTTTACTTACAAAACCTGTAATTTTTGGAAAGAACAAACTGCAGGGTTTGTTCATACATGTACATCTAAGTTCGAAAACAAATTGATGGATTTTCAAAGTCATAAAGCACTCGCCACTGAACAATACCTCAGATACAATGATGTCCATCTGTCTCCTCAGTTTCCTTAGTGTACCCATAAGTTGATCTGGATCACGGTGAATTCCCACCCAACAGCCATTCACAAATATCTTGGTTGCACTACAAATAAAAAGGTGAATGTCATGCATGTATAGTACCGCTCAAAAGTAAGTTACCACCTCTTGTCTTGTTTCTTGCGAGACTTACATATCAAGCCATATCTTGTTTCTCTCGAGAATCACTGAAATCACAAGAAATCGGCGGAGTCGCTCTACAATCGGTTGCCGAATCAAACCAATTGAAGAGCTCTGGGGAAAACGTCTCCTTGGTTTCTTGTTCAGTTCCTTTTGTTTCCGAGGGGACATTTTTGCCTGGAGACTTCAATTGTAATTTATAAGTTAAATGTGTTGTCAGTACAGGGGAAAGCTCACCGATAAATACATGTACATACATGTACATGTATACTCCAGGGGAAGACAAACTTACATATGTGTACCGATGGTTTTTGTTGTGCGCAGAATTCTTGACGAGACAACAATTAAACTAAAAGTTTCAAAACATGAAGGGAATGAAACAAGGACAATATTAACAGCTGAAAACTGAAAGAGGGTATAGACTCTCACTTGCTGATGGCTGATGGTGTGATCTCCTCCAAATTCTCCATAGTCCACTCCTCCAAAAACTCCAAGATAGGGCTGGGTTGGGAACCAACCGAAATGTAGGCCATCAAAGCTAAGTTCTTCACCAGTCCAACAGCATGTCCTTCAGGAGTCTCGGCAGGGCAAATCATACCCCAGTGAGTGTTGTGAAGCTGTCGAGGTCGTGCAAGCTTACCCTCTCTACCAATAGGTGAGTTAAGGCGACGCAAGTGGGATAACGTGGAAGCAAATGTAAGTCTGTTGAGAACCTGAGACACCCCTGCACGGGACTGATGAGCTTTCTTTTGATCACCCCAGTTTCCAGTCGCCAATGAGTATCTAAGACCATCTGTGATCACTTTAGGTTTGAGTGCCAATTCAATGTTGAAGTCCTGCAAAATGAAGTGATTTAGCACAAGGATTTCAATTTACATTGGAGGAGGTTGCAAACAGTTTGACACTAGCCACCTTCTACAGCAAAAATATACAACAATGTTAAAGGTGTACAACACGTAACTGCATTGTACAACTTAGTTGTACATGCCTTGCTCATTGTGTATGTTGGAGAGTTTTCTATGACTACATAACAAGAATCTGCTTAAAATTTTAAGCAGCTTTAATAATTCAGTTATCATTATTTTGTTTCTGACACTTTGTCATTGAAATTAACCTAGAGTATGCAGTAAAGAGATCGAAATTCTCCAAAACATGAAAATCACTGATGTGTTAAAAACAAAATAATTACAAAACAATGTAAAATAGTAAATTATTACCTTTCCTCTATCAATAAACTTTTGAGCATACATTCTGACTTCTTTCATAAGATTTCTGAACATTCTAAAATAAAATAAAACAGTATATATATAAAGTAACCGTAAAGAAAAACATGCATTATCGCACAAAAAAGCCTTAACCATGCAAGGAAATGATAAAAGCACAACAAGTGGTTCCATGCTAAATTTCACTTTAAAAACTACAAGTATATATACAGCTGTTTCTAGAAAGGTTGTCGCGGAAGAAAAGCGCATGCGACAAACCCGAAAGGTAATCTGGGATATGATCAATGAATTTTAATAAGCCAAATAAATATATCAAACCCGCGATGCCTACTTTTGTTGCTTTCCTTTTAGCACTCGCAAATATACGTCCATGGCGTCTCTTGCCATTTTCTCAGATTTCCCTGAAATGTTGAAGTCAAGGAACCGTGAACTTAAAACCTACCCACAATACCTTTCGGGATTGTCGCGTGCGCTTTTTTCCGACAACCTTTCTCGAAACAGCTGTATGTACATGTACATGTATTGCACTCTCTTCACAATGTGTGAAATATTTTTCAACTAGTAATTAATCCAAAACACTATATACATGTACATGTAGTGCAGTACTAGTGTTTAGAGGCTGCCCAGTTGAAATATAACAGAGAATCCAATCTGCAGATGCTGAGCTGAAGACCATTTGCATGTCCCAGAAGAGGACAATGTGAAAGCAGAACATCCTGGACCAAGATTGGAAAGAAATAGTGACAGCCCATTCATTTGTTTAACTATACAATATACCTACCCCCTGAATAGAAAAGCCAGTAACGGCCCTGCCAAGTCAAGTCGTTTATTTCCATAGTGATCTCGATCATCCAGTTCCCTCCGACCAAGCGCTGCTAGCAACAGTCTGTGCACCATGTAACTGAACAGAAGATAAGACACTGCAGTTTATTATCCAGTGATCAATTCACTTCTCTTTATCATTATTGTAAAAGACTCTGACTATCAACCCTTTTACTGCCACATGTCACACCTCATGGCAATTATTTTTTATGTGGTTGTAATCAAGACTGTGGATGAAACCCTAGTCAGTGGTGTGTGACCATTTAAATAAAACAAAGTCATTGAGCAGTATTTTCAGTCAGTGGTACTGTACTGTATTTTTTGAGGTGGATAAGGGAGGGAGGATTGGGTAGTTGTTTTCAACCTGAATGTTTTTACAGCTACAAGCAAATGCTTTGCATTGATTTTTCTTTCACCAGGTTGCAAGATATTTCTTTGTCTTATTTTGCTGTGTATTTTTGTTTTTTCCTCTGCAACCCTTTGTAGGAATTTTTTTTTTGATCTTGGGACAGCCAACTCTCTCTATACAGTAAGACAGACACAACTCTTTAACGGACATCTCTATAAGACAGACACCTAGTGTTGGTCCCTGTGCACCGTTTTTTCAGTCATTTTACTACAGTCGAACCCTGATTAAGCGGTCACCCTCTGGGAAATGGCATGTGGCCGCTTAATCGGGGTTGGCCGCTTAAACGGGGTTTCATCAGAAATAAGCATAAGGCGTGGTATAAATGTCACTTTATCTGAATACAACACGCTTGGAGGCTAGTGACAACTGTTGTTTGAATGTTTTTAATCATTTGTCACCTTCTATTTCAGACTCTTATCTGTCATCAGGTTTTTCAAAACAAGGCCAAACTACATGTATTAGATCTTAGTGGCTGCTTAATCAGGGTAAAAACAATAGGAAAAGCCCTCATCGGGACGGCCAAAAGGTGGCCGTGGCGGGGTCGTTTAATAGGGGTGGCCGCTCAATAAGGGTTTTATTTACAGTATTATACTGACAATAATTTCAGGACTTTGATAACTGGCCGCTTAACCGGGGGTGGCCGCTTAAAAGGTGACCGCTTAATCGGGGTTCAACTGTATATCTAAACTCTCTATAAGCCAGACACCTCTCTAAGATGGACAGTTGGTGCCGGTCCCGATGGGTATGTCTCACCCTAAGAAGTAGTAAGCTTTCTTGGTTTCACAGAAATCACTAACTCCAACATGAGGGAGGCATTTCCTTCTGAAGGATTTCCTTTGCGTATTTGATACGCTTCTCCTTTGTCACACCAGGGTCTGGCACCACGTGCGCCAATGAAATTTAGAGCTACATTCTGTTCTTGTATTACAAAAGCTTCATCTAGAGATGGTTTTACCTAAGAAATACAACATGATCATAAAATAAATTGCAATATCTAAAATTATTTTTCTACAAAGTTCTTCATGTAAAATATTCTTGATATCAACACAGTTCATTTTGTGTGAAGTTTTATGTCTGTACTGCCACAACTAAAACCCGACAAGGGAAGCTACATTGTACCTGACCTAACGAATTAATGGGAAACTTCTGTGAGAGACACGGTGGAATAATGTTAGCGCTTTTGGACTCTGGACCAAGCAGTCTGGGTTCAAGCCCTGACCTGGGTCAGTGTGTTGTGTTCTTGGGCAAGACACTTTACTCTCACAGAGCCTCTCTCCACCCAGGAGTATAAATGGGCATCAGCGACAAAATGCATGGCATAACCTGCAAAGGACTAGCATCCCATCCAGGGAAGTAGCAATACTCCTAGTCGCTTCATACTACAGAAATCGGGAATAAGCTCTGGCAGTTGTGGGCCACTAGGCTTGTGAAGACTTTACCTTCCGATGATTTGGTGAGGACCCATACATGTATCTATTGAACCTGTTGACATACCGTAGAATTCTGAAAGTTTCGGATTTAGCAAAATCAACTTTAAATCAATAAATTTATTCTTACCATTTCCATCATTTCCGGATCATCAAAGTCATAAATAATGTGTTCCAGAAATGTCACGATCAGCCACAAAACCCAGAGGCTCTGAAAACAATCATAATTGGGATCTCCTGTCTGATGTATGGCAAAGAACCAACAATCCGCTGACCAATGGCACTCTTGCGACCTCCCTGACTTCCTTTTGCCAACATGGACACCCACATGGTGCTAGTTGGTCGCGATGAATGTTCCAAGCAGGATCTGATCTCCGCAGTGAATGAATACTTTGAATCCTTTTTGGAGAATACATAAACTGTATTGGTAGCCATTTTTTCTTGAGCTATTAAGTACTTTTTCAGATCCGTTGATAATGAAGTAGCCTCCAGGGTCCAGAGGACACTCGTTAAGTTCAGTTAAATCACGATCTGTGAGACCACTCAAGAGACAATACGTGGATCGCAGCATGATTGGTATTTTACCAATAAACATTTTACTGTGTTGTGTGACTTGAGGTTCATCATCTTCTCTGATTCATTGTTTTTGTAATATCTACGTACAGCGGGGCTGAGTAACTGAAAACAAATAAAGTTAAAGAATCAAGTTTGACATATTGGAGCTATACAAAAATGTACAGTAAGTGTAAGTGTGTGCAGCCTTGACCACAAACAGGGTAATCTCAATAACTTTTTCATCAACGCACTGTTGCATAATTTTCAGTTTACATTTACAGGCGTACCTATGCAAGGTGCACTTACATGTATTGCACAGTTATAACACTTATAGTGACATTAAGGGTTCAATGGAGAACACTGACAAAGCACAACTAAACATAGTGGATTTATTGCACACTTAAACAGTTTATGAATCAGCTGTGTGGATTTTGGTCCGAGATTCATTTCATTAGTGTAGATGTTTGTGGTTCAAATTTTTTTTGGTTTAAAATTTTTCAAACCAGTTTGATTTTTATTTTCCTTTGTCTAATATTCATTACCATAATCTGAAACAAAGGAAAATAAAAATCAAACTGGTTTGAAAAATTTTAAACCAAAAATAAATTTAAACCACAACATAGACAAACGTGTACTTACATGTACAGTGCCTCAAACCTCTTCTTCTTGAAACAATGAGTGAAATCAAATGCCAATAATGAACCTCATACTATTTTGTTCTCAAGAGGAATGTTTGACCATTCAGGATGGACTGAAAAAACTGTTTTTGAACATTGCATAATAATACATTGTACTAGTTTGATGGGATGTACATGTAGAAAATATAAAACATTTTAATGTTGTTAATGATTTTTGGACCACTCAACTTACGTTTAAATTTCTTAGCCTTGCTTCATTTGGCATCATGGGGCTTGGAGCACCATCTTTTTCCCCAATGTGTTGGTTTTGATAGATAAATTTGTTCAAACTTCAGCAAGAATCTTGGCTGGAATTAAGTAAATCAGTAAAAAGAAAATTATGTAATCTGTTCAATCCATACAGTGTACATCAGTACATTACTAATAATTATTATTAACCAGGAGTCCTACATGTATCTGCATTTTTTTAGCTTAACATAGTAAGGTTTTAAAATCCTCTATTAAGCCCCCTGGGGGGCTTATTTATGTCAAGCACATTTGAGGGGTGGTTTAATGGAGAAGGGGACTTAATAGAGAGGAGGGGCTTATTTAATTTAACGAAACGCCAGAACATGGATAGACATCCATAAACCATACTTTGATCAATGACGTGTTATATTCATGATCAATTAAGATTTTTAATTTACATGAATGACATCCACAAATGCTCGGAAATATTATCATTTATTCTTTTTGCAGATGATACTAATGTATTTTTCTCGGATACTAATATCAAAGTACTCAACCATACATTAAACGACGAACTAAAAAAGGTATCAAAATGGTTAGAAGCAAATAAACTTACTTTATTAAACATAAAAAAGACCCAAGTTATACTTTTTAAAACAAAAAATAACATACATGCATATGATAACATCGTCCATCGCGCTGACTAAGAGGTATTTAAATAAAACAAATAACTCAACAAACGATGCGAGTCCATTCGCCAACGCCAAGGAAATATGGAGGGTGAGCAAAAAACACTGTCGAGCGTCTAAATAGAACCATGAATAGAAAAGATGAACATAGCCACTGAAACCAGTCCTTTGGTGAGTAAATCAAGCCACTTCCAGCTCAAAACAACAGCAACTCGGTGTCCTCGGTGAATCTCATTTGAGCCCGCGATAGTCGTTCATTCGTTCAGCGGAGCAAAAGTACAGGGCCTCCCGTGGGTGTCCCCGTGAGTCAAAAAGGAATCTTGCGTATCGAAGGTCGCGAGATCGAATCCCGGTGGAGGCAGGTTTTTTTTTCTTTTTTTTTCTTCTTTTTTTCCCGCAAGTATGAGAAACACAGGTAGTAATATCAGTTCGCTTTAAATATATACGCTGGAAAAAAAGCATTGAAGGGTTTTTATAGTTCAGACGCAAACAAAAGAAAATATCATAGAATTCCATAGTGCCAAATTAGATTTTATTCATACACTTGGTATAAAGAAGATACAACATTTAACATACTTAAGTGTTTTCCTAAGTCTTGAAGTCCGCAGCTTGGTTTTTTAAAAGTTTCGACAGCTTGAGTCTTCATCAGAGCGTGGATCCATGATCAGAGCTTGAATCGATCGAAGAACTTCAAACGTGACTCACTTTTAATATTCTAAATGTCTCCTCTTTGGGCGGTCGAGTATTATTTAGGGTTATTTCTTTCAATTTCGAACTCCAAAAAGGTGTCTAATTGTAATTATAGGAGTGAAAATACCGTGTTGAAAAATAGAAGTGATCCGCGCCAGACGCCATTTTGTTTACTGATAATGCATAAATTACCGTACTACGCATACATTAAAGTTTACAACCTAGTGGCCATCGACCGAGGGATCGAGTGATCGAGGGAGTGAAATTTGTCCGCTATACGCTATAACTTCGTTCATGCAAAGCATTCACTCGTTAAAAATAAGAAAACTGAAGAGCCACTTAAAATAAAAATCAACGACAAAGAGATAAAACAAGTGGATTCTACAAAGTTCTTGGGTATAAACATAGACTCCAAGTTAACATGGAAACAACACATTGATTATATTCAACACAAAATTTCAAAAACAACTGGAATTCTTTGTAAAGCTCGGCATTATGTGTCACTAAAAGTATTAAGAACGCTTTATTATGCATTAGTTTATCCATATCTCCATTATGGAAATGTCATCTGGGCAAATACATATCAATCGAGACTGGAAACAATAAGAAAACTGCAGAAGAAAATTATAAGAATAATAACATTTTCCGACTATAGAGATCACACCCTCCCTCTTTTCAAAAAATTATCAATTCTTCCAATTGATGAAATAAATAGAGAGAAAACTGCTTTATTCATGTTTCGTTACTTCAACAAAATGCTGCCAATGGCTTTTGACAAGTTTTTTTCCCTTAATAGGGATTTGCACAGCCATAATACCAGATCTTCGACAAAGATTCATGTAGACTACGTACGAACAAATTATAAGAAACATTCAATAAAATATAGAGGAAGTCAAACCTGGAATAACCTTCCACCAGATATAAAAATGTCTAAGTCAATATATATCTTTAAGAAAAAAATCAAAGAATATCTTCTCTGTAAATAATCTTCTTGAAAAAAAAATGTATTTAGCAAAAATTAAAATATATATATACATATGTATTGAAATATGATTTAGGTAATGAATAGCTAACTAATAGCCATGTTATTGTAAAGTAGGTAAAAACATGATGTAACAGGGGCTCTCCTTGTAAGCCCAGTAGGGTTTGTTGAGAGCTCCTGCTCCCTTATCATAACTATGACTTACACTACTGTAACTATCAATCATGGGGCAAATAAACTTGAAACTTGAAACTTGAAAGTATCAGTAATATTTCCCCCAAAGCTCGCAAGTACTAGCTGTATCTGAATTTGTGCCCAGATTGGTATGGTAAAAATGCACAGGTTGAAAGCACACCTTTTTGGTTGAAAGGGAGGAGGGGAGGGGGGGGCTTAATAAATTTCTTGCTCCAAAACTGGGGTGTAAAAGGGGGGGGGGGGGGGGGGGGGGCTTAATAAATTTCTTGCTCCAAAACTGGGGTGTAAAAGGCCAGGCTTGACTCAACTATTAGAACTGCTTGTATTGACTCATAATATTCCTGACTTAATAATACACGATCATCATGGCTGGCTCGCGTGTGTTCGAGTATGTAATTATTGTATCCAGTCCCGGTATTGTGCAATCACTGGTGAACACAATACCCTATTGTCGCATCCTTACTCTTTTAATTTTTTCTTTTTTCAATCACAATCAATGAAACTATTGAAACAGAACAAAACTTTGAAACATACAAGATAACATTATCTGTGTGAAGTCCAACTAGAGTCCAATCAAGTGACATAATCGTTCAGGTACTGCGGCCTTTTCACTGTCCGCCCAGAGCGAGTAACATGAAGCTATCGTTCGAACTATGATGTCGCTGTTCAGTGTTGGACGCCGAGTCACCTCTAGTATGATCAGTGGTGGTGGTGGGTGGATCAGTGAGAACTGAATCACCTGGTTCTGCAAACATGGTTGCTGACCATTGTGGGTTGAACTCCTCCTTGGTTCTATGTAGGTGCACCCTGTCCCGGCGAAACTTTCTCCTATCCTCCGTCTCCACCTCTTAGGATCTGACGTTTACCTTCTGCCTTTTGTACATGTAGGTCGGAGTTCCTAGCATCGTTTGTGCGAACTCTGACAATATCACCTTTGCGTAATTCCGGTAGATCATGTGCACCCTGGTTGTAGTATTTTGCTTGGTGCTGTAACTTGATTTTCAAGCAGCTTATGGCATTGATCAATAACCTGTGGCTTAAGGAGGTGGACTGTGGTTGGAAGCATTAAGTAGTTTTTTTTTTAGTGAAATGTAACTATGTTTCTATTGATGAATAAAGTGTGAAATCATTTTTTTTTTAACTGAGATCCGGAATGCCATACCGGGAAAACTGGGTCTTGATCTTCCTGATGCCCTGAATAGTAAGCAACTGTGATGAGGTAAAACCGTTGGTTGAAATGAAACAGATTGACTGCCACCTTGGTGCATGGACGGTCTGGTATTTCATGTGGAGAAAGGGTTTCCTTTGGTTGGCACTTGCCTTCTGAACGGCACACATCGCAGCACTGTCCATTCTGTAGGCATATTCTCGCTCGGCATAGACAACCTTTAATTCCAATATGGGATATCATCATGTCCTGTCATCGGGCTTTGGGTATTATCACCCTCTCGCCATGAAACACCCGACCATCTTGGATGCTGAGCTCATCCTGTATTTTGTAGTAAGGCAATGCCGCACTGGGAACCTCGCTCTTCTGCTCTGGCCATCCTTTACTGATGATTGTAATCAGTATCTACAAATCTTCATCGCTCTCAGTATGTGTGCGTATGTCGTCTACTCTGGCAGCTGATACAGGCAGGTCTTGGGTCATACTGACAGTTTCTGTTTCAAGCTCAAACTATGTTGACTGGCTGTCAAGCAGGTATGCTCTGCTTAAGGTGTCTGCTAACTCCATCTTCTTGCCACTTCACGTGCTGAGGAGAGACCAAACGGCAGCCTTAACCATTGGTACCACCCAAATGGAGTGTTGAATGTCGTCAACCTGGAACTCTCTTCATCTACTTCAATGTGCCAGAAGCCGTTCTTTACATCGAATGTCGAAAGACCTTTGCTTTGCTTCCATTTATCTCTGGTAGAATTTCCTCAATTGTAGGTAGTGGGTAATGGATGCATCTTAGGACTTTGTTGAGGTCCTTGGGGTCCAGGCATATCCACAAACTCCTGTTTGGCTTTCTGGAGAGCACCATGCTGGACCCAGGGATTCGGCTCGGTTACTGGCGCAAGTATTCCTTTCAACTGTAAGCTTTCCAGCAAACTGGGGCTTAATTGCCAATAGTACATGTACCTTACACGGAGAATGTACCACGGGAACAGCATTCTCATTGATTCCAGGTAATACTTTCATTCCAGCTTGCCCATACCGTGGAACATGTCTTCAAACTCTTCCTGAATCTTTTCTTTTGTCATAAGGCACCCGGGTTCCATTGCCTGTGATTGGTTGACGCATAAGATGTTGTGAAACTGTACCCTGATCAACTCCATCTTTTGAATGGTCTCACTGCCCAACAATGGGGTAATTAGATTTCTTTGACCCTTGACTTTGTGATGTTCGCCGGCAGTTTGACCCCTGATCCTTCCACTGCATTAACACCATGTTCTAGCTCCGATGATTCAATGGTCTTGTTTCTCGCCTCTGTCAGCTCAGACACTCTGCAGGAGTCAAGACATTTGTCTAGATCTGAATCTGGCACTTTTAACAGTTCCTCTCTCTCAGCTTTGAGTCACGCATTCCACAAACAATTTGATCACAAATGAGCGAATCTGACAACGTGCCAAAATTGCATGTTGTTGCTAATACATGTAGCTTTAGGTCAGTAATAAACTTATCCAGGGTCTCAGCTGGCTCTTGAATTCTTGTAAAGAATTTGTATCTTTTGACCGTCTCATTTTTTCTTGAATTGCAATGTTCTGCAAACGCAGCTATAACATCAAATAGCATTTGATCGGGTGGTGCCTTGTCAAACTGCTGTGTTTCGTAAATCTCTCTACCCTTCCTGTCTATTATGTAGAGAAACAACTTTACATTTGTGCGATCATCCTTGCCCGCCATCACCAGATCCATGCTTATCTCTTCGCCCCATCGTTTCCATGCGTCGGTTAAATTGGAGGCTTCGAAATCGAGATTACCAGGGGGTTTCAGCTGAGTTAATGGCTTATTATTTTCCGAAATGCTTGCTTGTTGTCCAGGTCCGGCATTCTGACACCATGTAAAAGGCTGGGCTTGAACTATTAGAACTGCTTTTATTGACTCATATATTCCCTGGCTTGCATGTGTTCAAGTATGCAATAATATTGTATCCAGTCCCGGTATTGTGCAATCACTGGTGAATACAATACCCAATATCCTATTGTCACAGGGGGAGGGGGGAGGGGGTGGAGGGGGGAGGGGGCTTATTAGAGAGAGGGGGCTTAATAGAGGATTTACTGTAGGTATTATATAGGGATATATATGCTTAATAAATAAACCCCTTCCGGCAGCTGGAGGATAATGCCCGAGGCTGAAAGATTGTCCGAAAAATGAACAGTTGGCCGAGAAGTGAAGCTTTGAGGGCAACTGTGAAATTTTGAGGACAATCTTTCAGTCAGGGCCATTATCCTCTGATATACCAGCAAGCCAGATATATATAACCCTCCAATTAATTTTCTACAATGCACTTTATTGTGGTAAAGGAAAAAAGCCAGTGATAATCATGGCATACTTGCAGGTGGCTTAAATTAATGCAAGTTGATTGGTTTGCTCAATTTTATTACCATCAATTTCAATGTTACACAACCTTTTAAATCAAACTCCTCTGAGCCGTTTACAAAGAAATCCATCAGTCATACCTTATATGGAAGTGTTTGATTTCACCACGAGTGAAACACCTTCTATTATTATAAGGTATGAAACGTATGATTGACAGAAATCTTTTGCAAACCGCACAGAGCAGTTTTGATTTGAAAGGTTACAAAACAATGGTAACACGTACTGTGATGAGTATATAGGAGTATTACAGGGATCCATATTCGCAGTCGTCTGGTCGTCCGTGACGACCAAAACATCGTGTGGACGACCAAAATAACTTGAATACTCGTCCTTTGGACGAGTAAAATCTGAGTCCTTAATTTGCATATGAGTACCTGCCTTCTATTGATTCCTCGTCCAACTGGAACTTTCAGAAAACAGAGACAAATTTGCAGCTTTCTTTCGCGATCGAATCATCATTTTGGGCGCCATGTTTGATAATGCGGTATTTTCATGAGTCGCATGATCGCAGGCTCAATTTTCATGTTGTCAACCGCTGTTATTTCTCTGATGTCTGCATCAAACACGAAAATGTGGCTTGACAGCTGATCGTGTAAACAACATGTGGCGATATTTGGATGGCGTTATTGCCTCCAGCCAAGAAGAAAAAAAGTGAAAGTGAAGCTGGCGAAAAACAAGCGAAATATGAAAAGGAGGAACGACAGCGTGCCTTCCTACCTTCGTGGCAGAAAAACAGGCCCTGGCTGAAATTTGTGCCTGCATTGCTATCATCGTCTGCCACATCGCAAACTGCTTCGGCTGGAGGCAATATGTTTTGCAAAATTTGCCAGTCAGCGTCCCAGTTAGACAGATCACTGGCCCAGAAAAAAATGTTTTTGTAGATGTCGGCTGCACTGTGACATCGCTTCGCCTGGAGTCCATGAAGATCCACAAAGCGTCTTTCAAATCACTTAATAACGGTCGTGGCCGCCAAACGTCGTTGTTAACCTTCATGTACATTGTAGCGCGATGCATTATACGATGTTAATAAAAAACGCAAACGTTTTTAACATGTAGCCATTCTGTCGCCTTTTTTTTACCAATAATTCTCTACTTTTGAAAGGGCAACCAAAATTTTGCCAGGGCAAGTATGTTTTTTGGAATACTTGCCCGGCTGACGACTTTGAGAAAAAACGAATATGGATCCCTGGTATTATCAGAGCAACTAAATAATAATACCCCTGTATACCCTAAATAATATTATTGTATGCCCAAAAATTGCTTAAGCCTGGTTCATACATGCAATGTATGCGCAAATGCAATATAGTGCAAATGCAAGCGCAAATGCAAGTGATGGTACGTGGAAACATCTAAAACGTAAATGCAAGCGCAAGAAAAAGGAAAATTTTCCTTTTCCTCCCTTGCATTTCACATATGAACATCACAAACACAAGTGCAAATGCAAATGCAAGCAAGCATGATGAGATGTAATGCACATGCATTGTTTCCCGTTTTCTGGTATAGGAGAACGTGGACTCTGGGAGCAAGATTGCTTTTGTTTGCATTAGCCTTACGTGGGAGCATCGCTTGCATTTGCGCTTGCATTTACGTCACACGTGTCAACCAGGCTTCAGCAAGTGTGCACCAGGCTTACTATAATTTTGACATTTCAAGTCCTTGTCCCTTTTATACCACATAAATAAAATTTAACCAAAGTATGCATTCTTACAGGAGTTTCTGTATCTGCAGTCATATGAAGCGACTCGGCTTGTAGGTCAATCTCTGGAGAGTCCTCTACAATTCTCTGTACAGACATCTGGATAAACTCGTCAAATGAATCCAACTGCTGGCGAACAAGACCTTTCTCGTCAAAATACGAACTGATGACAATCCAGCAGGCCTCTTGCCACAAATCCCGAGTAATTTCTTCTCCCTCTTCCTCTCCATATCCAACATCTACGATAAAATCAAGGGGTTGTGAACAAATAGTTATCAGTCAACCCGATCGATGTTTGTTTTGATCATTGGCTGCAGGTCAAAATCAACCGATAAACAACTGCATCAAAAGCTTGTTTCTTACCATCATCTGGGTCATACATGGCTGCTAGATAATCTTCAGTTACTTATGAACTTGATGAAGTCTTCTTTTTGGAAGATGGCTATGAAATATTACCGATTGAGATGGATTTCGTTTCCCTTGTCGTTCTCGCTCCGCGCATCCGCCATTACAGACGAAGCGTAAAGCGACGGAGCGGAACCTGGGAATACAAAGGAAGGAAATACCAGAGCGCAATGCATCCTGGGGAGAAGATGACACTAACGCGAAAAGACGCCAAAAGTCAGAACAACAAAAGGCTGGCTTGTTCTTACACGACCACTTTATTAGAGCACTTCATGAGATGCCTGCTATGGGACCATAACATTGTATTGAAAGGTAAACGGACTACTTTCTTTTTCTCGCACCAGTTGTTTTTGTGGTATTGCGGGTAAACTCAAATTAGCTTACTTGATGAAGTCTGCTAGCCTAATGAACTCGAGGTACGTTTCGATGGTAACCACACGATCGACAAGAAACCATGCTTTCAATTTGAAATCTTACAATTCAGAAAGTCGAAATACGGTAATTCACCAGTAACACTTCCTGATTATTAATTCATGGCAACTGGTTGGTGTGCGTTGCCGGCGAATGCTCCAAGGAAATCGACATGAAATTCAACACGTCGATTAATTTCCCAAATTCAGTTCGCACGCCGGCCATTATTCTAGAAAGGTAATTTCCTCAAAGGAATTAATCAATATTCAATCTTCTCGTCTTGTTGAACTCTTAAGTTTAAAGAATTTATTAGATGCTATGTTACTTTCATGTATAAACTGATCTCGTAATTATGATCAGGTACAATTTTTAAAGAACTAATGGTTTTAGCGCGCGCGATACCAAGCTTATATCTGATCTTCGATAATTAGAATCTTTTACCTTCGATACCGCAATTAACATTCCTTTCTCGCAAAAAAACACAAGACACAATCATTGTCGGACAATTCGATATTATGACTTTCAGTACACACATCACTCAGATAAACTAAACTATCTGCACTATAAAGTAGGATCTCTTTCCGTTGAATAAACTTGTACGAAAAATAATGCTTGGCGAATGTAAACAAGTTATACGCCATTGCTTCCAATAAAAATTAATTTCACGAACGCTTGATCCATTAGAATTATTTCAAAAGTTCACAAGAATGTCCTTCTACGATAATACCGTGTATATAAAGTGTTAAAGGAGGGCAGGTATTCCTGAGAGCCTATATATTTCCATTGATATTGCATTCAACACAGGTGATATTTGCTGATGACGCAAAGCTGCTCAGTATAATTTTAAATGTTGAAAACATCAATATTATTTTTCAAAGATATACAAAGATTATTGAAATATATAGTTATACATTTAAAAGCCTGAATCTGGCTCTTTCGTAACGTGTCAAAAACTTTTAGTTGAGATATTTCTAGTTCACTTCTTGCAGTAAGAATTTTTTGGTGACATTTGCACACAAAAGCCACTTGCAAATGTTTACAACCCATAACTAGGGCAGATGTTTTTTCAGCGGCTCTATCCTATCAAAAAGTATTTTAATAATAACCAGCAAGCATGCTGAATCATTTTAATAAAAAATACATGTATTATTATTTCATTGTTTTAAAGAATTCCAAGGCAGGCTAGGGGTCCATGGTAAACAAAGAGGCAATTATCAACAATCTTCATATTTTGTTTGATCAAACGCTCTCTTATGAGCCAACTAGTGAATGATTACATGTAAATTGATGACAACAATTAAGAATTTTAAATTGGCGTTTTTCATGGCACTTTATTCTTCTTTGCAGATTCAAAATTGAGTGAGGCAATTCGTCGAAGTTTGAATTTTCAGTCCGATATTTGAATATTCTTTTAATTTCAGTCAGTTTCGTATGCAAATAGATTCCAGAGCTTGAAAATAGAATACAGCACTTGAGATTAATTTGCTCCATTATCGAAATGACTATTTAACTAATATTTTGACTAGGAATACATGTGGCAAAATATAAAGTTTAGAGTTAAATAGTATGCTGTAGACAAAGCAAATAAATCCTAAAGATAATTAGTTGCAGGGCCATTTCAATGTTTTGTATTTTGAATCACGACAAATCGAATCCTTGGTATTCCCATTAAAATTTATTTAGAGGAAAGATTGCGTGACAAACCAAACAAACATCTGCGGCTACTCGATGGCCTTGTTTGTTAGCAATATTTTAGTTTGAAGCTTCAAACTTCGGATCAGCTGAGAGCACTTCTTGGCTTTTTTTTTGGAGAAACAGGAAATTCAGTTGCTCGAAAGAAGTCCACAGACCGTCTATTCTCTTTACCCTGGCACCCCCTTGACTTCACATTCATTAAATCCCCCATGGCCCTTATTTCGCTCGCGCTCTGGACAAACTTAAGAGAAAATAGAAGGTCTGTGAACAGACTACTATTTCAATAATACTGCTATGATTAACGTAATAGAGCAGTTTTCAATTGAGTCTCGTGAAACCAAAACCAAAGCAATAATTATTACAATGACCAATCACAACAAACGAAAACAACACAATGAACCAATGAGAACTCAAACCAAATACACCTGACCGGCGCCAAGCACAGAAAAACGCATGTGACCAAGTAGCAATTGGTTTTGGTTTTGCATCTGATTGGTTGAGAAGGTGGCGCAAGTTTTTTAAACCAATCATAGAGCGTAGTAAAGCAAAACCAAAGCAATTCAGTGATTACTTTCGACACTCAACTGAAAACTGCTCTATTTATAAGAATTTAGGATTGCATGTTCAAGCACTATTGTAGGGATTGTAGCTTTGCAGCAAATGAAATTGTCTTGGATATTTATAGCATTGACTTTTTCATATTTTTTTCTACCACAGGAAATTAGGCAACCAGTAAAATATGGGTATTTCTGCAAGCATAGCAGGTTCTTCAAGAAAGTATCGCACCAATGGGGATTTTCCGCACCCTCGAAAGTCCACTAAACATTCATCCATAGAGTATGGGGATGATAATGAAGACGATTTGGCCAGTGTGTCAAGCTTTCGACCATCAAGTCCATTAGCGCATCAAGATGCAAGAGCCTTTACTTTGGATGGAGCCCACACAAAACAGCGAGACCCAAGACCCCAAGTTAACAGACATAGTTACTATGGCAACATTGAGCCCAGTTATCCGGCTAGTAATAGACACAGCAGTTACCATGGTAGTTTGGAACGTAGTTCCAGAGCTGGAAATGGTTCACATAATTCCACATACAGTGTTAGAGAGCCAAGCTCCAGGGCGTTGGTTTCACAGAGTGCTTCTAGCGTCTATGGATCAAGACCTGGCCGAACCATGCGAGATGTCAAAGAGTTTTTGTTGAATAACCCAGAGTTACTGGCTGGTAAGAAGAGCAGGAGAATGACGCAGTCTATAGATAGTGATCTATATGGACTGTCTAACAATCACAAGCAGATGAAAACAAAACAGAGTGTTTACATGGGACTTATCAAGCCTCCTCCGGTAGTCTACGGAGCTGGTGTCAGGCCAGACCAGCGACAACTTCGAGTTGATCAAAAGTTGTATCTCAACCTTGTTTACCCCACTATTAGACCAAAGGAGTATCACAAACAAGCCATGATAAGATCTCGTCCTCCCCTTAAACAGGAAGGCATGGTTGTTGTGAGGAAAGATGATTATTCACGGCAATCTAATGGATATATTAAGAGACCTCAACCACAGATGCAGGTGTCAAGAGTTCCTGAAGCCCCCAAAGCAAAAGGTATCCCAGAATCAGTGCGACGTGAAAGAACAATCGCACAGTATAATGCTTCTACTTCAACGGGGAGTAGAGGTCAGTCACAACACTCAGCCAGGACCAAAGGAACGAGCAATGACTATGTTGATTTTCCGGATATCGTTCAGGAACCACTCACAAGTCGGCCAGTTAAAAATGGTCGGGAAATACTTAAGGACAGACAGATGAATGGTTTTGTTACACCAGGGAATTCACAACAAAATATTGCAGCAAGACAATTCAAAGGCAGGGAAGCGGATCAGGTGGTATTCACCTTCAATGTAGATGACCTAGATTTGAGGAGAAAGACCGAAGTAGCTCGTTTTGAACATGACAAGGATACAGGACAAGTGGTGCCACTCTACTTCAGGAAGTCACTGGCTTACAGTCCCAAGAAGTATGAGTACAGTGAAGACATTTTGTCAAGTCCATTGTGAAGATGTGGAACTTACAGATTGAAAATGTTGCTTTCTACATGTAATACCTGAATCCTGATGCAAGGGCTGTTTGATTTTACATGTACACATGTAGTGAAGTTTACACAGTGATTAAAAAGTTAGCGTGAGAGTACAGGGAAGCCAATATCTTGCAAATGCAGCAGACTGTCGGTATGCAGTACCACTATAACGTGTGGTGTAAAGTCGCTTGGTGTCCAGTAATTAAATGTATCTCTCTCAATATTGAGACATTTAATTATTCATGAAATATAAACTAGACAGTCAGATTTTTTAAACAAAAGTACCGGTTGGTACATCTATGTGTGAACTACTAATAAAAGTGAACATGGATGTATATTCCTGTTCAACTCTGCTTAATTTCTAGAGATACATTCAGGAATGGATCTGTTTATGATGTAGTAAATATTGGGTAGGTGCATATGCTGTACATGTACATATTTCTAAATTGACCCGAGGGGGTTAAATGGTTAAATTTATTTAGCAGCTGCAAGAAACAGCACAACATGAATATTATTATTACTAAATTGTCATTAGCTTTCATTTGGGTGCCGGTCACACACACAGGTTTTATTCACATTTAACCAAGGTTAGTCTAACCACTTTGTACAGTCATAGTAAACAGAACAGCACCACATGAAAATACTTCTAATATAAGTTGTTTTTATTGTCACTCTTGGACCATTTCATCCACATACTTGGTTTTACTCGGGGAGTGAAAAGGGTAACTTTTATCAAATGTTTTTTGTTAATCCGTAATATATGGCACAGATTATGATTGTGATGTTTAATGCATTATACTCAAGACACCTACTTCTTACTTCAACTTGTAAAGGATCCATAATTTAATTGTTAAGTTTTTAATGAACAAATTAAATTAGATAAAAATAGATACAGTCGACCCCTGATTAAGCTATCAAAGTCCCAATATCAAAAAAATACTGTAAATAAAACCCTGATTAAGCGGCCAACCCCTATTAAGCAGCCACTTGCCATTTCCCCGAGGGTGGCCGCTTAATCGGGGTTTGACTGTATTACAATCCTAATACTTACAACAAAGGATATCCGGAGTTTGAGTAGCCAGTATCTTACGGAAAAAAAAGTCTGTGAAAAGACTAATCAGAGCGCACAAAAAGCACTATTCACTTGTGTAGTATATTATAGTAATAAAGATTGAAACTATTAATATAAGTCAGAGTAGCTTTAATACTTCAATAACTTGTACAAATTCTTTACACATGTCAAAACAACACAAAGCATTAAACTACATGTAGGAATAAAGAACATAACTTTATAATGCCATTCATTTTGTACATCAATGCCATCAAGTGGTACATACAGTTTGTGCAGGATTTTGAAAGTCTGAAAATCTTTTTTAACCATAAAAATAAAATAAATGTGTTCTTTGGATTATTTAAAATAATTATTTGCCAATGTGTGGTTCCAGAATATAGTATCCATACCTCCTGGTTTTTTGGTTTGAACTCCCTCCCCCAGGAATTTCCAGTTTAGCTTCATACTTTCCTTTAAAAAGTTTGGCTTTTGAGATCCCCTCCCCCTTGGAATTTCCAATGACCTTCCTTGGGGTGGGTATGGATATTTTGTGGAACTGCACAATAATCATTAGCAAAGTTCCATTTTGTGCAAACCTTTCGTTAACAACTCAGAATTCATTTTCATCTTTTTATGGTACTGAAAAAAATGTATATTAGTTGGAATTTTGTATGAAAAACTCTGTACAGATACGGTATGTAATAAACTAATCTGTTATTTTCTTAATAAAATGTTGAATCAAAGCAAACAACTCTTCTTTGTTGTTGTTTCCCCATTTTAATCTTTTGGCAGAGTAACAGAGAAACTCGCAATAATTATAATACTGTGAGTCTGATGATTTTTAAACTCGTGATCTCAGAACTGACTGTATGTCTCGCACTTTTTTGAGAACAGATTTTGAAATCTTAATGAAATTTGTATTCAAAGATGAAATGCAATACTGTAACAGTACTGGACAGAAGTAATCATCTCTTCTCGTTCTCTCCTACTTTTCTTCGCCAATTTTTTTTCGCTCGCCCTCACTATAAACTACCCTGGGTCTCTGAGGATGAGAAGTAATGGAATGTGTTTGACCTTAACTATTCCTTTCAATAGCATCCCTGTAGCATAACCTTTAGTGTTCTGTTACTATTCCATTACTGTGCCCTAATAAGCATTCCATTGCCATCTCTAGATCTGTTAGTGTTTGCAAACATTTCCCATTTAGGCACTTCTAATCAGTACTGTTCAAATCCCCTGTTTCAATGGTCAGTAGCTGTGAAAATAAGGTCACCATTTAAAAGTTCCTAGGCCTCTGTTTTTCGCCTCAGTTAATCAGTTTTTGGTCATGTCTACAGTCTCATATCTTGATTTTGTTCATGTTGACATGAGTACCTGGACAAAATAACGAGATCTCACTACTTTTTGCAGAATCTAGAGTTTTTTAAGTGACGTCTCCAGATTTTCCATTCCCGGGGGAGGTCTGGAACCCTTCACAGAAATAATGTGCTAATTCCATTGTACACCCATGAATGAAAATCACTGGACAGTGCTAATTAACTGCTTGCTTTATGTTCATCTTCATAGACAAATTGGGGTGTTTCCAAGGGAGGAAGAGGTATATCTTTGTCAATTTCACAATCAGTGGTGTCTTGAACTGCTTGGTCTTGTCCATCCATTTCAGTACTAATCTTCAGGTCAGCATTACCAGAAAATGATTCAGATTCAGTTGCACACTGGCTCTTGACAAGATTAAAGTCAAGCATTTCATCCTCGAGTTCACAACCAAATTTAAACTTCACAAATTCACGAACATTGTCAAGAGCTTTCTTTAACCGGGAGTTCTCCCTGTTGCAGTCCTCTAAATCCTGACTAAGGGAAAGAACTTGCATTTGCAAATCGCTGACTTGTCCTTCAAGATCTTTCGCAGTTGATTTCTCATCTTTAGAACCGGCACAGTCGGAGGAAGAGCTTGTGGATGACACAGAGAAGTTTTCTGCTGATATCACTAAACTGCTAGATTGCGAACATTCTGTTTCTTTTTTACCATCAACCAATTCTGTACTGGTTTTCATTTCTATTTTTGCGGGAATGTCACTTTCAACCATTTCATGATTTTGTCTTTCTTGTAATACTCTTGCCTGCTCCTGCTTGAACCTCTTTTCTTGTTCAATTTCACATCTCTTCCATTTTTCTTTCAAGATTCTTTGCTGCCGGCAATGATTGTTTACCTGCAACTGCAAGGAAACCAGTGCCTAGTAGAAGACAAAATAAATTATGAAAAATTAGAAGATGTAAGACTTGTTTCACTGTCTCATTAAAGGGAGTGTTTCACGGTTCGACGCATGTGCCGGCTTATCAACTCTATCCATTTAAAAATCCCACTCACATTCTCGATACTTCAGTAATCACATACTATGCTTAGTCCAAGCAAAACGACGAATGACCAAATTCAATGGATTACACCGAAAATGTTGACATTGAAAACCAGAATAAATTACCAGAATAAAGTGTTGGCCCGAAGGATTTATTCTCACTGGTAATTTATTCTAGTATTCAAATGTTGACATTCTCGGTGTAATCCGTTGAATTGGGTCATTCGTCGTTTGGCTTGGACTTATTATAATATATAGCATGTGGTTATACTGTAGTATCGAGAAGTACATGTGAGTGGGTTTTTTAAAATGGATAAAGTTCATAAGCCGACACATGCGCCGAACCGTGAAACACTCCCTTTAAAACAAAGTCAATTTATAATGATATCCACCACGTTGACGGAGCATCTCAAAAATGGGAAACCTAACAAAGTTTAGTAATTGTCAGGACTGTCCTCTGTTTTGTAAAATAAGAAAAGAAACGATAAGGAAATACTTTACATGGGATGTACAGTAATTGTATGACATTTTCTCCAATAGAGTACATAAATAAATTACTGTTTTTAGAGTACCCCAGAGGGAAAGCGTAAACGGGGGGCGCCTGCAAACTACATGGCACCAAACAGTGGAGGGGGCATTGAAGGAATTAGAAATGAACTGGGGACAAGCTGCCTTGATAGGGATCATCCGGAGCGGAAGAAGCTTGTTGCCGCCCTATGTGCTGCACTAGGCACGCATAAAGGAACAACAACTCCAATAGATCAGAGTGCAAATTTTAGATTATACCTGTTTGACCTGGGTCATCCTCATGGCCTCTTGGAGAAACTCTGGAAGAAATAAAATAAACAGTCAGTAACAACAGCAAGAATACCCAAGTAATAAAATTAATTCCATCATTTTGTCATGTGACCATATCAATCATAAAGGTCAGTTTAAACAAGGCCGGGACATGTACGTACAAATCACAGCAACATGATATAAGGAGACTTGGTTTGGTTTCCTCTGTGATTGCGCTTTAGTTTTCATACTGTTACAGGGGTATGGCTGTACATATGATGCACAAACAGTAGTTACACGTATAGGCTGGAATAATCAATGTCCCTGCAACTTGTTTGAATTGACAAAATTAATATGATGTATACTCCTGATAACTTGAACCCTCAATAACTCAAAGATCACACTAACTCAAACCAAAATCAATTTCCCCTGGATTTGCTTCAACAATTTACTGTAATTTTACCCCCGATGAATAACTTTTGGCACCATAAATTCATTTTGTTCTTAATTACATGTAATGTGGTCATGTGACCAATAATAATAATATTTTATATTATTATTATGGCCAACAAATCACAAATAATTTATGCACATATAGAATAAAATGTTCTTCAACACTCACCTGATGCCTTTTGGTGGCAAATTATTGCATCTGCAAATTTCCTGTGGTTGACCAAAGCCTCAGCTTTTCTGTCCTGTTGGTGAGCCTTTAGTCGAGGTGGAGGTCAGATATATAAGGTAAAATCAGATAAAGTGGCTAGATATATAGTGCGAAGTTTAAAGTGCTTTTAGTTTTACTGAGCTAAGTTATTTACTAAAAGTAAATGCCAGACTCAGCTTTAATTGATCCGGCATTTAAATTTGGGGCTTGGCAAAACGTGTCGCATTAAAATAGAATATAGACCAAACGTAATCATACCAAAAACATATTTAACGCTTAGAATGAGGTTTCACCTACCCAGTTAAGAGGACAATCCATGACAACCGTTGATCTACAACACTTAAGATAAAGATATAAATAAGTTATCTAAAAATATTGAGATTTCTACGACAACTCCATTTTCTTTCCAAATAGAGTGAGGACTGAGAACTAGGGAACAAAAAGAAATGCTATAACGCATGTGCAATACGAATAGTGCCTCTGTTCAGCCTGTGTTTGTCATCGCTGGCGCCGGTCAGTCAGCAAAAGAGCAGCCATATCAGCCAGACAGCCAAACATATTTCAATAGGATGAGGAAACTGAATATTCTGAAGTGTATGTGGTAAGTGGAAAATCTTATCCAATCCATTAAGTTTATATCACAATAGACTAAATAGAGTACTTAACCTGGGAAATAATTACTACACTGAAGTAGATTCTATTTTTAGTCACTAAAATCATTCAGCTTCTATTGTTTTTCTTTTGTTAATATTAAACTGTTAGGGTTTAATAAAGTCACTCTAATAACTTTGTTATTACTTTACAATGTAAGTGTCAGAGATTTACAGCAGTTTTTCACCAGGTACTCCGGTTTTCCTCCCTCCTCAAAAACCAACACTTCTAAATTCCAATTCGATCTGGGATCCGAGGGCCACGGGTTTGTCAGTCGCAAGACTGTTTATTGTTACCCTTGTTAAACAAAGTTGATTTATTGTGAGATATTTTACACTGGACCACTAAGCCCCATACATTTTCTCCAAACTGCACATGTATGAGCCTGGTTGACCGGGCTGGTGTGATGTGTTTGTATGAGGTGGGCCAGGCAGGTTACCAAGATCTCAGTTTTGACAACCGACATCTCGGTAACCTGGCTAGAAAATTTCCTATAAAAAAATGATATGAACGCTCCTGCTTGGTTACCAGGATGAAAATGTTTCAAATACGCATGCATTCCGATAAAGGAGGACGAGTGTTACATTATTCCGGGGTTCTCGATTTAACGAAACCCGAAACCAATTTCCCCAGTCCCCTGGCACTTCGTTGAATCGGGGTTCCACTGTACCGCCAAACAGGGCTCATATGATAACTAATGGCCCTCAGGCTAGTGGTGGGGACAGGGGGGGGGGGAGTCTGAAATTCCTGCTTCCCATACATTTTACTCCTGGTTCTCTCCAACCTCGTTCCCCGGGGTGGGAAGAAGAGAGAGAAGAGAGAGCCTGGGAATGAGGTTGGGTTCTCTCCCCTTCCTTACTGGCGATTCTGCCTCTGTACTTTTTCTGAGCTCTCTCTTTTCCTGTCCCCCTCCCCCCACCCCACACACAGAAGCTACTAGGGTTATCAAACGTGTTACAATTTAATTATTAATCAACCCTTCAATGGAGAGATAGCCACAGAAGCAATTAACATGTAACAAAATCATCATTGAAACAATTTTACTTCAAAATTTGTAAGTTAAATATAGATCTTTTGAGTTATGTACTTATAACAGTATTATTTATGGCTATATCACATTAAATTTGTTCATGTTTGTGAACTCGTACTTTTGAATACACGTCAGATAATAAAGAATGGATTTGAGATTGGACTGGGAATGTGTGGTTCCAGAAAATATCAAAACCCACCCCAAGGAAGGTCATTGGAAACTCTGAGGGGGGAGAGGGTCTCAAAAGCCAAGATTTTTAATGGAAAATATGAAGCTAAACTGGAAATTCCAGCGGGGTGGGGTTGGAGGTTTCAAAGCAAAAAAACTTATGTAGGGGAGGTATAGATATTTTCTGGAACCACACAATGAAATTATACAGAAAATTCACAATTAATTATACCATATTTGAATCTTGCATGTATGCAGCCTAATGACATATTCATGTACAACATTTTTTTACATTTTTTGTTGCAAATCTATATTTATGTACAGTATGTAAACTATGTATGTTACTCTGAGTATAAGTATATACTAATATACATATTTTAAAGTATTTTATCATGATACCACCTTTTGGGCTTGATTTGATTGGAAAGTTGTGAAACTGTAAATTGATTATGAAAATCTAAAAATATTACAGTGTGACGCGCCTTAGCTAACAAACTTTTTTTACAAGTGTCCTCTCGTAATATAATTTTATAACTTTTGTTGATAAATACGATGTGACAAGTTTCCATTTGATCGTGTTCAACTTTGCAAGGAGGCATGTCCATCAAACAAATGATAATATTACAAGAGGACACTTGTAAAAAAGTTTGTTGGGTGGCTACGGTAAGGCGCGTCACACTGTAAATTATGTAATTTTAATTTCACTGAGGTTTTTCTTGCCTTTCAAGGTTTGACATTTAATTAAGAAAATAATTTTAGTTATGTTAAACCTTTCTTGTCTTCAATTCCTCTATTCTGCTTACTAAAAATCGTCATCAAATGTATGAAAAGCTAAATAACTTACTTATAATATTTTAAGTTAATTTCAACTGTTAAAAACATAATTTTTGATCCACTTTGAAAATCTACCATTGATATGAGTAAAAACACTATATTTTCCAGGGATCCCACATTGAGGATTACCCCAACTAATAATACCTCCTAGAAACCACTTCTTCTTTTTACCCCTTGAATCAGGAAATAGAAACCCTCCCCCGCTGTCCCGTTTGCAGGAGTCCTTAGTATTACTAGCATATCCTGCACAGAGCATGTTAGATGTTACAGGCCAAGTCTCTGTCTGGTAGGCCTTTTGACAGTTTGAGTGTCCCACAACTGGCATATAAACTTGTCGTAATTCTGTTGTTGGCTTTTCTCCCTCTGTGAGACCCCACCCTAACATGACCCCCATAACACCAGGAGTTACGTTGCGCCTCTGCTGTCTGCTTGGTAAACACACGGGACGTACATGGTCAGTTATATTGGCCTTCCATTTCAGTTTTATCAGTGCTAAATCTGAGTCAAAAGTCCTCCAGTTAAAGTTTGGGTGAGGCACTATTTCTATACTGTCAATACTTTGGACACGTGGATCTCTTAGTCCAGATTTAATGTCATGAACTCCAAGATGGACTTTAATATGAGAGTAAAGCTTCCTTGTCTGTCTATGATAAACACAATGTGCAGCTGTCACCACCCAGTTCTCTGCAATGAGAGATCCACCACAGTGGAAAAGGCCATCAACTGTCAATGCCACTTGCCATGGCCACAGACCAGGAAGAGATGTACCACCACCAAATATTCTTAACCGCTGATATTGTACATTGTCAAAACTTAAGCTGGACTCTCCGCAAATAGGGCGGCAGTAAGGCACGTAATCAGACCATGTGCTATCACTTTCGCAGTGCCGCAGTCTTGGTCCATGAACAACATAATGTTTTCTGCAATAATAGGTAACATAGTAAGAACCATACTGGTCAATTTTCTTGTAATAACCATGTTGCGGTTTTTCGGGATCAGGGCATGGATCTGGTGATCCTAGTTTAATTAGTTTTGGATAAGTTATTGGAGGAATTGTAGGACAATGATCTGTGTTGCAACTGACAGCTTGTGAATTCTCTCCTTGACAACTCATGTCAATTATTGAGCTTTTGCATTTTCTTACTCTCTTTTGTATGCCACCACCACATGTTTGGCTGCAAGCTTCCCATTTCGACCAACTTTCCCATGCTGCACAAGGTTTCACTTCACAGATGTTGCTATCTACGTGAACAGGTCCTTTAGCACCAGTACAATTCCCAAGATGAAATGGACTCAGCCTCCTTCGGCAGTACCGCGAACGGGTCTGGTATCCTCGAGAGCAAGTTGCGGAACAATGGGACCAGCTTGTCCAAGAAGACCAGAAAGAATCATTTTGATGGCTTTCATCTGTGCACTTGGCAATCACACACGTTTTAAGCATGAAATTTCTTCCATTGCAGCTGTCACCACCAGCTTGGGGCTTGGGTTGGTGCAGAATCTAAATTTTACCTGGGCTCCAGCACCACATGAGGAAGAGCATGCAGTCCAGATAGTCCAGTTACTCCATCCACCATTCACTGGACAGTCATTGTGGTAACAGCTTTTTACTTGCATCAGTGAACCCTGGCAGAATTCTGTACTTAAGTCTTCATTTCTACTGCAGTTCCTCAATCTTTGCTGCTCCCCAAGTCCACAACTGACAGAACATTGAGACCAGCTTGACCATCCATTCCATGCCCCGTGATTAGAACAAGGCCTGTGGAAGCAGGCCCGCATGTCAGTCTCATTTCCAGCACAGAAAATGACACTTGCTCTTTCAACAGATTTTAGATTTGGGTTCCTGCACAATCGTGTCCGTGTCTGCTGTCCAACATCACATGTTTTACTACAGTCTGTCCAGTTTGACCACTCTGCCCATTCTCCATGTACAGAACAAGGTTGCTGACTGCAATGCTTATTCTGGTTAGAATCTCCAGGACAATGTTTTCCTCCATATTGTGATGGAGGATTATTGCAGTTCCTATATCGTGATTGTGTTCCATTACCACAGGTCTTGCTACAATCAGTCCAGTTGGACCACCCACCCCACCCCCCATCAATAGGGCATGGTATTACATGGCACAACTCTGTTTCAGTAGTACTTCCAGTGCAGGGTAGACCACCATTACTGGGGGAAGGGTTGCTGCAAGTTCTTATTCGAGATTTTGTACCACCAGAGCAGCTTTTGCTACATTCTGACCATTGTGACCAAGCCACCCATTTACCAGGAATGGGACAAGGTGCTACGGCACATGATTTAACTTCAGTCACTTCTCCAGAACAATTTCTGCCCCAAACTGTGGAAAGGGACTACTGCAAGTTCTGTGGCGAGATCTTGTCCCATTTGCGCATGTCGCGCTACAGTCACTCCATTGTGACCATTCTGTCCAGTTTCCATGCACAGGACATGGACCAAAGGTACAGTCTCTAAGATCAGACAAATTTCCTAGACAGTTTTGACCTCCATGTTGAGGTGGTGGTTTAGTGCAAGTTCTAAACCTTAATTGAGATCCCCTGGAACATGACACTGAACAATGGGACCAATTTGACCAAGTTGTCCATCCGCCCTGGATAGGACATGGCACTGAGTTGCATTGTTGTTGTTGTATTGAATCCCCATCACACGACTCCCCACCATACCGAGGAACAGGATTATTACAGTTTCTATATCTTGTCCTTATGCCCCTTGAACAGGATACACTACAACTTGACCAGCTAGACCAGGCAGACCATCCACCATGAACTGGACAGGAGCCTAAATAACAGATCTCTGTTGCAATACTTCTTTCAGGCAAGGTTTTCCACCATATTGGGGTTGTGGACTGTCACAAGTTCTTGCCCTTACTCTTGTCCCCCAAGAACATGTTACACTGCACGATGACCATCTCGACCATGAACTCCATACACCATCAACACTGCATGGTTGTCTGGTACAGATGCGTGTTTCTTGGGGAGATCCTGTACAGCTATTACTACTCAACCCAGTGAGAGAATGTTGACAAGAACGAGTTCTCACTTCATTTCCTGATGAGCAAGTCTTGCTGCATTCATTCCATTCTGACCAAGCAGTCCAGCTCGCTCCACAGTCTGGACCATTGCAGCTCTTTGTCTTGATGTCTTTCCCCTTGCATTCCTCTCCACCCCTCCCTGGTGGGGGATTTGTACAGCGTCGTATCGAGACTTGCGTCCCGCTTCCACAAGTCCTGCTGCAAGCATTCCAGGGACTCCACTCTGTCCACTGACCATCCACACAGGTAAACTGCTCGTTAGCTACCTGAAGAATGGGCTTTCCTTTCAAATTATCTGGCTGGGAACAGGTTGTGCTAGAAGCACTGGAATGAATATATTTTGCCTTTGACCTTAGCCAGGCTTTTAGCCACCGCAATTTGCAGTCACAGTAAAACGGATTTCCGCTAAGAAGAGTGAATATTCCTGTCCTTAATCCAACAAAAGCCCTTTCTGGAATTGTTGATATGTTATTGTTTTCTAATCTCAGTATCGCGAGTGCACCAAGATCTCTGAATACGTTCGTTGATATGGTCACGATTTGTTGTTTGTGAGTGTTAGTCTGCTGAGAGAGGTCAGATTAGAGAATGTTCCTTCGCGAATGCCCGTCAAGTGGTTGTTTGCGAGTAACAGACCTTGCAAAGACCACGTCCCTCGAAAAGCATTTCCGGGAAATGTCTTGATTTTGTTGTAGTGGAGATGTAATCGCTTCAAGGACGGCAGATCTTGAAACAATTCCTCAGGGATGCTCTCAATCGCGTTATTATCAAGATAAAGCTCCTGCAGGTCGTTTAATCCGTGAAAGAGGCGCCCTGGTAGCGTTGACAGCTTGTTGAGACCCGCGTTGAAAGATCTGAGTTTCACTAGGTCACGAAACACGGTCGCTGGAAAATCACGCAATCTGTTGGATCTCAGATTCAAGGTCATCAACTGTGTTAAATTTCTCAAGGCGTTCTCCGGTATCTCTGTAAGCATGTTCTTGTAAAGTGACAGAACGTACACATTAAGAGGAATGAAGGACGGGAAGATCGTCAAACGTTTTGAATCCTTCTTCGGAGCCGCAGTACATGTACACTTTGTTCATCGTAGTGCATTGACATTCCCTCGGACATTTCTTCGTATCCTGGCCTACATCTTGAGATAAAACGACCCATAATGCGCTTAACAGGAACAACAAACTCCAAATAACATTGGAAAGCATCGTATCTTGTGCGGGTACATTCGCTTGTTTACAATCCACTGAGCGAAACTTCTTGAGGATGAAACTGCTGACCGGGAAAGCTGAAAAACAAAGTTGGCACATGTTATTCTTCACTTTACTAAGCACGTGTTGTTGTCTCGCGTTTCCGTAAGTGAATACAAATCTAAACAGAGCAAAGGTCCACTACGCTTGCAAAGTTCAACAATAACCGCAGGGCAAATTGTGATAATTAGACACGTTGTAGTTATTTGGCATGCAGCCATCGTGTTAGTCGCAAATAAACCATATCTAGCAACCATCAACTTGGAATGAATTCGCAAATTTACAAGCTTGTTTACAGATGACGTGCATTAATGAAGTTTAGTGTCAACTTGGTTTACCCAAGAACAAAATGAAATCACGCTCCACTGACGCTCTATAGCTATATACAAAGCTTTGTATAATACTTCTCGGTAGATGCGGTAACTGCGCAATCTTCGCTGCGCTTTTGTCCTCGGAGCAGTCAGAGCGTTTCTGTTCGCATCTTCTCAGAGTGTACAAACAGTGCTGTTACGAGTGAGCGACGATGGTTTACGCTTTCCATAGCGAGTAACAAGTTTAGTTGCTTGCCGATTAAAATATTGATACTGCATGGCGATCCAGAGCCGTGCGATATTACAACTTACCTTTGAAAAACCAACATTCAAACGAAAGGTATTAAAACTGTTCACTGAGCTTACACACAGCTTACGCGAGCGTTTAACCTCGAGTGCGGTGAAGATATGTTATCTAGGATTCAGTCTAGTAGAATCTTTTAAACCGATTGGTGTATAAGTCCTGCTTAGATGGCGTTCTCCATGAATTCCACGTCCTAAGAGTAAGCAGTTTGTTACTTTCGTCCGGCTACTTAGCTTAATAGTTTTTAGTTTCACGGTTGAGGGGAAAGCGCTTCAAAGAAGCTATTGTAGTAGCAGTCGACACAAACTGACCTACAGGACACAATAGCTCTGCTAATTGATCACTAACAAAAGAGGTTTATTATCCAAGATTTGATCTTGAAAGTAAATTGTCAAAACATAGAAACACAAAAGAACTCTAGAAAGGGGTTTGTGTACAACCAGTCTAAATAGAAACTCGCACTCTTGGTTCTTTGAACACGGACATGGATTTTTCCATGTACTGGATATTGAACCTACTTCAAATTGACACTAATTGCAAAGCGTGCTATAAGTAAGTTCGAGGCATATTTTGCTTAACTGAATCACATTGATTCATAACCAGGCTCTTTAAAAATGCTAACGACTATTCAGGCGATTACTGCATGTACCCAATGTTTGTAGCCTGTCAAGTCAAGCAATCTTATGAACCTGATTGTGGTTAATTTAGTTAGAGACGAATATATGAGCTATAATTAGTTTTTGGACACTTGACTTGCAATTTTTGTAAGTAAAAATTTACATTGCCATATATTACATAGTATCGGACTGCAATTATTTTATGTAACTAACGTGCCACACTGAACGTAAACCCACTAACGTTTCATCAAAGGAGGGGGGGGAAAGGGTCCCTTTTGTTATGATAACTGGGATGTCATTTTGCGCTGACCACCCACCACCCCGGGGGTTGTTCGCGTAAATGATAGTTTACTCTAGAGTTATTGCGTGATCGATGTATGCACCTTTTGCAAAATAATGACCGTAAACGATTAGAAACTTGTTGTAAATCATTACGAAAACAATGGTTCATTCATTCACTGCGTGCAGTATCTTTGCGGTATCACGCATGCACTGGCGCCGTTTTTGCGAAATCCGCATTCTCGCTGAACACGCCCATAAGTGAAGCCGGGACCTGTGGTAGCTTTTTGTGCTAATAAATTGTATTTATTTGTCTCTGTTTTTGCTCGGAAACAGCCTAATCACTTTTGTTTCGCAGTTTAAGCTATCCTATTGCCAAAAGAAGTCCAAGAATGAATTAACTTTAATTGGATCTCTTCTGTGTGATACTGGTCAGTGGAGTTATACCCGGCACGCGATACGATAACGCGCCTGAGGTTGGGCATCCTATAGAGCAGTACTGGACTCGCCTGTCACCAGTTATATTATATGGTTTCAACAGCATTTTAATTAATTTCGTGGCCTTGAACCTGTACGGAAGAAATGTTTTTTTTTTTCTCGTGTCGACCCCTGCCTTTGTAGTGTTGTATTGCCCACCGCGATGTTATTAAGCTCTCTTTCTGTCTCCTTAACCCACCCAGACATTTAATCTTATCGCCGGGAAGTTACGGAGACACTATGGCTTGGAGTCGTGTTTCCGTATACTCCAAAAGAACCGCAGTTTCCATGCCGCGACACAATGAGCTTTTCAAGGACACTTGTGAGATTTCTGAGTATACCAGTTGCGGGGTTTACAGCTTTAGAAACGTTTAACAAAGCAATAGGCTTATGTTCGACTTACGTTGGCATGCAGTAAACTCAATATTTGTTTTATCGGCTTTATAAAACACGATTGATGAAGTGTTCGGTGAACCACAACACAAGCCGAAGGCAAGTGATTTAGTTTCGCGTGTTCCTCCAACATTCTAAGTGGCTTATGTCGCCAGTAAACGACCGATAAAAAATATGCGGTCTATTGCTTGGAGAGATGATGTGCGGGTTTAACAGCACAGTATTGTGTCTAGTTTAGACTGTCATGACATAGCGTTATTTTCTTCCATTTTATATCGTTCATTTACTGCAACGCCGAGTTACTTGTTTTTGTTTACTGTTTGTTTGTTTGTCAGATAGTGATACTGGCGGATTTTTCAGTTAATTGCGCATACATGGAGACGTGATGGATATTTTGGTGATTTGTTAAAGCGGCTCACATCAACGGAATTCCTAACAGGCTTTACGTACCTTTCATAGCTGCACATATGCAGGTGCATGCAACAAACTCCCCTCTACTAACTATGATGCAACAAACATTGGGTTTCCTGTATCGAAAAATGCTTCGCAAAGAGACAAAAGAAACCGTTTGTCAAAATTAGTTCTCGGGTACTGATACCTTTCCCGCAACTGCCTCCGTACAGGGTAGTGAGGTGGAGACAGGGGGAGGGAAGTATACGGGAGGCGGGAAAGAGAGGGCGGGAAGAATACGGGAGGCGGGAAAGAGAGGGCACAAAGAAGTGGAAACCATATTGGAAGGGGCGGGAACAGGGGTACAAGGTACGAGAAGCGCGAATTTCAGACCCCCTCAGGGTAGTTTGTGAGTGCTGAGGGGTAATATTGTCGGAAGTTATGGATAGAGCTTTTCACTTGGATAGTAGAACCAATGTTTAAGACCAAAACAGTGTGATTTTGCTACGTCACGGATGACGCAATTTAGCCTAAATTTTTCAAGTCGTCGTTTGTAATCCGTCTCAATCCTTGTACCTTTTCGGTTTTAAACTATTATTTTGAGAGACTAATTGATTACCCTAAACAAGACCAAAACAGGAATTGAATTTCATACCGGCATCTGCATATAACAGCGGAATGCTTACCTATTAAGTGAGTGAGTACCCCTCTTCTCTTACACTGTCAGCTCGAATCAAAGAGGGCCTGAATAATAGCATTGAAGAAACAAACGCCTGGCGCCTCACTTCGGAAGAGATCCGAAACCAATCCGCACTAGAGTAGACCGGTTTCAAATTAGAGCCTGGTGTAACACGCCGTCAAGGCATAAGTCAGTTTATTGTAAATACAAGTAATCAACTTGCGTCAAATCTGCGGTCATTTTAAGTCGCTTTATCTAAGCATTTTTCGGATGTTATACTAACACTTATTTGCGGTGTGGGGCTTAAAGGCCGGTTTACACGCTACGATTTGTCGGCACACTCGTAAGGCTAATTTACACGCTACGAGTTGATTAAGAAAATGACTGAGCGGACGAAAATCGGCCCGATTTATAAAAATCAATCGGGCCGATTTTCGTCCTCGCGCTATATATATATATCAATAAAAGAGAAATCGGCCCGACAAATCGTAGCGTGTAAACCGGCCTTAACCCTTCCCCGTGTAGGTCACACGGCCGGTCACACGCGTGTGTGCGTGTCAGGCTGTTTGATTCGTAAGTCTGACGACTTATACATATAACTCTTTAGTATCACGTATGCACGAGGAAGCCTCGCTCAGTAGCATAGTAGGGGACCGGCTGTCAGGGTGAAATACAGTGGGACCCATGTCCCGGCCCGGCAGGAATCCTGAACAAGCTGGCAGATAGGTGCTCTGGGAGGACTGCAGAGGGTTAGTCGCCCTCTCAGTCGTAACGTGTGACTACAGAAACCAACACAGGAGATTAACAGTGTTATTTTGTGGGTCCAAGAGGAAGGACTATTCGAGGACAGGTGATCAGATCACACCTGGAAGCTAAAACTGCAAGGAAAACGAGGAAGACTAAAGATCCACCGTAAAGCTAACCTACGATCAGAACGTGTTCCAAAATGAAATGGGTTTTTTATGCCTGCGTGGCACATAAGGCCGATTGACTCTTATGAGGGATGCATACATTTTCCATCTAGCGTTCTATCATTTTTTTTTTTAAACATTTAGCTTTTGTAAGAGAAATGTGTAGTAGAAGAAAGAAGAAAGAAAACCTCTGGGACTAGGGTAATTATACTATGTACTAATCTGTTCAACCTGTCTTAACGAAAATTCTGATGTTGAGGGGTTAAAGCGTGACCTTACCAAGTTTGAAGAACACTACTTTGAAGAAGCCGCCTCATTTTGGCGTCAGTGGGTCAGTAAAGAACCAGTTATTGGTGCTATCAAAGAGCTGTGTGCCGATGATCAATTTAAAATCCACTAATGGAAAGGAACCTATAGAGGCAAATGGGCGCCTTTGAACCTTCGTAGGTCAACCGAACCCCGATATGGACTGATACCCTGCCAAAGTCATACGTAATCCTTCATGCATTTGAACTTTCCAGTGACATTCTAAGCGACAAGTTACAGTCTACGACGGGGAGGCATTTGAAGGACAAGTACACTTTACTAAAATCCAATGCCGGGATCATCGATTTGCGAGGATCGATAAGAAGACCAGTCTAAACAGATTGACCATTTTATCCGTTTCTTGAAATTGGAAATAGATTCAAAATTTTTATTGGTGTTAATCTGCATGTTAAGAGGGTCTGAATAGGGAGGTATAATTGTCAGCTGTCCATAAAAATGTTACTGAGCCTTTTGTCAATTGTCGTCAAGGTTATCGATGCCAGCTGTCAGTGCATATTAAGACCGTTCTATTTGTCAATTGGCCGTTAACCCTGGCCCTGACCCGTGAATTCGTTTCCGTGACGTCACCGGAACGAATGACCGTATCACGTGACTCGAAATGAATTGTCAGCGTGGAGAAATTGAGGCGAGATAGGGAGTCCCTCTTGTTAATTTAAACTGACAAAACATCGTTACAAAAAAGTATTTGTTTAATTTTGTTAAGTAACAAATCAAAGACTGCTATGAATTTACTCGTGAATGAATAAATTATGTGTATAAATTAATAGCGCGGTTAAACTTTATCGAGCGAGTGAAATTTGTCCACCAAATGCTATAACCCGTTCATTGCTTTCGTATTCACGAGTTAAAAATGAATAAAATATGTGAAGGATTTAAAGAGAGTCCTGATTTCTTTTTTCAGGCTTTCATTGCAACTGCTAAAGTTGCTGATAAACTGCGGGCGATCTCTTTAGAAAATTAATACAATGACCGGGTTATTCTAGACCCACTGAACATGATGTTTTAATACATAATCGCTTTCCCATAATTTGGTGAAATTGATAAATGAGTGGATATGTTCACGTATCATAAATTGTAACTCACTCATCAGATGCAAGTGTTTTGCTTTGTATGTCATTTATGTATCAGTAAAATCTCTGACAGGGTACGCCTGGGGTACGCCTTGATCGCCATGGAGATAGGAACGGGCGTTTTGAATCAGGTCCGGAAATGAATTTCCGTGCCCACATACAAGTGTTTTCGTTCACTCAAGATGAAATCATACTGACAGGGTCCTTCAACTCGGAAAATAGGAAGGGATTTTGAATTAAGTCTGAGACGATCCGATGTCAGAACAACACTTTCTTACCAGTTGAGTTTTGGGCATTGTACATTCTGTTAATTTTGACTGAGTTCGCTGATCATTCAACTGGACTGCGTCCTTTCTACAACGGCCAACCCTGGGGGCGAATTAAGTGGCCGTTGTAGAGAGGTGGCCGTTGTAGGGGGTTTCAAAAAGAGGATATCTTCAAGTGTATGCCTTGTAGATCGACGCGTGGTCGGGACGAAAGATCCTGGCCGTTGTAGAGAGGTGGCCGTTAGTAAAGGTTCATCTATCCTTCGTAAATTGTAAAATACGAAGATAATTTCAAGGTATAAGGACGAATATAAACCAAACAGGGAACATGACATGACACCATCTAAGACTCCTAACACTGGATTCGACAGTTGGGAGAATCGATTAGATGTAGATGTTTGGACGCCAGGGTATTGTTGTATCTGACTGAAATTTTCACTTTCAGGAGTCGCAAATATTCGCCTGTGTTGACCAACGAAAACATTGCCAACATCAGCAAAGACCGGAGTTGCCGAGGCTGAAAGGAAACCGCCGATGCTGCTCGCAAGGCCTGAGCCACCGGTACTAGTAACCCTGGAGTGTGTGCCTGACATGTTGAAGACAATTTCATGCCCAAATTTGCCTTACAAGTCAAGTCATCTCCGGCACATCGAGGACATCAATAATTTGTAAATGTAGTCGTCATCGTTTGTCGATGGACGAGCATCAATATCATCAGCCGAGAGTTGACCACATGGGGTCAAAATTTATTTGTGGTCAACACACCCATTAATTTTAATCCTTGCGTCCAAATACAAAATTTACATAAGGAAAGTCCTAAGCCATCATTTCCTACTGATAAATTAGGAAACACCTTTCATATTATAATTTCTCAGAATTGAGCGAGGAATATAATGAGTCTGACATATACAGACTTTGTGTACTGACGTCACGGCAAAAAGGATGCTGTGCTCAAATGTCATTGACTTCACGAAATATTGGTTCATATGTACATACACCCATGCACTCAAAATATCATCGACTCGCCGCTTCAGTAACCTCTGACAGTATTTTAATTCGCACAGGAAGCGGCGTTTAGGAAAAACATCTTGGGGAACACTTCCTTCCTAACTTGTGCTGTTAACAATCCAACTTGTTTTTTTAAACCGTCAACGGCTTGTTTTTAAATGTTCGTTGACGGGCAGAATATGAAGTTGATGAAGCCAAAATGATTCATTGGCAATTTCTATTTCAAGTGTATTAGAAAGCGACAAGACAAAAGCAGGTCAGTCACGAGGTTTCACTTATAAATATATAATATGAGAGCATAGAACTTCATTAAAATAATTCACAGTGCTCAAGGAAATCAACTGACAACATTGCTGTTGAAGGCATACTCGCCAGGGCATAGTTTCTTGTTTAGCCACAAAAATTTAATTTAGCACAGAGAATTGTGTTTTTCTGCTTGCGCAGATTAACAGCTTATTTTTCACATTTCCGAATTGTAAGCCACAATTGTAGACAAGTTGCTTATTATAGTAAGTTGCTTGTTAAATCCTCCTACGCAATAATCGTCGCGAGCGAGCTGTTATTATTGATATGTAATATCTATAACCGATGATATTATTACATTTGTAAAGTCACTTGGTTCTTCTAATGATAAATATGTTTTGATTGACTTACCTAATTCGTTCCAAGCGTGAAAGTGCTTCTGGCTGTTATCGTGCAATTGTTTACCGACCAACTTCACTCTTCCCAAAGATGAAGTGATTATTATTCCAATTTGCTATCTATTTAAAGGTTATGAGTTTGTTTGGGTGTGTTCAAGTCACGTGACTATCAAAATGCTCAAACACCGCCTAACCACACAATGCACTTCATTCGATATTCATGACACCCTGGCCACACCCTTACATGTGGAAACACGCCTTGCGTGACGCCCTCATGTGACGTCACGGTGTCCATCTTGGTGTGAAATTTCCAACCTCTTTCGATTCCCATGGTCTTGCCTCGCTCCAGTGCATTAGAAGAAGACAAATCCTGGGGACTAGGATTTGAACGTTTCTCGTTGTTGAAAAATGAGTTATATTTTTATGTAAACATTCCCTGCTGTTTGGGTACAGTACAACACCAAGATATAGCTGCTCTTTTCTTATTCATATAAATAGAATTTCTTGTTGCTTGCCGTTTAAAAATACTTTTTGTGACGTCACAACCTCCTCCCCAGGGTCTTTCAGATTTCAACGCCTGAAAGACCCTGAGGACGAGGTTGGTGACGTCATTTTGTAGAAAACGGGGAATGTTACCATGGTTACATGTAACAAGTAGACAATTTCAAGGCTTTGGCTCATGGTAAAATCCGCATAAATATCGCTAGCCTAAAAACGTGAAAAAAGCTCTCTAGACTGAAAAAACTGCTGTTTCTTCCACTTTGAGAGCGGAAAAAATCGGTCAAATAATTTTCACGCGCAATGAAACTTTTTCTTTCGGAGGTCATTGCGTTTGATTGCGAGTTGTGGTAACAAACTGAATAGATTCATTTTGATTGCTATATACCAATGATAGCTGTAATTTCAACATGTATGTTGTTTAAAAAACGTCCGAGCTTGCTCTCACTGGAAAGGGTCGTGAACAATCGAGGTTATTTCGCATTTTATTTTATTTTTTTCTTTCTCTTTCTTTCTTTTATTTTTCATTACCTCCTTGCAAAGTCTTTGCGTCAAAATTCACGAACAAAGTGGCGCGGGTCGCGAGTACTTCGCGCGTGGACACATCACGATTGCACGTGTGATCACGTTTCTCCTCATGTCACGCACTCGCCTCTCGCAGCGGGACTATTAAACATGAATAGAAGTACCGTAATAGGATAAAGTACCTTTGGGGGAGATCCTCGAGTACAGTTAAGCTGATTATGGGCTTTGCTCTGCAAATTATATGTCTAAGGCGGTCAAGTGCGCCACTCTTTGTGGAATAATTGTAATTAGGTTATTTTTTTATTATTTTTTTACGAATTAACAACAAAAAAAACCGCAGCAACAGCAAAGGCACGTACACCGATGTGTTAGTACGCGAAATGTTTCCGACTGCCAGTGAAGGCTGGCCATTGGCAAATTGGTGCAAAAATGTATATCTATTTTGTTCAATAGTGCTTATAACATGCATCTCAACCTTGCCAAGGAGAGTTATGAGATTTTTTTCTTAGGTGATTACATGGCGAATTTCAGCCCGGGCTGAAATTCCAGCCCGGTTAGGGGGGCTGAGATTTCAGCCCGACTTCCGAAACAAATCCTCTTGAAATGAAGTTAGCGATTACACGGACAAGGTTTCAGCCCGGGCTGAAATTCATCCCGGGCTGATAATTCCAGCCCGGTTTGAGAAACCGGGCTGGAATTTTCAGCCCGACCAAACGGGCTGAAAAAACCATGTAATCGGAATGGAATTTTCAACCCGGGCTGAAAAGTGAACTTGGGCATGCGCAGTGATTGTGTTTTGGCTAAATTGTAGAATGCCCGGCAACGTATTTGCATGTCATTGAATAAGAATGGTCCTTTTGTTTTTATATACACGTGCAGCCGGTATGTAAATAAGTTGCCGGGTATTGTAAAATCGCTCCTGTGTTTTTAAACAAGATGGAAAAAAGGTTCCAGTGGAACAAGGGAGATAAAATCGAAAATCTTATTCGATGTGTCGCGAATTTCAAATCAAAAATGGAATATAACAACAGCTTCGTTCTTCAAACGTTCAGCCGATATGTAAATAAGTTGCCGGTTATTCAAATCGCCCCTCATTCTCTGATGACTCTTCCCGCGCAATTTCAAATTTGGCGCCCGGGCTGAAATTTCAGCCCGGGCTGAAACTCGTCATGTAATCGCAACAAAATTCCAGCCCCCTAACCGGGCTGAAATTTCAGCCCGGGCTGAAATTCGCCATGTAATCACCCCCTTAGTTATCAGTAGACAGTTCCACTTTATTTTGTTCCTATCTCCGCCGAACTCTGAAAACTTGTCGCAGACATGGTTGCCGCGAGAATTGGCTGAGCCCGCGTTTTTCACGGTCCCCTGAAGCAGCTGATCCCCGGGGAGAAAGCATTTCTTTCCAAGACCGAAATAGAAAGAGGCTAATTTCAAATCGAAAATCAGCTAGCCCACATAAAAAATTGATGTATCATTAAGAGACTCGGGTAACAATAAAAAGTAAATGTAGTGGGAAAATGAACGCATCTTGAATAAATTGGCTCACCATTCCCAATCCGTCTTAATCTTCTCCATCCTCAACCATCGTTGTTCCTGTTTGGTTTATTATCACCTCTTTGGTGTTTTTCTACTTTAGAGATTTTGCGCTTTGCAAAAATATCGTGACACAGCTCCTTTAAACCGGTTGCAGTTCTAGACGGCTTTTAATGAAAAAAGAGTTTACAGTATTCTTTTGGAGCCTGTGCTGACGCGAAAACGCCGGTTTGGCTTGCTCGCGCTGAAATCAAGAGATCCTCTTTTGCTGAAATCACAAAATTTCCGGGTCAGTGTAGAGCGCAAATATAAAATAGTTTTGTCAGTTTGGCTTTTATTAAATTAAAGTGTGCTCTTTCAGTTTTATCGTTATTTATGACACTGACAAAGTGAACTCTGGAGTGCTTGATAAACAAGTCATCAAATTGACCACGTTTCAATGCATGCGGTAATCTGCTACAAAGTAACGTAACTTTAACTAACATTTCTGAAATAATTAAGTCAGCTGTGTCAAGGTGTGAGGAATTTCTTGGTGATATACTGAACGTGTGAAAAATATTTCCTCAGCGTTATCAGTAAACTGATTTCTGGGAAGCGAAAGGATATCCTCTGAAACGACTCTGAAGGAATTGAGCGCAGAATCTAGCACACGAGGAAACGTGCATTACTATGTATGTTATAGTAGAGTAAGACCGTCAGTAAGATTAATGACTCAGTCACCATATGCCACGTACACATCAGATAAAGTGACCATAAATCCCGGGGGGGCGGGTACTCCCTTATATAAGCTATATAGGTATGTGCCGCCCCAAAGGGTATGGTTTTTGAGCCGTTTTGGTCTGAAATAGGGTATGTTTTGTGCACTCTGGTCTTGAATTTGGTTTGGCTTTTAGACGAAACTGTTTTTTTCCATTAACATCGGGGAATTTGAAGTCCATTTCAAATGTTTGCGCAAATGGAACCCATTCCTGGGTAGCTGAAGTCATGTATTAGACACGTGTACTAATTTTATAGGTCTGAAATAGGGTATCGATTTTGGGTCAGGTCTGAAATACTGTATGGAAAATCACATATTTTGGTCTGAAATAGGGTAAGGGTTTTAAGAAGCAGGCCGCACACCCCAACCAAAAATTTCAGGGAGTACCCCCCCCCCCCCCCCCCCGAAGCCATAAATTGGCCTACCATGAATATAAAGCCCACTACAGTCAACTCTCGCCTTGCGGACACCCCGTTATTTAGGACACCCGCTATTACGGACAAAATCCAGCCCTCTCCCCGGCGAAAACTATAGAGGATTGACTGAAAATGACTCCCGCTCATTGCGGACTCTCGCTAATGACGGACTCCAAACTACGTCCCGAGGGTGTCCGCTATAACGAGAGTTGACTGTATGTGTAATATGAAAGATACTGGCGTGATAAGCTACTAAGCGAATTATTTAACGGACTAAAACCATCAAGACTTGGTATCTCACCTTCAATCAGGGTTATCAGCAAATAATCAAGATATTCCGCTAAATAAATGGCCTCTCTATCATATCTTATGCCACCAGGCTTCGTGTATAAAGCGTTTGTGTGCAATTCAACTGGCGCCAAAGTTATATACTAGTTATTCGGTAGATAACACCCGTATCACTTGCATCACAAGTGCGATACCGCTGTGTGTTTCGAGTGAGTTGACGACTTAGGTGAGGATGTTAAGATAACTTGTTCACCGTTTCTTATCTCGTCCACCATCTGATATTCTGGAGTATTTTCCCCAATTAGATAACAAAAACGTCAAAACAAAAAGAGATTACCTCTTTATCCGCGCTTACTGGTGAACTGTACGCGCAATCATCGGGGTATAAGACAATTATCAGTCATTACCAAATAGATGCGCTTTGTTTCGGTTCCTTCAATACCAATTGAGAATTATTTACACGGCAATCAAGCGGGACATTTGAATACGTGCAGCTTGAAGCGGAAGAATTGCGGTTAAGGAGGGAAAGCTATTTATCAATGACCACAAAACGCTAACAAGCTGCAGATTTGGAATTTCTGTCTGTGAGAATTCAGCTGAGAATTTCCTCCGTCCGAAAACGTCGTAATTTAAAACTTGTAGGAATACTAAATAGAGATTGATTAAGATGGATAAAGCACTTTTATGCCGCATAAAGGCGTCAAGGTCCAGCCTTGTTCTAGTAGAACAATTTACCCAAAGTACATTTTACTGTTTCAAAATACAGAACCAATAGCTATACCCACGCTCCACCCGGCGAAGGTTATAGATGTTTGACTGAAAATGACTCCCGCTATTGCGGACTCTCGCCATTACGGACTCCAAACAACGTCCCGAGGGTGTCCGCTATGAGTTGACTGTATTTATTTACTCTATATATCATTTAATCATTTTATTCTCCTTCTTTATCGTAAACACAAAGCACGTTTTGTTCTGCCGGTTAAATTCATTCAAGAATCATTTTTGTCCGTATGAAAGAATCCTTTATTTTCTTGGTCTACTATTTTGTCACAACTGTTAATAAGGTCAACTGGAGTCTGGGGAAAAAACCCGGCTTATTTAATACAAGATCATCATCAGATTGGATTGAAAAATTAGTTCAATGGAAATCTGTCTTGATGACCAATTACTGTACTATTTTCCCAAAGGAGGTTCAACATGTAAGTACATGATCTGATAACGCTATGTCGCTACCAACAGCTTGCCCTAATAACTTCCGAAACTTAAATATGTCGCTTGATTTATGGCCGCACAGGTGTGTTTTATGTTATCACCGGAATACTCGTTGTTGTACAGTCGGCGAAAACAACCGCAGGCCCGGGGGGGGTGGGGGTACTCAAAAAAGTTTTATACGGGGAGGCTCCGCCCAGAGGTCCAACCCCTTACCCTTTTATATACCATTTTTGACAGAAAAGGTACCCCTTTCATATACCTTCCATAGAAATTATGAAAATGGTACCCCTTTCACATACCTACACTCGGAACACTGCATCCCTTTTCTATACCCTTGGAATGAACTTCAGATGAACAAGAAATATCCCCAGAAGGAAGTGGAAGGAAGTTGTCTTACGATGGCTAAGAACTTCAAACCTGCAGTCCACCTCATACCTAAATGACAGTTTTCCCTATCCTTTTCTATACTCCAACTCGTGAAATCCCTACCCTTTTATATACCTCCAGTCTGAAAAGGTACCCCTTTCGGGCGGAGCCTCCCTGTATAGTCCATTACAGGGAGTACCCCCTTCCCCCCCCCCCCCCGGGACCGCAGGTCAGTTTCCTTGCTTGTTAAAGGGGCTATGTCATGCTTTTTTGCTATTCTTCCCAGTATTGTTTTCTTACGAGCTCTAAACTCAAATATATGAATGAAATATTAATTCAAAGATGGAATCTCACCGCTTACATAACCGAAACACAGATGATTTTTTATAGACTTAAACTTGAAAAACGTCGGGCCGCCGTTTATCAAATTAGTCTATTCGCAATCCGTTTCAATCTTGTCCAATTTTGACCATCCGCGCTTTATTGCGGCTTCCTAGTATTTGTTTTACGTTTTTCTATGGTTTGAAACCATTATTTAGTGGTTTCAATATATTTTAAGACTAATTTGTGTGTAACAGAATTGGCGAAAATAGCGTGACATAGCCCCTTTAATTGTTTCGCGGCGTGAAAAAATGGCTACTTTCATAGACTTGTCTGGAGTACGCTTGGGAATATATCGGGACTATCAAGGGTCTAACACAAGCGAGAGGATGTTTTTTTTTCAAAACCATTCAACTTAAATGTTAAGTATACACCCTGGGGGGACCCCATATACGAGTGACGGGGGTGATCGTCATAACTTTTAGGGGTTAAAATTTGTGGTTTGGTACGGCTTGGTGTTAAAATCTCAAAATGATCACTGTTAGAGTTATTCCGGTACCTTTTAGGGTACTGAAGCCGGAACAAATATGACACGCAACTAGTTTTGTCTTAGAATTGGTACCTCAGGCATGAAAATAAATTCGAGCCACACCCACAAAACGAGATTCTGGTACCTTCGATCAGAGACGGGGGCATACACCTGCTCATTAATCATGAGTCAAGATGAAAGCATCAAATATCATTCCCCGAAAAACGATGTTCAAGACATAACAAGATCACATCTATATTTAAGGACGCAAGACGGCAACATGTATGTGCGCATATCTCGGATTATGCCACACAACCGGGCCAAATGTAATACCGGTAGTCTTGTTAGTAATGAAAAGAACTCTTGATCTCACTATTCCGCGTTAATCTTGCCGATTTGAAATCTGCTAACTGTATTATGGGTTTTAGTAAAATGAGACTAGAAGTTAGTGGAGTTAGTAAAAAAATCGTCTTGATATTTTTCGGAGGTTTTGAAGTTTAAGACGGATTCCGCTCAACGTTCGAGCAATAAGTGCAAAAATTAATTACTAAAAATCTACTCATAGCACGGTAACATTTTGAATACTATTTGAAACATATCACTTTAATTCACTTCTCCAAGTGACCCCGCAATTAAATTCTCAAGCATTCTCGAGAAAATTAATGTCAAACCTCGTAAAAAATGATAAATACGCACGTCATTTTGTTTTGAACTGACATGAAGCGTCTTTTTAATTAAAATATGTAATGACTTCTCTCGCGGGGTCAGCTTGGGAGCTAATTTATCGATAATTTCTTCTTAACTGTATTCAAAATGTTACCGTGCTATGAGTATTTTTTTGGTAACTTAATTTTTTGCACTTTTTGCTCGAACGTCCAGCGGAAATCGTCTTAAACAGTTTTAACAGCTTACACAACAGAAGTCTTTTAAGTATCGACTGGCCTTTTTACCACTACAAGCGAGCAGACAAGAAGCCTGTGCATGGAAAACGTATCGTAAGTGACATCATCACGCGCGAAAACATGCGTGATCCCGCGCGACACCTCGCGCCGGTTGCACTGGTTCCGAAACGTTTCCTTTAATTAAAACACGACATCACTGAGGTACAATAAAGTAGTTTATTCAAAACAGAAATCAGTTCAAATGCAAAGAAGACAGATCAATTTTACTGTACTTTCCTAATTCAAGTTATGCTGCAAGAGGACTGAATAGTACTGAGCAGTCTTTAAAGGCCCGGGAACACGGTGTAACATTGCGCGCAATGTCTGGATTGCACCCTGAAATTCTTATTGCGCGCAATCTGCAGAAGGAAAATCGCTCTATTTCCCCAACAATGCGCGTAACAATTTCAACATGCGTACACTATCGGCGCTTTTCGCTTATCAGCTACAGTCGAAGCTGTTTGAGCGGACACTCTCGTAAGCGAACAGCTCTAGTTACGGCCGCCTTGACTAAGCCCCGTTTGAACTCTAGCTCATACACGAACTCTATATTTACACATTCCCATAAGCGGCCATCAAATGAAAGCTAATGAACAATACTGACTTTCATGCGGTACTGTTTGTTTTTTTAAAAATTTCAAAATGAAATTCAAGATTTTTTCTTCAGTTTTGAACTTAGCGCTCTTGGTAGTGGGGTTATAAAGGGTTAAGTTTGCCTTATAATGTATTCCATTTCTATCCTCGCCATCGTTAGCTACCTCTGCTTCCTAATGACTTCCTAGCTGTCAATTGTTGAGTACTATTAAATGATTAATGCGATTCACTGATCTCCAATCTCAGACATGAATGTTGAAACACTCATCACGTTTCCCCCTTCTCTCCATTTACAACGTTGCAAAAGTTTTCCTGTTTTTCTAAAACGCGCGACTCTTACAACATTGAAGACGGAGAAGGGATAAACTTGACCAAATCCCAAGTGTCTCAACTACTTTTGTTCGAAATTGTAGTTATGTTTATGAGCTTCTCAAAATTATAACTTGTCCCTTTAGGATATATCACATATTATGCACTCGAATAACATCCATCTGTCGATACTTAGTGTTACACAGCTTACATGTGCTCTCACTGTTCTTCCGTTGTGTCACATTCATAAGACATGAACGACACATCACGTGTTTACATGGCAGGTGAAATATAGACTCTGCAGAGAGATCCCGATCACATGACACACACAGAACAGTTGACTTCTTCTTGATATGGCTTCTCAGAGTTTCTGAAGCTTGTGGTGCTGGTCTCTTTAGTCTTTCTTTTAGACCTATTAGATTCAAACACCAGAATATTAACAGTGTCCGTATCTCACAAAGTGACCAAACACCAAAGATTCTGTCCAGCTTTACCAACTCAGTTAATACAAAATGTTGCACATTCAAGAAATGCAGGGGTAAAAAGTAAGGCCGCATTCCGACCAACTGGCCCACACTGCCGTAGCTTATCCCAGATTCTGTAGCATGAAGCTGACTAGGAGTATTACTACTTCCCTGGGTGGGATGCAAGTCCATCGCAGGTTACCGACAACATTTTGTCAGGTCGCCCTAACAGTTCACTGGTGCCCATTTATACTCCTGGGTGGAGAGACACACTTGTGCAAGAATACAACACAATGACCCACGGCCAGCACTTGGACCCAGACTGCTTATTCTGGAGTCCAACACGCTAACCATTAGGCCTCCGCATCCCACACAAGAAACTAATGATATTCTTGAGCTTGATTTAGTTAGAGAAACATCTTTGCAAATACATACATGATGATTTGAACACATTGTAAATAAATAGCTGTGCTTGGAATGGCTCTCTCCATACCATGCCACATCATTCCTTCTTGAGGGGTGGGGTGGGGTGGGGCGGGAGGTGTCAACTGAAGGTTTGTTGCTAATATATTGGTTTGCAAAAACAACACAGACATATGTTTGCTCAATAACATTGATTTTAGAGGACAACGTTTTTTTAAACTGATTAAAGAACTCAGCAAATCACAGTATTACTGGCTTCCAACAGTAAAACAAAAAACATATGCCATGATGTGTAGCTCTACCTGTTTTTGTCTGTGTAATGGAAGCTTGAGTGAGTGTTGGTTTGTCTTGATGATATGTTCTATTTCTTGTGAACATGTGAAGTCCTTGGAGTGTCTGATGTACAGCTGAATCAAGACTTTTAGAAACTGCTTCCTCGTGGCCAAGTTCTACCTCTAAGAAATAACAACAAAACCTTATTAAGATAATAATCAAAACTAAAACAAATTCTCGAATCTGATTGGTTATCAGCATGCATCATGTTTGTAATTGGATGATGTACATGTAATAGGACAGTTTACACATCATGCTTGTAATTGGACAGTGTAATTAGAGACAGTGTAATTGGACAGTACGCGTCATTTCCGTGCGCTGTCCTTTGCTCGTGCATGCATCTCGGTCATAAACAAACTCAATTATTATGTTTTATTCACTTTTAACGTCTTTTCCTCAAATTGTGTTATAGTTATGATTAATTATTGGTAACAGGACTTTGTGTAGCCTCCTCGCAGACGTTCTTTGGGCTCGTCACGCAATCTTTCCTCCGATTTTGTTAATCACTTGTATGATTACAGACCGAATTGGACTCCACTCAGTCCTATTACCATTATTAATCATTAATAATGGTAATAGGACTGAGTGGTCTGTAATCATACAAGTGATTAACAAAATCGGATGACCGCCACCAATTATTGGTGGAAGACATGGTGGCCAAATAGTTTAATAGCGTGTTGGACTCTGGATTGAGCAGTCCGGTTTCAAGCCATGGCCGGGGTCACTGTGTTGTGTTCTTGGACACTTAAAACTGTCACTGCCTGACATCCCTCTCACTGGACTAGCATCCCACCCAAGAGGAGTAGCAATACTCCTAGTCGGCTTCATGCTACGGAAACTGGGAAAAGCTCTGGCAGTGTGGGCCAGTTTGGCCCCAAACAGCTTTACCTTTGAGATGTGGTAAGAAACTTACATATTTTAGGTCTGGAAGGGTTAGGGGTTTTAGGTCCTTGGAGTCCTACCCCTGGGGGAGGAATAACCAGCTAACTTTGACAACTCTGGGTCAGTGAGTTAACATTATTTTAAAATAACTATTTCCAATCAAGGGCACTATAGTAATATCCTGAGTGATGCAACGTAACACTGTTTAATTTGAAGGCAAAATAATTATTAACCAAACCCCGATATAATGAAGATTTTGGTCATTTTCCCACAAATTCGTTATAACGGGGGGTTCCTTTATAACAAGCCCCCATTATAACAAACACATTTTCCCGGTCCCTTGCACTTCGTTATATCAGGGTTCCACTGCTATTGGGGTTTTTGGGGTTTTTTTTAAGGGCAGTACCTGTTTGTTCCAATACGTGTACACTGGAATTTGAAACCCTTTGCTGTTGACATTTTGCACCAAATAGCTCAAGAGTACCACTTAAGTCTCTACTGTGACGAACACTGTTGTTAGATTCTCCTGAAGATGCTTTGCCATTTGTTTTCAATGGATGGCTATTGATTGGATGAGTACTTGCTCTGGATGAGCTGTTGTCTCGTCCAACAGTTCTGCCATAACCAGAAGTATTTGCACCTGATGACAACAGGAATTTATCAATCCTAACTTTAAGTGCGCTGTTTGGTACTGGTTTACTTATGTCCGAAAATACTTTCCCAGTAAATGGATCAGACGGTGATCGTCCCCATGATCTCTCTGCGATGATGTGCTTTTCAAGTGTGTCTGTGTCTATGTTGTGACCAGAAGGCAACAACAAAGGTATTGTCATGATTTCACATGTAATTGGATCAATGAAGTCTTCTGGAATGGAACTACTACTACTATTAACAACAGGCAACAAAGTGTGATGTTCAGAGTCCTTGATGGTTCTATTGTGTCGAGCTTCAACAGCAGCGATCTTTACTATTTCACCTGCCTGGATTTTTTCCTGAATATCTAAAGCACATTCTAAAACTCCAGGTTTGCAACCAGACGATGGTTGTCCCCAAATTTCAACTTTGCCAATAGCTGGTACTGAGCCACATAGTCTCACGATCTTCAACGCCACATGAGTAACCTTTTGTAGTAAGTAAAGCCGTTGGAATTCTCCCTGTTGAAAGTCTGATCTTTCTATAGGATGATACCCTTGAATGGGACACCTCTCTTGAAACAGTCTGTTTTGAATGTGAATTGTTTTGCCTTCTCTGTCATTCAGCCAAGCAACTTGAGTGAACAATTGTGAATGCTCACTTTTCACTGAAGCAGCTGTAATATCAAGTTCATAACTGTTGTGGTTAGGGTTGGAGGTTTCTTTCCCAGTAGTACCTTGCTGACTAACCACTACTTTGTTTGAGTCTGAAAGGAGTTCATTTTTCCTTATTTTCTTTTTGGAGAACAGTGCAGAGCTATCTCCTTTTTTAGTAGGAACACTTTTCGTTGCCACTCCCGCCACCAGAACAGCTATGCCTGATGAAATCTGAGATCCCACTTTGGGTTTAATGATCATGGATTCCACATGAACAGGAAATGGAAGTTGGAAGAGCAACAGAGCCGGAGGTTTGATAAAATGAGCGGCCAAAAATCCTCGCGAACTTTCCCTAAAATCCAAACTTACAAGATTAGCGACGGAGTATCCATCAGAGCTAACAACGTCGCAATCCACTCTTGAATTAAAGAAAGGATGGAGAAAATTCACGTGCATCTTTGAAACATTTGACTGTATTTTTGCAAGTTTTTGTGGATCACTTTGCAACCAAGCCTGGCTGTGTAACCGTTCCATCTTAAATTCCAAGATGGCGGCAAAGAACAACCTTGGTGAGATCGGTGAAATAGTGGAAATTATCCTCCGTTTTCTCCCAGGAAGGTACATATCAATAGCTTCACAAGTCTGTCATCTCTGGCGTGAAACAGTGGAGAGAATTCGACGATCAAGAAGAAAATGCGCCGTCTATTTATCACCAAGCGGTTCAAACTTCTCCGAATTTTCAAAGGACGCACTTGACTTCATAAGGCAACAACGCATCGAACCGAGAGCTTTACTGCTCTTCACAGGACTGCTTCCTTCATCTAGTACGTCTTTCATCAAGAAATTTCTGCAGTCAGTGCGAAACTGTCTCCCCGTGAACTGTCCATTGATTGGCTGTACAGGTGTTGGGGTAATCGGTTCAGATGCAAGCAACCTGGGTCAACCACGAGAAATGGAAAACTCTTTGGGTCTGTCCCTTATGATGTTTCCTCGCTGCGATGGGCTTGAAATCCGTGATTTTTATGTGCCTCTCCGTAACAAGTACAAGCAGATTAGCGGTATTGAATCGTTTCTTCCCGACATGAATCTCCCTGTAAAATTGGTTGTAGTGTTGGCTCATCCTTTGTCGCTGGGGAGACTTACAAATTTGACCTTGGCTTTAAGGTCGAAGTATGGCGATGATGTAAGCTTCAGTAGCCTGCACACATACAGATTAAAAGTCTGTTTAATCGTCAGGATCATGTATCAGCGGCTTCCTCCAAGGTAGCCTATGAATAGGCTCCGCGGTCGGGATGGGGGTAAAAAGAAAACGGCAAGCGAAGTGAGTCACGCGAAGCCTGGGAGAGAGAGGAAGGGAAACATCCTTTCCTCTCTCTCCCAGGCTTCGCGCAACTCACTTCGCCCGCAGTTTTCTTTTTACCCCATCCCCACTGCGGAGCGTATTCATAGGCTACCTCCAAGGAAACCTTCAACTCCCTGGGGCAAACCAGGGGTATTGAATTAATATAATGTTTTCTCATATCAGTGGAGATGTATTCAGTTAAAGTGGGGAGCGGTGCCTCACCTTTTTTCCACACACTCAATTTTTGCACAAACTGAAAACAAATGCCAACAAGGCTAGTGAGGCCAGGTTTTGTTTTCCCATACTCGGTAAATAAAGTTTTACCCAGGGGGCTTTGAGTTGTAAGTTCCCCAGCCGAGGAAAATCACTCAAGTTCCCACAATATTTTGCAGCTTGGTAATGTAATAGCATCAACTATTTGACAAACCTTGCCAGACAAAACATTGCTGGGCAGCCATTTATGAATATGGTGTATGTGATACCCCAACTTACTATAGAAAGAAAATGCATTCAAGAAGTGCATCTACAGCTGTAATACTGAATGTAACTCAAGTAATCAAGTGACACAGGTGCAGTGTGCAAAAGTACTATCAGTGAAATAACCCCTTTTCTTTTAGCGGACTGATGATTGATTCACATTTCATGTTTCAGGTTGTTATTGTAGGTGGGTACAGTGACAGCTTTTTGTTCTACAACTCAGAAGTCACGACTCGTGAGATCATTGGTCTTGTACTGGCTGGGAATTTAAATTCCTCCTCTGCAATCATCACTGGTGGCACAAGGGTGGAATCTTTAGAGAATCTCCATGACTCCATTAAAAGACTTCACAACTCTGATGTACCAAAAGAAAACAGTTTCAGTTTGATGTTTCCATGTTTTTCAAGGGGAAGTATGACTTACGGATACGAAAATGCTGAATGTTTGGCATTTAGCGACACATTCCCTATGACACCTCTTGTAGGATTTTTCGGCACAGCCGCGTTTGGATGTGACAGAGAAAAGTTGAAGACTAAAGGCTTAAAGCCAGGGGGTCGGGATTTCTTGCACGTTGATGCAACGGTGCTCTGTTTGACTTCACTGGCGCCAGTGCAGTAAACGACAACTGTTTTAAACTTAATGGATGACGGCATTATCTACATTAGTTTGAAACCGCCTCTCTGTGTTTAATTTATCCTTGTAAGTGCAAGCAAGCAGACGCGGAATTACGACGCAAGCAGGCCCCTGGGGAAGAAGAGAGAAAGAGAGTGATTGCGTTTCGAACGCGTTCAGAATTTTCTGTTGCTTCGCGCGCGGACGACTACTACCACCATGACTACTTTCGCTCGCTCGCACCTCCGCTCACTTGGTCATATCATCTAATAAAAAAGAGTCCAGGTGGTTCCTGTGCGCGCGTGGTGATAAACAGTGAGGCCATCCCCATAAAATGTGCTGTTTCCCATCGCCCGATGATTTTTCAAAAAGTTTTAAAAAAAGTTTTTGATTCATTGCCTGCGCCGTTTTCTCGCGTGTTTCCAAGTTTAATTTGCTTTATTTACATCTTTAAAGTCACTCTGACATCTAAATCAGCCCAGTAATGTCGTCTTCGAGTGATATCGGCTCGTAACAAAATGGTGTCACGGCGGAAGATAAAATCATGGCTCGCTTGGAATTATTTATGTATTAATTTGCCAATATTTCGTTTCTCAGCTTTTCTATCTTTTTTTTTTAACCGACCGACCGACCCACTTTCACGAGAGAGAGGGCGATGGGAAACAAAACATTTTATGGTGATAAACAGTAATCTCTAAGAAATGTTTATGGTTATTGCGACGAAGAAAGGATACTCGGCCTAGCGTGTTGGATAGCAATCCCAAGATCCAAAAATTTAAACTTCCACCAGCGCAACGGATACAGCGAAGGCCGCGCAGTACTATCTATAAGCAAGTGATGAAATAAAGAGATTGTCCGTTTGAAACTCAAGTAAATTCTGGCACAGTTTTGGAAGGAAAAACATCTATGAAGTGAATGTTGCAAAATTGGTGTAAACGATTTTTGGATTCCTTATAAAGTTAGCTAAACGTATTTCGGCAGATAGAGCTGTTTTCAATTGAGTGTTGAAAGTAATCCGGAATTGCTTTGGTTTTGCTTTACTACGCTCTGTGATTGGCTTAAAAAACTCGCGCCACCTACTCTACCAATCAGCCATGCAAAACCAAAACCAATCGCGACTTGGTCGCACGCGTGCGCGGTTACGTGTATTTGCTTTGAATTTTTCATTTGTTCGTTCTGTTGCTTTAGTTTGTCATGATTGGTCATTGTAATTGCTTTGGTTTTGGTTTTGGTTTTACGACACTCAATTGAAAATCTCTCTATGTAGCGGAATGAAGAGCAATGGGAAGACGCAAGATAACATATAGGGACAAATTCACATAAAGCTCAAATCATAACCTATACACATTTACTTAACTCAATTGATCAGTCTATTGCAATTCATTTAATTTTGGCGATGTAGCAGGAGCAAAAGGTGAGATCGGTGACTTAAAAATGCGGTTTATTTATTATACAAAAAAAGTGCTGAAACCTGCACAAAAAAAAGATACAGACAGTACTGAATATAACGAATCGCGCGGAACTTCCCGGGGTGGAATTACGCGGTCCCCAAGCCTGATTGCCGGAATAATCCCTTGTATGTATAAATCAAATCTCCACCCGTGGAGAGGTTATTCGGCCCCAAAGCCGCATCGAAAAATAACCTCTACTGTATAGCGTGATTCAAATCCACGACTCTCATGAACTCAGCTGTATCCGACGAGTTACAACACTATAAAATCAGGGAACTTGCCCCTATTCCAATAAGCGCCCTTTTTATATGGCTGGCTCTATGTGCGGGCAAGATGAAGCAAATCCTGTGCTGTGATTGGCTACCCGCGCGGTCAAGATGGAGCCATCTTGACCACTCAGGATTGCCCGCTATGTTCCCGCAAGAAGACTATTTTCCCGCGTCCTTCTAGGTCAATATAATAAATCCTTTCAGTTATTGTTCGGTCAAAATGGCGGGATATTGGCCTCGTTCATAAACACGCAAAAAAAGAACTTGGCCAATATCCCGCCATCTTCACCTCACGCTTGGCCAATAACGGCCATACGTATTGCGTACACGTCCCTATTCCAATAAGCGCCCCCTATTCTAATAATACGGTATTCTTCTTACTCATCTGAAAGCCTTTATTTAAGATATTGACTTGGAATAACAAGCAAATGCTATTGTCACCATCAGTGCGTATCTTTACCGATACTGTTTATCAGTTGTTTATGTCAAAAAAATAATAATCGCCCCTCACCAATAACGCCTCCCTTGAGCTACCAAAGTAAATTAGCGCCCCGGGTGATAAATGTCATAAATCGAATCATTTAAACCGTAAAAAGTTGAAATATGGCGTTTCTTTGCGTGCCGCGTGAATTTATATTATGGCCTGGCAAAGTACACATCCCACACCGTCGTGGACGCTACCGATCGCGAACCACAGCATATGCCTATCCCAACAGTCGCGGTACCATGAAACCTGCTCAGTTCGGATGGTGGCACAATAGTTTGCCCACTTCTAAGCTACAGGAAACAGAATCTATCCAAGTGAAGCCTGGAAATGTTCCTCTGTCACTCATGATGGCCGACTGCGGCTGAGATAAGGAATGATGCCTAATAACACCAAACTATATGAGGCTGTCTTGTTGCTATAGAGCACTCTGTAGTTTTGTGTTTGATTGTAACGTTAGTGACTAGCGCCCTCAGTTGTGTTGTCTTAGATTTTTACGTTAGTGACAAGCGCACTCTGTTGTTATGTTCGGTTTGTTTGTTACGTTACAGACTAGCGCGCTCGGTTGTTCCGTGTTTGATTGTTACGTTACGGAATAGCGCACTCTGTTGTTTTGTGTTCGATTCTTACGTTACTGACTAGCGCGTTCTGTTGTTTAGTGTTTGATTATTACGTTAGTGACTAGCGCGCTCAGTTGTTTTGTGTTCGATTCTTACGTTAGTGACAAGCGCGCTTTGTTGTTTTGTGTTTGATTCTTACGTTGGTGACTAGCGCGCTCTGTTGTTTTGTGTTTGATTGTTACGTTAGTGACAAGCGCGTTCTCTTGTTTTGTGTTCGATTCTTACGTTACTGACTAGCGCGCTCTGTTGTTTTGTGTTCGATTCTTACGTTAGTGACAAGCGCGCTCTGTTGTTTTGTGTTTGATTGTTACGTTCGTGACTAGCGCGCTCTGTTGTTTTGTGTTTGATTATTACGTTAGTGACTAGCGCGCTCTGTTGTTTTGTGTTCGATTCTTACGTTAGTGACCAGCGCGCTCTGTTGTTTTGTGTTTGATTGTTACTTTAGTGACCAGCGCGCTCTGTTGTTTTGTGTTCGATTGTTACGTTAGTGACTAGCGCGCTATGTTGTTTTGTGTTCGATTCTTACGTTAGTGACTAGCGCGCTCTGTTGTTTTGTGTTCGATTCTTACGTTAGTGACTAGCGCGCTCTGTTGTTTTGTGTTCGATCCTTACGTTAGTGACTAGCGCGCTCTGTTGTTTTGTGTTAGATTCTTACGTTAGTGACTAGCGCGCTCTGTTGTTTTGTGTTCGATTCTTACGTTAGTGACTAGCGCGCTATGTTGTTTTGTGTTCGATTCTCACGTTAGTGACCAGCGCCCACTGTTGTTTTGTGTTCGGTTCTCACGTTAGTGACTAGCGCGCTCTGTTGTTTTGTTTTCGATTCTTACGTTAAGTGACAAGCGCGCTCTGTTGTTTTGTGTTCGATTCTTACGTTAGTGACTAGCGCGCTATGTTGTTTTGTGTTCGATTCTCACGTTAGTGACCAGCGCCCACTGTTGTTTTGTGTTCGGTTCTTACGTTAGTGACTAGCGCGCTCTGTTGTTTTGTGTTCGATTCTTACGTTAGTGACAAGCGCGCTCTGTTGTTTTGTGTTCGATTATTACGTTAGTGACTAGCGCGCTCTGTTGTTTTGTGTTCGATTCTTACGTTAGTGACTAGCGCGCTATGTTGTTTTGTGTTCGATTCTTACGTTAGTGACTAGCGCGCTCTGTTGTTTTGTGTTCGATTCTTACGTTAGTGACTAGCGCGCTCTGTTGTTTTGTGTTCGATTCTAACGTTAGTGACTAGCGCGCTCTGTTGTTTTGTGTTCGATCCTTACGTTAGTGACTAGCGCGCTCTGTTGTTTTGTGTTCGATTCTTACGTTAGTGACTAGCGCGCTCTGTTGTTTTGTGTTCGATTCTTACGTTAGTGACTAGCGCGCGATGTTGTTTTGTGTTCGATTCTCACGTTAGTGACCAGCGCGCTCTGTTGTTTTGTGTTCGGTTCTTACGTTAGTGACTAGCGCGCTCTGTTGTTTTGTTTTCGATTCTTACGTTAGTGACAAGCGCGCTCTGTTGTTTTGTGTTCGGTTCTTACGTTAGTGACAAGCGCGCTCTGTTGTTTTGTGTTCGGTTCTTACGTTATTGACAAGTGCGCTCTGTTGTTTTGTGTTCGGTTCTTACGTTATTGACTAGCGCGCTCTGTTGTTTTGTGTTGATTGTTACGTTAGTGACAAGCGCGCTCTGTTGTTTTGTGTTTGATTGTTATGTTAGTGACTAGCGCGCTATGTTGTTTTGTGTTTGATTGTTATGTTAGTGACTAGCACGCTCTGTTGTTTTGTGTTTGATTGTTATGTTAGTGACTAGCGCGCTCTGTTGTTTTGCGTTCGTTTCTTACGTTAGTGACCAGCGCGCTCTGTTGTTTTGTGTTCGATTCTTAAGTTAGTGACAAGCGCGCTCTGTTGTTTTGTGTTCGATTCTTACGTTAGTGACAAGCGCGCTCTGTTGTTTTGTGTTCGATACTTACGTTAGTGACAAGCGCGCTCTGTTGTTTTGTGTTCGATTCTTACGTTACTGACTAGCGCGCTCTGCTGTTTTGTGTTCGATTCTTACGTTAGTGACTAGCGCGCTATGTTGTTTTGTGTTTGATTGTTACGTTAGTGACAAGCGCGCTCTGTTGTTTTGTGTTCGATTCTTTCGTTAGTGACTAGCGCGCTCTGTTGTTTTGTGTTCGAATCTTACGTTAGTGACAAGCGCGCTCTGATGTTTTGTGTTCTATTGTTACGTTATTGACTAGCGCGCTCTGTTGTTTTGTGATCGATTCTTACGTTAGTGACCAGCGCGCTCTGTTGTTTTGTGTTCGATTGTTACGTTAGTGACCAGCGCGCTCTGCTGTTTTGTGTCCGATTCTTACGTTAGTGACTAGCGCGCTATGTTGTTTTGTGTTTGATTGTTATGTTAGTGACTAGCACGCTATGTTGTTTTGTGTTTGATTGTTACGTTAGTGACTAGCGCGCTATGTTGTTTTGTGATCGATTCTTACGTTAGTGACCAGCGCGCTCTGTTGTTTTGTGTTCGATTCTTACGTTAGTGACTAGCGCGCTATGTCGTTTTGTGTTTGATTGTTACGTTAGTGACAAGCGCGCTCTGTTGTTTTGTGTGTCGATTCTTACGTTAGTGACTAGCGCGCTCTGTTGTTTTGTGTTTGATACTTACGTTAGTGACAAGCGCGCTCTGTTGTTTTGTGTTCGATTCTTACGTTAGTGACAAGCGCGCTCTGTTGTTTTGTGTTTGATTCTTACGTTAGTGACCAGCGCGCTCTGTTGTTTTGTGTTCGATTGTTACGTTAGTGACAAGCGCGCTCTGTTGTTTTGTGTTCGATTCTTACGTTAGTGACTAGCGCGCTCTGTTGTTTTGTGTTCGATACTTACGTTATTGACAAGCGCGCTCTGTTGTTTTGTGTTCGATTCGTACGTTAGTGACTAGCGCGCTCTGTTGTTTTGTGTTCGAATCTTACGTTAGTGACAAGCGCGCTCTGATGTTTTGTGTTCTATTTTTACGTTAGTGACTAGCGCGCTCTGTTGTTTTGTGATCGATTCTTACGTTAGTGACCAGCGCGCTCTGTTGTTTTGTGTTCGATTCGTACGTTAGTGACTAGCGCGCTCTGTTGTTTTGTGTTCGATTCTTACGTTAGTGACAGCGCGCTATGTTGTTTTGTGTTCGAATCTTACGTTAGTGACTAGCGCGCTATGTTGTTTTGTGTTCGATTGTTACGTTAGTGACAAGCGCGCTCTGTTGTTTTGTGTTCGATTGTTACGTTAGTGACTAGCCCGCTATGTCGTTTTGTGTTTGATTGTTACGTTAGTGACAAGCGCGCTCTGTTGTTTTGTGTGTCGATTCTTACGTTAGTGACTAGCGCGCTCGGTTGTTTTGTGTTCGATTGTTACGTTAGTGACAAGCGCGCTCTGTTGTTTTGCGTTCGTTTCTTACGTTAGTGACCAGCGCGCTCTGTTGTTTTGTGTTCGATTGTTACGTTAGTGACAAGCGCGCTCTGTTATTTTGTGTTCGATTTACGTTAGTGACTAGCGCGCTCTGTTGTTTTGTGTTCGATTCTTACGTTAGTGACCAGCGCGCTCTGTTGTTTTGTGTTCGATTCTTACGTTAGTGACTAGCCCGCTATGTTGTTTTGTGTTCTATTTTTACGTTAGTGACAAGCGCGCTCTGTTGTTTTGTGTTCGATTCTTACGTTAGTGACTAGCGCGCTCTGTTGTTTTGTGTTCGTTTGTTACGTTAGTGACTAGCGCGCTCTGTTGTTTTGCGTTTGATTCTTACGTTAGTGACTAGCGCGCTATGTTGTTTTGTGTTTGATTGTTACGTTAGTGACAAGCGCGCTCTGTTGTTTTGTGTTCGATTCTTACGTTACTGACTAGCGCGCTCTGTTGTTTTGTGTTCGATTCTTACGTTAGTGACAAGCGCGCTCTGTTGTTTTGTGTTCTATTTTTACGTTACTGACTAGCGCGCTCTGTTGTTTTGTGATCGATTGTTACGTTAGTGACTAGCGCGCTCTGTTGTTTTGTGTTTGATTCTTACGTTAGTAACTAGCGCGCTCTGTTGTTTTGTGTTCGATTCTTACGTTAGTGACTAGCGCGCTCAGTTGTTTTGTGTTTGATTGTTACGTTAGTGACAAGCGCGCTCTGTTGTTTTGTGTTCGATTCTTACGTTAGTGACAAGCGCGCTGTGTTGTTTTGTGTTCTACTGTTACGTTAGTGACTAGCGCGCTCTATTGTTTTGTGTTCGATTCTTACGTTAGTGACTAGCGCGCTCTGTTGTTTTGTGTTCGATTCTTACGTTAGTGACTAGCGCGCTATGTTGTTTTGTGTTTGATTGTTACGTTAGTGACAAGCGCGCTCTGTTGTTTTGTGTTCGATTGTTACGTTAGTGACTAGCGCGCTCAGTTGTTTTGTGTTCGATTGTTACGTTAGTGACTAGCGCGCTCTGTTGTTTTGTGTCCGATTGTTACGTTAGTGACTAGCGCGCTATGTTGTTTTGTGTTTGATTGTTACGTTAGTGACTAGCGCGCTATGTTGTTTTGTGTTTGATTGTTATGTTAGTGACTAGCGCGCTATGTTGTTTTGTGATCGATTCTTACGTTAGTGACTAGCGCGCTCAGTTGTTTTGTGTTTGATTCGTACGTTAGTGACTAGCGCGCTCTGTCGTTTTGTGTTTGATTGTTACGTTAGTGACAAGCGCGCTCTGTTGTTTTGTGTGTCGATTCTTACGTTAGTGACTAGCGCGCTCTGTTGTTTTGTGTTTGATACTTACGTTAGTGACAAGCGCGCTCTGTTGTTTTGTGTTTGATTCTTACGTTAGTGACTAGCGCGCTCTGTTGTTTTGTGTTTGATTCTTACGTTAGTGACAAGCGCGCTCTGTTGTTTTGTGTTTGATTCTTACGTTAGTGACGAGCGCGCTCTGTTGTTTTGTGTTCGAATCTTACGTTAGTGACAAGCGCGCTCTGTTGTTTTGTGTTCGATTCTTACGTTAGTGACTAGCGCGCTCTGTTGTTTTGTGTTCGATTCTTACGTTAGTGACAAGCGCGCTCTGTTGTTTTGTGTTCGATTCGTACGTTAGTGACTAGCGCGCTCTGTTGTTTTGTGTTCGATTCTTACGTTAGTGACAAGCGCGCTCTGTTGTTTTGTGTTCGATTCTTACGTTAGTGACTAGCGCGCTCTGTTGTTTTGTGTTCGATTCTTACGTTAGTGACTAGCGCGCTCTGTTGTTTTGTGTTCGATTGTTACGTTAGTGACTAGCGCGCTCTGTTGTTTTGTGTTCGATTGTTACGTTAGTGACAAGCGCGCTCTGTTGTTTTGTGTTCGATTGTTACGTTAGTGACAAGCGCGCTATGTTGTTTTGTGTTTGATTGTTACGTTAGTGACAAGCGCGCTCTGTTGTTTTGTGTTCGATTGTTACGACTGTTATGTTAGTGACAAGCGCGCTATGTTGTTTTGTGTTCGATTGTTACGTTAGTGACAAGCGCGCTCTGTTGTTTTGTGTTCGATTCTTACGTTAGTGACTAGCGCGCTTAGTTGTTTTGTGTTCGATTGTTACGTTAGTGACAAGCGCGCTCTGTTGTTTTGTGTTCGATTCTTACGTTAGTGACTAGCGCGCTCTGTTGTTTTGTGTTCGATTGTTACGTTAGTGACAAGCGCGCTCTGTTGTTTTGTGTTCGATTGTTACGTTAGTGACTAGCGCGCTCTGTTGTTTTGTGTTCGATTGTTACGTTAGTGACCAGCGCGCTCTGTTGTTTTGTGTTTGATTGTTACGTTAGTGACTAGCGCGCTCTGTTGTTTTGTGTTCGATTGTTACGTTATTGACTAGCGCGCTCAGTTGTTTTGTGTTTGATTCATACGTTAGTGTCTAGCGCGCTCTGTTGTTTTGTGTTGAATTCTTACGTTAGTGATAAGCGCGCTCTGTTTTTTGTATTTGATTGTTACGTTAGTGACTAGCGCGCTTTGTTGTTTTGTGCTTGATTTTTACGTTAGTGACTAGCGCGCTCTGTTGTTTTGTGTTTGATTCTTACGTTAGTGACCAGCGCGCTCTGTTGTTTTGTGTTCGAATCTTACGTTAGTGACAAGCGCGCTCTATTGTTTTGTGTTCGATTGTTACGTTAGTGACTAGCGCGCTCTATTGTTTTGTGTTCGATTGTTATGTTAGTGACTAGCGCGCTCTGTTGCGTTGTGTTCGATTCTTACTTTAGTGACTAGCGCGCTTAGTTGTTTTGTGTTCGATTCTTACGTTAGTGACAAGCGCGCTCTGTTGTTTTGCGTTCGATTCTTACGTTAGTGACTAGCGCGCTCTGTTGTTTTGTGTTCGATTGTTACGTTAGTGACAAGCGCGCTCTGTTGTTTTGTGTTCGATTCTTACGTTAGTGACAAGCGCGCTCTGTTGTTTTGTGTTCGATTGTTACGTTAGTGACAAGCGCGCTCTGTTGTTTTGTGTTCGATTGTTACGTTAGTGACAAGCGCGCTCTGTTGTTTTGTGTTCGATTGTTACGTTAGTGACAAGCGCGCTCTGTTGTTTTGTGTTCGATTGTTACGTTAGTGACAAGCGCGCTCTGTTGTTTTGTGTTCGATTCTTACGTTAGTGACAAGCGCGCTCTGTTGTTTTGTGTTCGATTGTTACGTTAGTGACTAGCGCGCTCTGTTGTTTTGTGTTCGATTGTTACGTTAGTGACAAGCGCGCTCTGTTGTTTTGTGTTCGATTCTTACGTTAGTGACTAGCGCGCTCTGTTGTTTTGTGTTCGATTGTTACGTTAGTGACAAGCGCGCTCTATTGTTTTGTGTTCGATTGTTACGTTAGTGACAAGCGCGCTCTGTTGTTTTGTGTTCGATTGTTACGTTAGTGACAAGCGCGCTCTGTTGTTTTGTGTTCGATTCTTACGTTAGTGACAAGCGCGCTCTGTTGTTTTGTGTTCGATACTTACGTTAGTGACAAGCGCGCTCTGTTGTTTTGTGTTCGATTGTTACGTTAGTGACAAGCGCGCTCTGTTGTTTTGTGTTCGATTGTTACGTTAGTGACAAGCGCGCTCTGTTGTTTTGTGTTCGATTGTTACGTTAGTGACTAGCGCGCTC